>CM076569.1:533137806-533221012 GCA_034641835.2 Pinus albicaulis
ACACTAAAAGAGTCAAACTAGAGAAAATATTGAACTGCTGATACAAGCAGTGATCATAGTGATCATGCCCAGATGACCTAGGATTTGGTATCGATGTGTTATGCCTAGGACTGTGACTTTATGGTCGAGAAACTCTGCTTCAAATATAATGAAGATATAGTCTGAATGGGACTGATAAATAATCCTTGGAAAATATATTACTGGAACATACCTTAATGACTTTCAACTTTCGCTCATGATATTTGAGTTGCTCTTGGATTGGAGCCCATGTCCACTGATTAGGGCTAGTAGAAGGCCTTAATAAAATAACACAGATTTGAAATTCTTGATCCCTAACACAGAGGGATAGAGGTACCAATGAAATTCTTTAGATGCTTCTAAGTGATTGTAATCTCTTTGAGCTTGGGATTGTTCTCTCCTGTGCTCTGATTCCATGTTAATTTTGGAAACATGTTCTTTTCTTAGGATAGTTACTGCATTCAATCATGAGCCCATTAATCCATTATCAATTACATTAAACAATATATGATAGTAACTAACAAAAGTGTTGAGACTTAGGTAGGGTAAGAGTTAATGAAAATTCTCATACATGATAGTTGTTTGAGTTACTTCTTACTTATCATCTTCGTTCATTATTATGATTATGTTTAAAACATCAAACAACCATAAAAAAAAATAACATCAGTGACACAATAGTTAGGTTCTAAGACAGGGCTAAAACCCCTCTTCTTGAGGGGAAAACCCGCAAATCTCTTCTTATAGATTCTTCACCTGATGACTACAATTACCATGACAAACCTTGACCTAAACTACCTCTCCTAGACCAAGACACAATCATCCTCCTTTGTAGCACCATGTAGCACCGTGTAGCATATTCCATCACCGAGACCTTCTACTGAACATCATCTTTGTACTAATCATCACCATGAATGTATCATGGTTGAGATGGCCTTCTTTTATGCTGTGTATATATTGCACTGTAACAATGTCTTCTATCAGCACTCCTTGCAGAGACCTTTATCACGTTGTAGAACTTAACCAATATTTTAAGACCCAAGATAGAGATATACTAAAGCTCTTTTATGTTCGCTAAATAGTCTTCATTCTTCGCATCATATCACAGACCTTAACCGCACTTTTTTCTCCATATGCATTGAAGTAGAATCCAAACTATGATAAGTATCCGAACTATGGAACCTATCCAAAAGCTTCAGAAGATATCCGAACGGCGAATTGTATACACAGAGGTATCCGCATTGATTTCTTCAGTTGTGACCGCATACCATATGTGTGTGTGTGTGTATATCTATATATATATATATAGGGCACATCCCCTTGAGCAAGCTGACCATATAGCTGTGAGTGAGTCCGACTAGATAATGTTTATCTCAGCATTGATGAGGTACTTCATTTCTTTCATTTTGAGGCTTGTCTTTCATCATTGCATTGAGGACTGTTGTGAGATTCTTTCATAAGATCTTGGAGCATATAGCTAGATTAGATTTGACACTTAACTCAAACCTAATGAACATCAAGAAGAATTCCATCTACTTAATAAAATCTTTCTCATGAAACCCATGAAGCAAGCACACCAAAAATACACTTTATTATATTTGTCTTCTTCTTTTCATAAATACATAATTACATAGCCAACATGAAGACCGACCTGGTTACACTTTTCAACAGAAGGAACATTAATGAGAAATGCTGAAGACAAGCCAACAAGACAAAAGAACAAGAGAATATGGCACAAGCGAGGGAAAAACCCCAAAATGGGGAAAATCCTTTAACAATTCTTCTTATTATTCAAATCAAATGTACAACAGAGAGAGAGAGAGAGAGAGAGAGAGAGAGAGAGAGCTGATAGAAACATTATTGACTTGCCAAGGTGATGATTAGTATCATTGTCCAAATGCCAAAGACATGATTCAGAATTCTGCCTTTAAACATCAACAATCTTATTCTGTCTAGATTAGTGGTCAAATGTAGTCAAAGCTTTTCCTTAGTGCTGACCTACTTTAGATATGAACTGAGTTCTAGTTAGGGTATGATATGATATATTTGGTTGAATCAAGAGATTGGATTCTCGGTTCCTCCAATCGTGGTGATTTCATTCTACAGAGGGAATTTGCACAAGGTTCACCACATTCCTAGGTGATGGCCCATCCCCAACCCTCCATCTCCCTTTTCCACTTCAAAATACTTCTAGACAAGCAAAACTAGGTGTTCAATAGGCTATATGTTCAAGATTCCATGGAGGAAGATTTAGCTAAAGGCATGGGCAACAATGGCTTCACCAAAGAAGACGATGACATGTGCCTTTCCAATTAAAAAATTAGCGAAGAAGTAGATAAGAAAGAAATAATACATTGATTATGACAAGGAAATCAAATCTCCTAAGAACGTACGTGGTCACTAGCCAGATGCTCTAGCACATATGGATTGTGATGATCCGATCATCCCTAAAAATTCCAGAGACCCAAAACGGGCCTGGGATTTTCCTGGACCCATATTCCCAAGAGTCTCAAAGCAAATAAATTGGATCCTGAAGAGACGATCGTGCACTCAGACGAGCAGGATTAAGGCTCTGTTCTAGAGGAGAAGCTTCTAGAGGCTACTAAATCCACTCAAGATGTAGCTAAAAAAAATTTATTTTTATTGTTTAATTATAGGAATCGTTGCAAGAAACTTTCCCATGAGGGACTTCTATTTGCTTAGGTGACAGGTCTGAATGGTAAATATTCTGCCAAAATGGTCTAGGGCTTTCGTGTTATGCCATTTGGGTGGCACAGACCATAGTGATAATGAAACCTAGTGGTTGGGATAAACTCTTCTGACCTCACTAGTGAACCAATCTTACCTTGGGTGTCCTAGGTTGATCAATTAGGCTTAATAGCATTCTCATTTGCTCACTATTTTAACTGTTTCTTTGTTTAGGATCCTTCTTTCTTTGCCTTTTCTCATAATTGTAATTCCTTGCTGCCCTATTAAAATTTTATGGTTACTAGTGGAGTGTATTTTTTATTTTGGTGTCATTAATCTAGGATGTTGTAAACACATCTTTCTTTTCCTATGTGAATTTTATTTAGCATGAAACAAGTGGAAAATAAACATTAAAATGGATTTTGCCCTATGTGGCTTGACCTTTCAGGCATGGGAAAAGTAGATAAAGGATTATATTGACTATAGTTGATGTTTTTTTTGTGATTGATGATCTCAAGTTGAATGAAATGTATAGATTGAAAGATGGCATCATAGATCAAATGAAAATGGGATCTCAAAAGCTAAAAGAAAAGTTGATAGACTCAACCTAGAAAGTGGAGCAATTAGGCAAGAGTGTAAGATTTTGACCAAGATTCAATTAAAGCTATGAAAAACTGTGTTAATAGTGAATTCACCAAGGTTTTTTCTTCCAATGTAGGATCATGCTTGAGAAAGAATCACCACATGAGAGTTCTTAGGGATCCATTCTTGAAATTCTCTTAACTTGCTTGTACCCACACCATAGAGAATTCTAGGATGATGTTCCTTCCATGGAGCACTCTTTGATGCTCCATAGACATAAAATGATGCCACACTTAGGTTCTTTCCTAGCCATCTCGGTCAAATATTTGTCATATTCACCCAAAACAACATACTTGCCCTTAGGGCCTCGATCAATAATTTTTTTTTTAGACCTATGAGTTGCTTGTATAGCACTTATGAGAATCTTCAAAGAAACTTCAAGATTATTAAACGAATATTGTTGAAACCATTTATCTCATGTGAATGCAAGAAGTAAATTTTCCATAGACCCAAAGGAATCTACATATTCTTTCATCAAATGCTCTTTCTCAACTATTTGATGTTTACTCTCTTTTACCACTTCTGGAGCTGATACCACTACTCACTAAGCCATTTTTGTTTTGTATTTGGGAAATTGATACTATTGTTTCTTGTTTCTAAAACAATAAATTGTGTATTCAACTCCTTCTGCACTTTTTGTTGCTCTTTTTTTGCAATCTTGAATGCATGTCCAAATTATGAGCCTTTCTATAGTTTCAAATTCTCATCCAAAGGAAATTCCAGATTATTTGCAGCTTCCTGATGCACCTTGCCTATTTGTTTCCACTCCATCTCATTCATCCTTCAACATCAACAGTGTAGGTTCATAACCCACTAAGATCATGCAGTACTTCCTCACCATAAGCATGTTCAACATATCCAGTAATCATTGTATTTCAGGAAAAGTCCCTCTATTCAAACATATTATCAAAGACTAAGCATGCCTCTTCTATGCTGCCACATTTGGCATACGGGTCAATAATAGAATTTGGCATACAGGTCAACAAGAGAATTCTCCACAAAGATATTTGAGTCTAGCCTAACTTTAATGATGATTATATGGAATTGCATTCTAAACTAGTGCATGCTGCAAAAGCTGTGGAAAAGGTGAAATTATCCACTTTCATCCCATTCTGTTGCATCTGATTGAACAATTTGGGCGACTCCTCACAAAGACCACTCCGAGAAACAATTTGAGTGACTTCTCACAAAGACCATTGTGAGCATATTCTTCGTAACGGAGAAGACCATAACAAGTTGATCCTTCACCATAGCTAACATTTCTATATCCAACCTTCGAGCAACATAACTCTAAGCTTACATTTCTATATCCAACCTCCCAACATCAAATTGGTTAACTCTTGATAATTCCCTAGTGTTAACCCTATGCCAAAATAGGGGTTAACACAGGCTCTAACTTAGAGATGTTCTCTTCTTGGGAGTGCATGAGAGTCTTAGAATTTTGTCATGTATATATGGGAATGGCCTCCCCTTCTAGTAAAAGCACCACACAATTTTCTCTTTTACAAAGCAAAAGACTGTAGGTTTTAACCCTCAACAGAAATTATCTACACATGAATCTTATAACAGAAAATAAACAATAGCGAGAGCATAAAACATAAAACAGATAAACACAGAGATTTTCCCCTGGATCCGAAATCGGGACGACCAGCTTGATTTTTCATTATATTCCTTTTCGTGTTACAACACATATATATACATGCCGAAGCATACATAAACCCCAATCCATTAACCCTGGATTAGAACATAACCGTATTTCCCTTGACCGGATCTACAAAAATACCAGGGGCCGAAAACCATCGTACCCCAATACCATGTGCAAAACCATGCACAAAACCATGGAAACGGACTACCCACCGGAAATTAAGCACCAAAAATTTTCGCCGGGGCGCTTCCCCGGACCCCGAAAGGGGGGGCTACCGCCCCCCCTGTGACCCCCCTATTGCGCCCAGCGTAAAGGGGGGGCTATCACCCCCCCGCACGTGCTTAGTCATGGAAATAATATAACACATACCCAACATTCTCCCACTTGTTGTTTTCTTTCCACAGGGGGCCACAAGAGATCTTATTCATTGGCCCAATTCTTCAACACCCATTGTTTCTCTACACCAAGAGAACTTCTGAGTGCTCACAGACTTTGTTAATGCATCTGCAACATTCTTCAAAGTGTCCACCTTTACCAGCAACACCCTTTTAGCCTCAACCATATTTCTAACAAAGTGATATTGAACATCAATGTGCTTTGTCTTTGAATGATAAGCAGGGTTCTTAGCCAAGAAAATTGCACTTTGGCTATCACAGTCTATCCTTATAGCTTGTTGTACCAACCCCATATTTGAACACAATCTCTGCAACCAAACTGCTTCCTTGCTTGCATGAGTGGCTGCTATGTATTCTGCCTCTGTAGTTGAAAGAGCCACTACAGACTGTCTTTTACTCATCCAAATGACTGCGCCTCCAAATAGGCTAAACACATACCCACTTGCAGATCTTCTTTGGTCCAGATCTCCAGCCCAGTCTGCATCAACAAAACCACGAATGTCCAACATTATTTCCAATCCTGGTCTTCCCTGGTAGCACAAGCCATAATCACTAGTGCCACGTAAATATCTGAAAACCCGCTTCACTACTGTCCAATGCTCCTTCCCCGGGTTTGACATAAACCTGCTCAATACTCCCACTGCATGTGCAATGTCTGGTCTAGTACAGACCATTGCATACATCAGGCTACCCACTGCACTTGCATATGGAACACGGGACATATCCTCCTCTTCTTCTTGTGTCTTGGGACACTGTTCAGCAGACAGCTTTACACCTACAGGAATAGGAACCTTCACCGGTTTACTATCCTGCATATTGAACCTCCGCAATATAGTCTCGACATACTTCCTCTGGTTTAACCAGAGCTTCCTCTTTGCCCGATCTCTCTTAATTTCCATGCCCAAAATATAGTTTGCAGCACCCAGATCCTTCATGTCGAATTTGGAGAACAGTTGGGTCTTCAAATGTTGGATAATTTCTTTGTCATTTCCAATCAACAACACATCATCCACATACAAGACCAAATAAATAACATGGTCACCAATTAATTTAAAATAAACACAGTGATCCTCCTTGCTTCTGGTGAAGCCAAGTCCCCGTATATAGGTATCAAATTTCTGATACCACATCCTTGGTGACTGTTTTAACCCATACAGAGACTTCTTCAACCTTCATACCAGTTCTTTCTTACCCTTCACCATAAATCCTTCAGGTTGCTTCATGTAGATTTCCTCTTCTAGATCCCCGTGAAGAAATGTTGTCTTCACATCCATCTGTTCTATCTCAAAATCAAATGCAGCAGCAACAGATAAAAGTAATATAATAGAAGTAACTTTGGCAATAGGAGAAAAAATATCACCAAAATCAATTCCCGGCACCTGGGAATAACCTTTCGCTACCAACCGAGCTTTGTATTTCTCCACCTTGCCTTCTACATTCATCTTCTTCTTAAACACCCATTTGCTCCCAATGGGCTTCCTTCCAGCCGGCAACTCCACCAAATCCCATGCATTATTTTTGTGCAAGGATGCCATTTCATCAACCATGGCCTCCTTCCATAGTTTTCCATCCTCTGAATCTACTGCTTCCCTGACAGTTCTGGGTTCATCATCAGTTATAGTTAAGGCAAAACCTGAACAGAAAGCAGATGGACTATACCTTTCTGGTTGCCTTCTTTCCCGAACCGATCTTCTCAAAGCTGGAGTTTGTGGCTCTTCATCTTCTGATTCTTCTTCTGTTGTAGAGTCTGATTCATCCTCCTTTAGCTCAAACTCTATCTTCTCAGGTTCCTTTGGTAGGACCTCATGTTTAACAACATCTTTCACTTCTCTAAACACCACATCTCGGCTGTACACAACCTTCCTTGTTTCTGGGTTCCAAAGCTTGTAACCCTTTAAACCATCCTTATACCCAATAAAGATGCACCTTTCGGATTTATTATCCAACTTGGTCCTTTTCTCCTTTGGAACATGTACATATGCATCACATCCAAATACCCTTAGATGTGAAATAGAGGGTTTCTTACCAGTCCATACCTCATGTGGGGTCTTATCCTCCAACGCTGATGAAGGTGATCTGTTAACTAAGTAACAAGCAGTCTCCACTGCCTCTGCCCAGAATTCTTGTCCTAACCCGGTACCACTGAGCATGCTTCTTGCCTTTTCCATCAGTGTTCTATTCATTCTTTCTGCAACTCCATTTTGCTGAGGTGTGTATGGAGTAGTCTTCTGCTGTGCTATACCACACTTCTTACAGAACTCTTCAAATTCCTTCTTATAGAACTCCCCACCATTATCTGTTCTCAATGCCTTTATCTTCTTCTCTATCTGGTTTTCCACCAGAGCCTTAAATTCTTTAAATTTGTCAAAGACTTTAGATTTCTTCCTCAAGAAATATATCCATGTATTCCTTGAGAAGTCATCTATGAATGAAACATAGTACACAGACTTTCCCAGTGACGGAACTGACACAGGCCCAAACACATCACTGTGCACAAGTTCTAATATCTTGTTTGCCCTCTTAGCACTAGAGGGAAAACTCACCCGATTATGCTTCCCATATACACAATGTTCACAGAAATTGAAATCCAGAGAGAAATTAGACATACCTTCTACCATACCATTTCTATGCAGTATCCGAAGGCCCTTCTCTCCAATATGTCCAAGCCTTTGATGCCATAGCATGGTCTTTTCTCCAGAGACAGCTAGGCTTTCCGTCCCACTTTCAAGAACCACAGAACTGTTACACCCATCAATAATAGTACTACCTTGTAGCTTGTACAAAGTTCCATTCCGAACTCCCCGAATTAATACCAGTGCTCCCCGAACCATCTTGCAGACATCTTTCTTGAACACTGTTTTTACACCTGCATCATCCATCTTGCTTACAGAAATCAGATTTCTGGCCAATGCAGGAATATGTAGAACACCAGGAAGTGTTCTAATCCTTCCACCTTGCAGCTTCAGCTTTACCTTTCCACGTCCGACGATTTTGGCCTTCCTATCATCCCCTAGGAAGACATCACCATCATATTTCTCATATTCGCAGAACCACTCCCTATGGGGAGTGAAGTGAAAGGATGCACTTGAGTCAATCAACCATGACTCATGATATACATGTGTATTTGAAGAAGAAGCCAAATACACATCCCCACCTTCATCCGAGGTGGTTTTTGCCTCTGCAGAAGGAGCATCATCAGATCCCTTTCCTTTCTTAGGAGCTTTAGATTTGTAGTCCTTTTTGTAGTGCCCTTCCTTTCCGCATTTCTAGCACACCTTTACAAACCTTCCAGGAGATTTAGATCTCCCTCTAGATTTGGATCTCCCACTCAAAACCTTGTTCTTGTTTCTGTTCTGGGACCTTCCTCGTACAGATAAGGCATCTCCATTCTGACCCTCCATATTTCTCCGTCTCATTTCCTCCGACAGCAAGGATGAGACAATGTCATCAAAATTCAAGGTAGTTGTATTGCTACCTATTGCATTAACCAAATTGTCCCACGAATTTGGTAGAGAACACAACAAACTGATGCACTTATCTTCATCTGATATTTTGATATCAATAGATGACAACTGACTTACCATAGTATTGAAGGCATTCAGATGCTCTTTCACCGAGTCTCCATCCTTCATCCTCAGGTTATACAGCCTTTTCTGCAGGAACAACATATTCACCAGAGACTTATATTGGTACAAAGTCCCAAGTTTTTCCCACAAATTCTTCGCCGTAGCTTCCCCAGATACATTCAACAATACTGAATCTGAGACACACAACCGTATTGTGCTCTTAGCCTTCCAATCCAGTTTCTTCCAGTCTTCATTTGACATTCCCATTGGTTTAGTACCTGGATCTACCACGATCCACTGATCTTTATCCACCAGCAGATCCTCCATCTTGAGCTTCCACAACTCAAAACTCTGACCATTAAACTTCTCGATCACTATCTTCCCGCTACTCGCCATCTTCTTTCACCGAAAGAATCGATCCCGCAGATCTCCCATTGAACAGGGTCTACCATAGGCCCGAACTAAAAACCCTCAGCAGCAAAGGCGTCCCCTTGAAGCCGAAACAGCTCTGATACCAAATGTAGGTTTTAACCCTAAATAGAAATTATCTACACATGAATCTTATAACAGAAAATAAACAATAGTGAGAGCATAAAACATAAAACAGATAAACACAGAGATTTTCCCCTGGATCCCAAATTAGGACGACCAGCTTGATTTTTCATTATATTCCTTTTAGTGTTACAACACATATATATACATGCCGAAGCATACACAAACCCCAATCCATTAACCCTGGATTAGAACATAACCATAGTTCCCTTGACCAAATCTACAAAAATACTAGGGGCCGAAAACCATCGTACCCCAATACCAATTGCAAAACCATGCACAAAACCATGGATGCAGACTACCCACTAGAAATTAAGGACAAAAAATTTTCGCCAGGGTGCTGCCCCGGACCCCGATAGGGGGGGCTACCGTCCCCCCTGTGACCCCCCTGTTGCGCCCAACGCAAAGGGGGAGGCTCGATGGTCCTTTGTTCGAGGGGAGGATTGTTGGGTATACGACCAAAGTCCCACATTGACTAGAAGTGGGGAGGATCATGGGTATATAAGGATGGAAAAATATCTCCATTGGTATGAGGCCTTTTGGGGTAAAGCCCATAAGCAAAGCCATGAGGGCTTAGGCCCAAAGTGGACAATATCATACCATTGTGGAGATATGTGGTGTCCAGAATCCTTACAGTGACCTGATTGAAACAACTTCCTTGGAGTTGCAACAATCCTTCTCTAGAGGATTTGCACAATAGGCAGCTCTAAGCTATCCACAGGTCTACGACTGACTTGAGGATGGATCTTGGTATGTGGGTGAGGGTTAATAATGCCTAGATTAAGCATCATCTAACCCAGATCTGATCAGCATCTTGTCTAAGGAGATTGGTCTATTGTGAGGAGGGAAATCATGTAACAAAACCCCAATACATCTCTACTGATATTGTCCTGAAACCAGCAGCAGTCTACCCATAATTTCCTCGACACTACAACAAGCAAATAGACTCACTCAAAACAGACCTAACCTCTGCATTTAGCCATTATCCCCACTCGGCTGCCTCAGAGATGCAAGAGATATTTTTGATGCCTCAAATGGGTTGGGAGAGAATCCTTATATACAATTTAGAAGAGAAGCAAACTTTGATATTTTGGAGGCAAATTCAAAATTTGAATTTTCAAATTTCCTGCCTAAATAAAATCATGATTTATAGAATTTTTTTTTGAATAAACAAATATTTTTCTGATCCAAATTTGACAATCTTTAGATTGAAAAGAGGAATTCAATGGGATTATAATCTCGATTAACTGAGCATACCAAAGTTTAATTTGGCTCTAGTTGCCAATTTTAACACTCCTTCTCAACTAGGGAGAATTCCACCTACGAATCCATCTGTTGCCATTGGTCATCATGCCATCTTGAACCATCTTTGCTATGCTCTACTCCGCTTTGCTGAACGAAGATGTGAATAATAAAGAAGTATTGATCGAGAGTGAGTCATAAGACCTTGCCACTCTCCATTGACAGAAGTCAGTCTGAAGGTAGAACCTGAATTGATCCCAAATCAAGTAGATAAACACCATGCATCCTAGCATAGGGAGTACGACAGTATGTGATGCGTCCATCGGTAGTGCTATGGTCCCTAACCACTTTTCCCAAATAATTGGCCATATGAGAGGTACTTCCCATGTGTCCCAGACTACATGGGTAGGATGTTGCAAGAACACCAGCAGGGAAAGAATATATCACATCTTGCATGCAATCACACATAGGGATAGGATAATCCACATCCCACAAACACATAACACAATCATATGTAGGGAAATTATGAACCACATCCTACAAACACATATCACAACCATATTTAGGGAAAGGATGAACCAACTCCTACACGGATGCAAAACACCAAGTGTAGGGAAAGGACGAACCACCTCCTGCATGCATGCAAAAACATCGAGTGCATGCAAAACAACAATAGTAAGAAGAAATATACACGTGGGGAAAGGACAAACCACATCCCACCGACATTTCAACTATCAATTGTAGGGAATGAGCATCCTATATATGGGGAAATGATGAACCATGTCCCACTGACAGGTCAACAGATGCCTATATGCATCTCTCACTGAGGTATCCACAAGAGAAGGTGAACCACTCATCTTGCTCATATGCCATAGGAGAAGGTGAACCACTCATTTTATGCATATGTCACCAGCAGTAGGGGAAGGTGAACCACTCACCCTACACACATGTCAACCATCATGGGGTATCGTAGGGGAAGGTGAACCACTCACCCTGTACACAACGCACCACCAAGGGAAGTTGAACCACTCACCCTATGGTCGCTCATAGATCAATAAGCACCCAAAGCCCCCAGGAACTCCTGGAGCTCAATCTTCAGGCAAGAATCCCTTCATATAGGGAATGGTGCCAAGCTGCTTTCTGAAAATCAAAACTAAATCAATGGGAGCCTCATAGCTCCATAAAGTAGCCTGCAAACATATTAACTTACAGCATAGATCTAGTCAACATTTAGGAATCCTTAGCTTCTTGTACATATAGATAGAGAATATATTTGACTGATCTTACTCCCTCTTACACAGGGAGATCATAGCCTATATTTGTATTTCCAGGGTGCATAGTGTCCATCAGACAATCTATGAGATCTGACCAATCAAACATTCAATAAAATAGAAGTGTCCTCTGCTTAACCATATACAGTGGTATGTGAAATATTTCTTCTGCAATATATAATGATAGTGAGCACAAATGGCTTACTGCAATAGAGTGGCTTCATAGAAATTCATGCTTGTTGTTTCATACATTCAGCTGCAATGGTGCTTCCAGAGAATAAACATCAGCCTTTGATTTTTGATACAAAGAAATGAAGATGGTCACCAGGAGATATAGTACTTTTCCTTTTATTAGACCAATAGTGAACTTCAAATCATACTTGATCTTTAATGAGCAGCTATCCAATATATATGTATGAGGTTTATCCTTAAATTGTATTAAAGCCTTTGTATCAAGGCATACATCAGCTATCCAATATATATGTGTGAGGCTTATCCTTAAATTGTCTTAAAGCCTTTATATCAAGGCATACATTAGAGTTGACTATGAATGGGTTCAATAGCTACTCTGTTTTGTGCTTAAGGACAAATCTAGGTCTTCCATTAAATCCCTCTTATTTGGACAAATGTTATCGATAGCTGAGCCCAATCATCATAGCTCCCTCTAAAGCCTTGCATTGGTAATCATCATGAGCTACCCAGATTAGAGATGAGACTTACATGAGTTAATTGCATGGGACAATAGAGTGGCTTCATAGAAATTCATGCTTGCTGTTTTATACATTCAGCTGCAATGGTGCTTCTAGAGAACGAACATCAGTCTTTGATTTGTGATAAAAAGAAATGAAGATGGTCACCAGGAGATATAGTAATTTTCCTTTTATTAGACCAATAATGAACTTCAGATCATACTTTATCTTTAATGAGCAGCTATCCAATACATGTGTATGAGGCTTATCCTTAAATTGTCTTAAAGCCTTTGTATCAAGGCATACATCAGCTATGCAATATATATGTATGAGGCTTATCCCTAAATTTTATTAAAGCCTTTGTATGAAGGCATACAGCAGAGTTGACTATTACTGGGTTCAACAACTACTCTGTTTTGTGCGTAAGGACAAATCTAGGTCTTCCATTAAAACCCTCTTATTTGGACAAATGTTATCGATAGCTGAGCCCAATCATCATAGCTCCCTCTGAAGCCTTGCATTGGTAATCATCATGGGCTACCTAGATTAGAGATGAGACTTACATGAGGTAATTTCATGAGACAATAGAGTGGCTTCATAGAAATTCATGCTTGTTGTTTTATACATTCAGCTGAAATGGTGCTTCCAGAGAACAGACATCAGCCTTTGATTTGTGATACAAAGAAATGAATATGGTCACTAGGATATATATTACTTTTCCTTTTATTAGACCAATAGTGAACTTCAAATCATACTTGATCCTTAATGAGCAACTAGCCAATATATATGTATGAGGCTTATCCTTAAATTGTCTTAAAGCCTTTGTATCAAGGCATACATCAGCTATCCAATATATATGTATGAGGCTTACCCTTAAATTGTCTTAAAGCCTTTGTATCAAGGAATACATTAGAGTTGACTATGACTAGGTTCAACAACTACTATGTTTTGTGCTTAAGGACAAATCTAGGTCTTCCATTAAATCCCTCTTATTTGGACAAATGTTATCGATAGCTAAGCCCAATCATCATAGATTCCTCTAAAGCCTTGTATTGGTAATCATCATGAGCTACCCAAATTAGAGATGAGACTTACATGAAGCAATTCCAACATCAAACTTCTAAGAAGCTTTAGGTCAGAGAAGAGAATGCGAAAGACCTTCTTCAATCAGAGAGAAGAGATATCTACCAATATATCAAATTACCCAATTCATGAAGAGGAGGGGTCATTTTATATTGAGAGAATTCATTATAAGATCCTTGCTTAGAGCAACCAAGGATGTTAGGGATCTGTAGTTCACATTTATTGAGGCACCTCTGTTGATAGGGTTAGAACTGTTCCAAAGTGCTATGCACTTTTTCTCCAAGCAGTTCTTCAAGATTGAAAGCTTCAAAGGATTTGTCCATCCAAGATTCCATAGGACTGTAATAATTATTGCTCATTAACTTTGAAAATTATCCTTTGCTACCACTTAGGAGTACATAATGTTGTTATGTTCTGTCCCTCATGAAATATTGTCTCCATGGGATAATATAGTATGTTTTTTTGGTAACTCTGTATCAGGGAACGTGAGTGATAGACACATATCAACCATTGTGGGATTAGATCCTGATGTCTTGGGCACATAATTTCTTTTGAAAATTTTCATCCACGCCTCTATCAATCAATGCTTTGCCATTATCTATTGCATTAATTATATAACATCCAGTAGAAAATTGCCAACCCAATGGTTGTTGAGACTCTGTATTCACTGTTTTTACAGAGCTGGAAGCGTTTTGAAATAAATTGTCATGAATAGTAATTTTCCCAATTAACACCTACACACCAAGGATATTGCTTCAAGTAGATAATTTTGTCCTTGTCTTCAAGAATTTAGAACCAATTTCCTTCACGTTGAAGGCGTTACTCAAATCTAAGTCTATTATAAGAACACATATTTCACTAGCCAAGATCATGAAAATGGCATCCAATATGTCAATGGTGGATATTAAAAACTTCCAAACCATTGTTTCACTGGGATACTGACATTGTTTTAGATTGTATGAAACTGAAATTCCTTGAATGCAACAGAATTGGTAGCACCTGCCTCTTGCAATCATCAACACAGAAATTCAAGATGGAATCGAATCTCATGATCTTTTCCATACACAGATTCTTAGGATTAAGGTTGAGAAAAGACTTAATGATTAGTGAAATTTCAAGAATCAAATGTTGATCCCTTAGATTCAGAGAAATGCTCAGAAACATATGCTAGTATCACTTGTAGTGGTTTTATATTAAACCAAACCTCTAGGTCTATAGTGTCACAATTTTTATCCTTTATAGATGCAGAGACAAACAACCATTCCAATGTTTTCTTCAAAGGATTTCATGCCTTCAGGATATTTTTAGTGTCAAATTGGCAAGGTCTCCTATGCAGATGTGGAAGTCACGGTGCTTGCAAAAGGAGGTGAACTAGAATGCATTAGTTACAAGCTTGGCATGAACCCTATATTGCTTCCTAGAGACCAAGAGTAATATAGATAGAATATATATTAAAGGATGTATATAAACCATTATAAAAGTTCTTTATACTAGTCTACCTTGTTCTACTATGTTGCATATTATAAATTTTTCTTTATTTAACTATCGAGGCTAATTATTATTGTTTACATCTGTTTTCCCTTTACCAATTAAATTCTATTGAGAATTTGAACTCCAATTTCTGTGGTTGCATAATCATTGAAAATGGGTACCATAATGCATGTATATTGTAGTATAGGAATGCCATTAATGTGAAATAGCAAAAATAGATCACAAAATAGCAAGAAATGAATGACTTCAATACAATGTGTCCTTTAGTTGTGAAGAGTAGTCATTGGCATATTTTTTTGGCATTGATTTCTTTGGTATAATTGTACTGCAAATGGGAATCTCTTGTCAATATAATATAGTGGTTGGACAATGCCTAAAATATCTCCTACTACTGGGAATTATATTCTTTAGAAACTAGTAAAATTGGTGTCTGAGATGAACTCTTCAGTTGTTGGCATTGTCAGGTAAGCATGTTGCCACTGCACCCACTAGGCATTTTCATTCTTCAGGTGGCATGCCTTTATAAAGAAAAACCTACATCCATATTATGATTGGAGAATACTATGATGGTGCCTTCCCCGAGGGAAAACTTATAGATCAAGGTGCTTTTAAAGACAACTTGGCTCCATTCATCCTCCACTCTATTCCATGTGATGGTTTGGTGGTCCAATACACCAAGTTATAATTAATGAGGGGCATAACTGTTGTAGTTCACTAATCAAATTGCATGAATACTTCAAACAACACCCCAAGCTCTAGCACTTTGCAATCCTATACTTTAATTTCCCAAGCATACAACTAGGAAAAGGAATTCCTCTAAGCATACTAGTAACTTTTTGATGGCCAACATCAAATTCCACATGCAAGTTGAAACCACATGAAAAGAGCTTTAGTGAATAGCTTCATTTTAACATTAATCAGCCCCCAACCTCTAATTATTAGTCTATTGAATATGTTGACAACATTTCAAGGTTCTGTTATATTTAACCATTCTTTATATACACCACCTTTCTCATCACATAATCTAGCCAATACAACCAATCCATTCAATGATAGACAAACTGTCCTCACAATCAAATAGTTTGAAACAATTAAGTTGTATTAATATTATTAATTTCCCTACACTTGAGCTTCATAAAGTTAGAACAATAAGAAACCTTCACCCTCCCTAAAGCTCTTGACCAAAATTTGCATCACTGCTTTGAAGTGAAAGGATATCTATATTAAGTTTACACCATTGCTGACTTAATGTTACAAAAATGCCCCTTGTTACATGAATCATTGCAGGGGTTTTTTCTGGCATTGACTCAGACTCAATTGATTGTTACCAAATTTGGCCTTACGGGTGGTTCCTAATAGAACTTCAGACAGATACAACCATATCTTTTTTCCCATATAATTATGATATGGACCAAAAAAGCCTCTAGATCTGTCTTCAACAATAAAAATGAAATTGTATCTGTTTGAATGGAAGGAGACAAAAATGAATAGTCCATGTGAAATTTTTTGTCTTCTTTTAATAGTGGATTTAGTTCAGTATTGATGTCTGAATCAAACCTGTTATCAATGGAATCATTAGCTAATTGACTACACCCTGGAGACAATCATTCCCAACAATTAATAAGCAGTAGCACTCTTGCATCTAAAAAAAAGTACAATGCAAGCCTTCATTCTAGCCAGACAACTGTCTGTGCAAAATGAAATGATGGCATATCTATATGAAAAAAAATTGATGATATTAAACCATTACCAAGGGTCAAGGTTTTAGAAGAGAGTTAAAGAAATAAATGCAGATTTTTTGCCTCATATCCCTATACTTGCGCAGCATGCTAGAGTCTTTAGAGTCTCTCGACATCCACATGTGACCATCTCATAACATTGTTTTTAGAATATCTATGATTGGTATTTATCTTGTGCATCATTCCCTATATGCCACAAATTTATCTTATCTCCATTTCACTAGATTTCTATTGAAATTTCTCTTCCTCGATATTGTCCTTAGCAAAAAAATTCCAAAGCTGCTTCACCATCCCCATGAAGCACACAACATGAAAAAATAGCGTTCAAGGTCAGAAAACCATGTATTGACATTTCATCAAACACTTGCATTCAATACGCAAGCTCCCACGAATTGATTTTTGTCGTGGGTTGATGGGGATGAAAACCCACATTTATTCTTGCTTACAACACCCCTTATTTTTTTTGTACTAGGACAGCAATTTCATAGATGAATACTCACATGTTTTTCTATTAATCTCACATATAAGAGAGATTTTCCCTTTCCTGTGCATTAGCATACACAGAAATATTATTATACAATCCACTTCGAAGAGCCATTAACTGATGCAACTATGAAGAACCTTTCAATATTTTGGCTTGATTTCTCAAAGAACCTAAATTTATCAAGGATTACATTATCAACTTTCAGTTTTTAGGATGTTTTCAAAGGGCTATGGTTGATTATAAATCTATGCTGGGAATTTAAGTGAAATATTCTGAACACTGAAATTCCTAGATGACTACTTCTATAGAACTATGCACCAGAGAACACACACCATACATTTTGATTTCCTTTAAATTGAGGTAGCAGGTTTTAATTTTCTAAATCTATGTCCCAAACTTGGTTTGTCGGTAGTGTAAAAGTGAAATGTTAATGTGGAAACCAATAATTCCTTTAAAAGGTTTTGTCAAACTGTCTAGTTTCCATGAATAGAAACCAACGAGGAGTCATTCGTTAATCTGATAGCGGGTAAGATACTTGATCATGGACAATAGTTTTCTGGAGATAATTACAATTACAACCCACAAGGGGTATGTATGACATATGAGATGCTGGAGTCAAGTAAAATTAATAGAACAAAACCCACATCATGGCTCAAAGAAACTTATCAATATGTCTCAAATAAACTAATCAGTATGTGTGGATGGATCAAGAGAACATGAGCTCAATCATCTTGATGCCAACAATCAGTTAAGACTTAGGTGCATAGTCTTGCAGTCACCCTAGTAACTAAAGTACAACCACCAATTTTCATAGCTCTACTAAGTTAAGGAGACAAGTTGCGACTACTAGCTCAGTGAGTAAGAATTACAATGGTCTTAGTCATCCTGGTGAGGTGGCAACTATCTTGGATGTACAATAATTTGTGATTAAGAAAAAATTGCAACAAACATATTAATTTAGTAGATCGTACATTGTCCAAAATATTCTATAGTATTTAAAACTGCCAACTATTAGTCAGCAAAATAATGGAGTGAACCACCTCTTAACATCAGTTCTTTTATCTAAGCTGCATTGGAAATAGGCAATAAGTAGCACTAGTTCAATTTTTTGGAAAATTTGCAGACCTTCACAATAATGATACTTGAATTCACATAAACAAAGGCCCACTTACTAGCTCATATGAGCCTTAATGAACACATGAATATTTGGTTTCTTTTCCATCTACCATAGTAACCAAGAAGCTGTAGTAACCATAGACTCCAAAATTTCAATTATTTATTACTGGCAGTTTGGTGATTTAGCAAAATGCATTAATGCTATAACATTTTGTTGTTATTTCCTTGAATAGTGGTCTCATTTGGCAGGATTTTTAGTTCCTGGCGTAAGCTACTACAGCTAATGCGTACTTGAGATCCACAATCCCTAGTTTTTGATAATTCATTTTCATAACTACATGCGTTGTTTCTGCAAGCCATTGAATTAATGAGCCTAATCACCTGATATTATCTAGATAGGTGTGTAACTATGCCAATAATTTCTACAAAGCCTTTAGAAGGTATTCTTATCTACTGCAATATAATGAACATGCCCAACTTGTGCTAGTAGTTAATTACTTTGTATGCCTTTAGCTGTGGTGCCTATTTTGGCAACAACAATTTAAGTTTCACAAAATTTTCCTTCAATACATCAACTTAGCAAATCAAACATCTTCCACAGTTTGCTGCAGTACTCAAAACTAGGAATGTAGCACAAGATACCTCAAAGCTATGAACTTCTAGTGGCTACCATAGTAATGGAATAGACCACCTATTTTTACCAGATTCTATTTAAGACACAAGAAATGGACAAGAATCAACAATGGTGGTGCAAATTTTCCAACCATCATGAGGGTGATATTACAAAACAACGAACAAAGATATTTTAAGAAGGGGAACGAGGTATTATGAGCCTTTACTACATGCATTTTGGTATTCTGCACCATCTACGTTAGACACAAAAATACACAACATGATTATGTGATTTGTTACGATACTAAAGTGAAGTAGTAGTTACAAAATCCTAGAACTCCAAAATGCATGTATTTTACCAAAAAAATTCTTTTATTAACCTTAATATATCTCGTTAGTTTTTTTAGGCTGGAGTGGTCACTTGGGTCCAAAGTCCACTAGCATTTTTTACTGGAATTCATTTATGCACTGTTGGTTTAAAGCAGGTGAACTTAGTGACCCTGACCAAGTTCTCCATCTTTATGGAGTATCTGGCAGGTTTTCTCATTCCATAAACCAATCCCCAAGCCTTTTGAAGGCACTCTTCTCTAATGCAATATATTGAATATGCCAACATGACCCAGAATTGGTTACCCTGATGAAGTTACCCTTCTTTCTGGAGCATCTGACAGGTTTTCTCACTTTGTTAATCGATACCCAATACTTTTGAAGACACTTGTCTCTAATGAAATATATTGAATATGCCAACATGTCCCATAATTAGTTCATTGTTTTGTATGCCTCAATTGTGGCTCATGTTCGCAGGACATCAATTGCTTCAGTTTTGGACTGTATGACATCTTAGCATGGTTAGGTCAATTCTCATCGTAGTTATATAATTCTCTATTCCTGATGGAATGCATATTTATCTAGTGGCTGTCATTCTTTTCTGCTCCAACACAGTTGAAGAATGCAAGAAAATTAACATCTTTTAGTGTAGGTCATCCATTATTTTTGTTGTCAAAACATCTCTTATATTTACGGAAAAGTATTTACAAACAATAAATCAAAAGGTGGAAGTGTATATACAATGGATCTTATAGTAGACAGATTACTAATTTTTTCCTTAAAAAAAAACTTACACTTAATCTTCCTAGGGAAAGCATAGCAAAGACGCTCAATCACTGCCAAATCCCAATGAAGGAAGAGTTGACCAGATAACTACAATTTCCAAACAAGGCTGCACACTAGTGAGCCCGGCATTGAAGGAGAACTAAATAGTGGTCCTGATTATCTTTCCAAACAGATTAGAAATGGTGTAATTTGTGTGCTCACTTGTCTTCTAGATCAACTGACACCCCATATTTCATTGAGAGTTGGAGTTAATAGATTCTGCTAAAGCAACAAAGGTTAAAGCCTTTGTGGTTGACACTACTGTAACGACTAACCAAAGATCCACCCCGCATCCTTGCAAAATAGCCTCCATGTCGCAATGTTATTTTTCAACATGTTGGGTGAGGGATGAGCCCCCCCATCCTTTTGGAATATTGTACTTTCCACCATACTTTGACCACAGGTATGATTGCATGATCTGCTCTAGATGCTGAAATTGAGTCTTACTAGGCAACCAAAAATTGCTAGTTTAAAGTTTAATTCTTTAAAGGGTGCTAGCTCAATGGAAGAGCACCTGCTTCACAAGCAGGAGGTTGGTGGTTCGATTCCATCGTGCCCTGATATTAATAGGGAATGACAACGATCAGTTTTTGGTGACGAATTCTCTTTTGACCATCACCAATGAGCTTATGATGACATTTTTCGATCCTCACCAAAATATGAAATGGTGACGGTTAACGAACGCCACCATATATACGCATTAATAGTGATGACCATGAAAGGTCCATCACCATAAATCGTTGTTGTTGATATGAAATGGTGAGGGTCAATGTTTGTCATTATAGTCATTATTTGTGATGGACCTTGATGTCACCAATGAGCTTATCATGACATTTTTTGACCCTCACCAAATATGAAATGGTGACGGTCAATGAACGTCGCCATATATATGCACCAATAGTGACAGTCATGAAAGGTCCATCACAACAAATCGTTGTTGTTCATATGAAATGGTGACGGTCATCATCCGTCATTATAATCAATATTCGTGACGGACATTGAATGTCACCAGAACACATACTTTCGGCGACGCCGCCTTTGGTGACGTTCATTTTTTTGGTGACGAAGGCTATTGTCCGTCACCATTGCTCATATGAAATGGTGACGGTCACAATCTGTCATTATAAATCATTATTGGTGACGGACCTTGAATGTCACCACAACACCTATAC
This sequence comes from Pinus albicaulis, assembly GCA_034641835.2. NCBI lineage: Eukaryota > Viridiplantae > Streptophyta > Pinopsida > Pinales > Pinaceae > Pinus > Pinus albicaulis. The sequence continues at coordinate 533,159,361 of CM076569.1, forward strand.
TTTCAGCGACGCCACCTTTGGTGACATTCAGTTTTTGGTGACGAGGGCTCTTTTGACCCTCACCAATGAGCTTATGGTGACATTTTTCGCCCCTCACCAATGTCCTTTTTTCTTGTAGTGATGATTTCATTTGATTAACAGCTTCTAATTCCTTCCTCTTTGAATAGGAATGAAATTCCATTTGAGTCAACCATCATCGCAACCTAAAGTCAATAATGCTGAATTCTGAATTTAAATTCAAGTTTCCTCCTGCGTCATCGATCCTTGTAGTGATCGATGACTGTAATCTCCTCTAATCTTCCTCAGAAATATATGTAACCCTTATCCATTCAGCTAGTCACAGTATTAAGTCTATCTTGACAATATCATCAATTTGTAAATGGTGTGTAGAATCATAACTCAAACCATATTACAGAGTTTTATCACACACTTACTCATAGCTCTGAGTACTTCTCACATATAATTCAATCAATCCATGTATGCATAATTCAGAATCAAATTTTTTCATATATACAAATGAAATCAAATCACAGTTGTCTCTGGCCTGATCTTCAATCAATGGCCCTTTCTACAATTGCTCGTAGGCTTACAAACAAAAATTTGTTTGTCCAAATCCTATTCTAACTCCTCTGCCTACCTGCCTCTTGCCTTTGAGGCTTATTAATTGTATACAGAATAATCTGAAATAATTTAGTTTCAGATCCTCAATAATTTCCTAAAAATCCTCAAGTCCTAAAATCTCTCTTTTATCCCTAAGGATCCTCTTTAATCCCAAAAATCATGAAACTAATTTCTAATTTAAGATTTAAAATCAATTCTCAATCTCTCAATCCCTATGAATCTCAACTATCCTATTTCCCTCATGTTCTCCAATCATTTGGAAAAATTTACAAAATCCTCACAATAATTAATATCTCTTATTAATCACTCAAAAACTTTAATAATTTACATAAAAACCCAATATTCTTTTAAAAACACAAGACCCCAATGTTTATTAAAATACAAAGTATTTTTCGAATTTAATGCCCCTGCATCATATAACCTCATTACTTTGTTTTTCCCTTGCCTATCACTCCACTCCGCATCTAGCGTTACAATCAGCCTATTCTTTCCCATGTTCACCGGGTCCCTCAAGCATTGATGGTCTCAAAATTATCTTTGTAGGATATTTAGATAACTCAAGTACATTGGATTTTGGATCTTCAATACATCAATTTGTCAAAAAATATTTTTTTACACTTGAAGATCCTAAACCAAATTTCAGTCAAAGACCAAGTCAAAGAACCCTCCCACTAGGTCATTAGGGTTTCATAGGTTGTAAGGTCTTCATTGGTGTTTTAAGCACTGATTTTCCTGTGCTAGAAGATGGCTCAAATGTAAAAGAATATAAGCACATGGTTGTCCAAGAAAGATCAGAAAATCTCCAAGGAGGACCAATTTATCAGGTTCAAGTTTTGCAAAGGGTAAATGTGAAGTTTGACACTTCTATAGGAGTGTTAAAGTGACTATCAGTAGAAAATTGGTAAGGTGAAAGGCCTGCTCCCCAATAAAGACATTCACAGCAAATAAAGAGGAAGCAGTTTGTGTTTAAGAAAAAACATGGTTTCTAAGCTTGATTGGGCCAGCAGTGTGCCAAGAAAGGATCCAATGCAGAAAATCACATGAAGGAGGCACACCAAGAAAACTAGACATGAAGAGAAGTTTTTCAGAAATTATGGATAAAAAGGGGAAAAAGGTGAGATGAACTGGAAAAAAATGAATGAACTTGAACGGGCTATAGAGAACTTAGAAGACAAAACTGATAATTGTTCTCAAGCATCCCAGAAACCTAGGGTTTTGGTAAGGTGATTAGAGAAAGTGAAAGGGTAAGTTTGGACTCCATAATGACAACAAACAGTTTCTGAAGATATCACTGTTTGTAAAGATTCAAAACTCATCCCAAGGAGTTTTTCATGCCAAAAATGGTCAAAGAGGTAAAATGATGATGTTAAGCCCCCATGATGATAGCAAAAGGAAGATTTGAAGGGGTTGCTGTGTCTAACATCCTAGAGTTTGAAAAGGTAAAATGTCCCACTGCTTCAAAGAACAAGGAAAAGAGTGCCAGTGAAAAGAGGGTCAAATTATCATTTTAGTCACCTACACTTAGTGGTCAAAAGACAAAAAACATGATTTTGAGCTCCAATATGGAAATCAAAGGTGATTATAAAATTGCTACTATGTAAATGAGTATGTCAAGCTTCAGGAACAAAGGGAAAGGACACTTCAATGTTTTATACCACCTGCAAATCAGAAGTGGCCAAAGAAGGTAAAGGGCATTGTTTGAATTCCATAATGCATGTCAAAGGAGTGTTATGATGGTGTTGCCTTGTGTCTTTAGTCTCTAAGGTGTCAGAAGCAAACATATCAAGCCCCCAAGATTAAAGAAGGTCAATTTCATCATCTAATCGCTTGCAGAAGAAAACAGTGTGAAAAGGTCAGTAAGAAGAGGTAAAGGTTGAGTTGAAATATATGATGGAAGCAACAGAGAATCAACTTTATCCTTTTAAGTCACCTACAAACCAAAAATTACAAAAGAGTTGGTAAGAAAAGCAAAAGCAAATTCCAAATTAGTACTCTAGTCACCTGCAGCAAAAGGTCAAAGGAACATTAGTGAAAAGAGTGACAAAGGCTAAAAACATTAGAAATAGGGTTCGTAAATATAAATTTAAACCCTTAAAGCCTATACAAGGTCATTTAATTCCTCATGTAGCTCATTATGCACTTGCAAAATCATCAGAGAAGTCAAAGAGAAAAATTGTGAATTTTCTAAGGCAAAACTGGGCAAGTTTACTTGGTGCTATGCATTCAAGATGGCGTTGCGCGCCTGGAGTCATGCACTGCGCACCTGGGTTTTTTCCTTGTGCATTTTTGTTCTGTGTTGTGTGCCTAGAAACACACGTTGCACACCTAGAAACGCGCTGTGGGTTCACCCGGTAGAAGAACTCTTGCACTGCGCGCCTGGCACATAGTGCTGCATGCAATTCGAGAACTATGCATGCAGCCCGACCAAACACCACATTCACATGTTGCACATTTGACTGACCCGACAACCCATTCACTGGTGCGCTGCGCATTTGGCCAAGAGGGCCTCCTGCACCTATAAACCCTCAAGTTAGCTCAAAAACACCTCCAAGTTGCCATCAAAGGTTTCTAAAGCACCTCTAAGTGGTAAGTGGATGTCCTAAACTCCCTTCCAAGAATTTGATGGTTTTTAAAGGAATGAAACCCTAAGTGAAGACCTAAGTTTCATGCTGAAAACCCTGATTAAGCCTCCATCATCTGAAAACAAGGGAATGTCAGTCAAAACAAGGGTAAATTAGTGTGGTTACATTTGATTTGAGATTGGTCATCCATCAAAGCATAATATCTCTGCCCCTTACAACTGTAAGAAGTTTGACCTTACATTACTCTCCCTCATTTCAAAAATTGACAAAGCAGTGAAGAAGAAGAAAATGATGAGGCTGATGTAAATAATGCCAATATCAATGATAATGACATCCCACAAGTCAGTGAACAAAATAAAGATGCCAAAAGTAGTGAATAAGAATAAATTGAGGTTGATATCAATGAAACAAATATTAGTGAGGCAGAGGAAAACAATGAAGAAAACAATAGTGCAGAAATCAGTGAAGAATCAAGCAGCAATCATGATGGCCATGATATCAGTGGAGATGATGATAATGATGATGATGATGTTGACACTGATAAGGACAACAAGAATATAAGTGATGAAGTAGAGAGCATGGAGACAGATGACAGCAACCATGAGATCAGCCATGAAATCCATAAGGACAGCAAGGGTATCAATGATGATGATATTCATGATGGCAGCCATGGTGAAGACACCAAAATTTGCACAATTGAACCTTTTTCCTTGACCTATCAAAGAGGAAGTAGGCATGTGTTTGTTGCCTCTAAAAGGCAAGGGGCCATGCCTTCCACTTCAGCCAAATAGATAGAAAAAGGCAAAGAGAAGGTCATAAAGGAAGAAGAAGAAGATCAGCATGAGACTGAGTGGGAATTTGAAATAATTAATGTTGATAGTAATCATGAGAATTAGGCAAGGGTCTCAAGAATGCTGCTCAAGGGCAAGGATGCCCAAATCAGATATTTTCAAGCCAACCTAGCTAGGGCCAGGAATGTCATCCACTATTATGAGACTGGAAATAAGCACTTGGACGCACAAAAGGCCATTTATGAGTTTAGGGCAATCTGTAATGTTCTTAACTAGCCCAAGCTAGTAGGAATATTCAATGTCATTTTATTTTTATGTTTTATGAATAAAATTTAAAGAAGAACAAATAAAAACTCTTTAACATGAGATTAAATCAATGCCCAATGTGAACAGAGTCAAATCAGGACTTGCTCAATAAAATCCACTTGTATGTGAAATAGGTTCAAGCTATTTCACCAGGTCAATAGGACCAAATCATAAAGCAGTCCAGATACAATGAACCTCCTAGATGATCAGCGCAGTCCTATGAGGAGGTCCTCCATGTGAAAAGGGACAAATGGATGAAGGTGGTTTAGGGTTTTGCAAACCCTAATCTTATATAAGGAAGGGAAAGACTCAAGGAAAAGTTTGTTGATGATATTTTGATTTTAAGATTTCCTGAGAAACTCAAACTCTCTTGGTTGTTTAGCTAGAGAGAGAGGAATCTCCTGTTTAGGAATTCCTCTTCCTTCCTTGGGGGTCTCTTGGAGGAGATTGTGCTGCATTGATCCACTATCTGGAATTTTGGCCAAGCTTCACCTCCCTTGAAAGCGTACACCCTGATTAGGGCTTCACTATTTAGAGAGTTGCAACGAGTGGAATCAGATCTATTGAGATTTGAAGAGTTCTATTGCATCTTTTCAGTGGGGAAGTCATCTAAACCATTGGCAGGAATGCAATAGCTGTTTTGAGCTCTAGATTATTATCTTGGCATGAGGCCAAAGTGTGAATCACTTCATTAGCACAGTTATCTTTAGAAACTACATCATTTTTTAGGTAGAGTTGCAGTGTACCTTTGCTAGCAGTTTGGAGGAGAGATCTCCAGTGAAAGGGCTTCTTTCCTTCACTGAGGTGATCTGTGGATTGGCCAACCAATCCATGTCATATTTCAGATCTGATCTACTGTGTGATATATTCTTCAGTAATTTCTAAATTTTACTGCAGATCCATGGTGTAGATCTCATATCTATTCAATGTCCTTCACTTTCAACTGAGATCCCCAAGGGGAATGTACTTAAAAGGCATTTTTGCGTATAGATCCCATTTAGATCTATCCTTTTGACCTATGATCTGTTATAGATCTGAAACTTAATAAAACACTACTTCAAATTTCTGAAAATAACACTGTCTGGTTCATTCTATATTTCTTGTGTCATAAAGCTTGGGTTTTAGGCCTTTTCTTCAAGTATAGATCTATATTTTCTAATATAAGATCTTTGAATCATATTCTTAGCTTGTAATACTGTTATATCTACATAAAATCACCAAACCCTTCAGAAAATATTCTCTCTAAGCTTCAGCAAATTTCTGCATACTCCAAGTCATGGGAAATCAACAATTTTAAGCCTAATCGGGAACGGAGGATTTGTTTAAAATAGAAAAACACATTTTTTTTTGCAAAATTTTGGCACATGAATCCCTCTTGACCTAATATAACATATCCCAGATCCATGACCCTTATTTTTACGCATATTTCTGATTACAATCATTTTAGGTCATGAAAAGCTGCTTTTCCTCACCTTTTTTAGAATAAAAGCTAAGTAAAGGTTGCTGCAGTACTTTGAATTTGTTTCTCAGTGTTTTTAAACACATTTTATGATATCTGAAGCACACATCCCTAAAAAATGCTTTTTTCAGGCATGTCTTGCTGAGCAATCCATTTTGGGAACATTACACAATCAGAGCCCAGAAAGAGGCTAAAAGGACCAAGGTTAGGCTTGATGAAGTCTTGGGTGTTTTTTATGAGAGTTAATATGAAGAAGGGGAGCTATATAGAAGGAATCCAAGAAAAATGGGCTTGAGAAAGGCCTTAACCAAGGAGAAGGAGCAAGAAACAGCATTGGCAAAGCAGCTCACTCCAAGTGAGCTGCTTGCCATGGAGATTGAGTATGACTGGGAGCCTTGGTTAGGGATGGCTATCACATACTTGGAAGATCGGCTAGAAAATACACAAATGGACCTTAGCCTTCAGAAAAGGATGGCCAAGCACTATGCCTTGAGAAATCAAATTGCAAGGGCCAAGCTCAAAAGAGCCCTTGCCAAAATTCAAGCATTCAAGGAGGAAAAATACCAAAGAAAAACTCGAAATCCTAGCTGATGCTTCTCTACAGGCATCCCAAACACCATGAGGGAGATATCTGAAAATTTTGGCAAGTTTTTGACATTTTTGGTTTTTTGACTGATTTTGAGGGCCAAGGGCGTCGCACCCTTGGTGCTGCGCTTTTTATTAGTGCATCCATTGGAGGCAAACTCTACATTTTTGGAATCCTTAGGCTAAGGGTATCATACACATCAAATTTCAAATCATTTGGAGCACTTTTGGTCCTCCAAAAGGCCCAAAAACATGCAAAATTTCACCTTTCTACCATGTTTTCAGGATTGGCGTTGCGCCGTTAGTAGTCTTGGGAGTTTTGAATTTTGAACTGGTTAATGGAGTCCAATCAGAAAAAGCAAGGGCAATTTTGGAAAGTAGACTTGATTTTCTTTCCAACAAGCCATCACGGAGCTCATTACGACATCGGGAAGGCCTTCAAAATTCAATTGCAAGGTGACCCAGTTTTCTCATGTAGGCGTTGCGCCCTTGGACCTCCCTGCTGTGCCCTTGTGTGAAAATGTCAACGAAAGACACTCATTTATGAAAAATGGATATTTTTTGGATTTTTGGGCAAATCACTCCAAATTTAGGTGTTAGAAGTTATTTTGCATTTATTTCATTAGATATTTTATGCCTTGGGCCTTGCATGGTCTCTTTGGACATAAATGGTATTTATGAGTATTTATGAAATTTTGGGAACCCTAGCTAGGGTTTTGGTCCTCTCTTCTCGTTAAATACGGCATTGAGGTCTCATTGTATAGGTTGGATATTTGCTGATCATAATATGAGATAGACTTGGATTTTATTAGTGAAACTGGTTTTTGGTGGCTTGTGATGGTTTTGGACTGAGCATCCATCGATTGAGCACACTCTTAGGATTCATAAAGCTTGGTCAGATGGTGATGCATTCCACTTTTGTCTTTGTTTCTTTCAGTGATTCATTATGTTTATGGTTTCCTTGATCAAAAGACAGAAATAGAGAATAGGACTTGCTTTTTTGGCACCCTACTTCTGCCTGCCTCTTTTTATTTCTATGTTTTCCTTCCTTGAGGTTTAGCTAAATAATTCTTAAATGCTCTTTGGTTTTACTAAAAGGTTATGTTAAAGTTCTATTTTTTGTAATTAATGTTCAGAGAAACCTTAGTGTTAAGGTCCCGTGATTTGGCCGATTGGCGAGCCAAATGACGATGTAACATCAAACCAAGCTTTGGAGCCCGAGGACCTAGCCTTCCTGGACTCAGAGAGGGCTCTCTCTATATATGTAAAAGATATCGGTGTGTTTACTTATGGTGTTCTGATATTAGGCTAGTTATGAAGTGTGTTTTTTGGTTTTTGGTTTTTTTGAGTTTGTGAGGGATAAAACTGATCAAAGATATAAACTGGATAACAAGATTTAGATAAACTGGGCTATGGGGTCAAAAAGGTCAAGGAAGCTATGAGATGATGATGTAAAGCTGCTGTAGGGCCGATTTGATTCACGGTAGAAGGGATCTTTGGGAAAAATGGAGTAAATGAACATCAAGTTTGTGAAAGACAATGGATTTCAAGTATAACTAGTTGATAGCAAACATAAACATGTTATAGCGAGCCATTAATCATGCTAAATGTAACTATGAGCTAATTAATACATAGAAATCAAACATTCCAGCCATGCATAGAAGTGTAAGACCTTCTAACTTCGGGAAATGGCTATCAGACTTTGGGGAAAACACATAAGATGGACTAACAACTCAAAATACTATGCCGGAACGCCTAAACATAGTCTCTAAGTCATTGGGCACTTGGACAAACAAGCTTTCATAGTTTTAGGCAAAGGGCTAGTTCGGGACTAGGCCTCCTTGGTTCAACAAGATGATAGGCTAATCAGTCAAAGAGATAGTTTTATGGATAGAACTATGGAAAATCATAGGTAAGCAGGGCACACCATACATCCTACTCAATATGCATAGAACTTGTAAATAAAACTAGCAACAATACCTTAAGTTACTAAAGAGCAGTTAAGAATTCTTTAGTATGACTAAGGAAGACGAAAACATAAAGCTATGAAGATTCAGGAATTTTGAGGTGCCTCCATGGGCATATCTCAAAACTAATCTCTACTGATCTATAGCAGCAAGAAGTATGTATCATGAATGAAAACTAGAAGACAACAACAAAGCAAGAAAAACTATACCATTCTACCATGTCATGGAATCCATCAACAATCCTTCATCATTCATCAAAAGCATCCAAGAGGTAGTCCAAAATCATAACACAAGTATGTTCTTCAAAGCTCATATGACCAATATATTGATTCTTCTCTCAATTTCAGCCTTGTTTTACAATGAAGCCTTGTGGAATAAATAGGCTCAAGTGAGGAAAACCTAATGGTGCAACTAGCTATCCCATTGGCCTAATCAAAATATCTAAACTTGTCCTTGAGGCTTTGCAAAGCCCAAGGCACAAAATATCTCATAAAATATCTAAAAAATGCTAAAAACGGAAATTATATTGACTTTGCAACATTTTCCCAGTGCAAAAATAGCTAAACACACATTTGGAAAAAGCGGATTTTTGAGGTTCAAAAATTACAAAAATACTTCAAATTTATATCAGGAAAAGGTCCCCTGACTTGCCGAAAACATTTGGCAGCCTTCCCGATGTCGAAACGAGGCTCATGATGGCTCATTGGAAAGATTTCTGTGTCTACTTTCCGGTGCAACTAAAATCACCTCAATCCGATGCCTGAAAGTTCCCCAAATCTGTACCTGTGTGTAAAAAGCCAGGAAATAGCAGACTGCTGATATGGCAGGCAAAATGTGCAAAAAGTGAGCATTTTTCGCCAATTTGAGGGGGCGAATGATCTCCAAATGCTTTGAAAATCGCTGAGGACCTGATCATGAAAATATGGCATCAACTGGTATCATCCTCATCCCTTGGCAAATCCTCAAACTGAAATGGCGAAATTATGAGTTTTCGACCAAAAACTCAAAAAATGCCAAAAAACAAAAAGTTGTCGAAATGGGCCCAAAAATGGCACGCATGACCCTCAAGGGTCCCTAGCAACATGCTCCGAAGCTGAGGCCAAAATATCAAGTGCTGATATGCCTTTCTCCTCTTTCCGTGCCGGGCGCTTCTTGAAACTGTTGTTTATAACTACTGAGTTACTGTTGTTCAGCACTCTTCCCCTCTTTTTCCTACTGCTGCTCATATTTATCACTGTCATGCTGCTCCTTTTGTCTTGCCTTGGAGGAATTTTGACCTAAATGTGCTTTTGAAGAGACAAACTGCCTCACTGTCCTTAAACTGCCTTCTTGGAGCCAAACTGTGTCACTTCACTGTTTTGATAGAGAAACAATGTAATTTGGATGATTGCAACAAGTTTCCTTATAATAAAAAAACCCTTTCTCTTCTAAACAGTGGCCTTTCCACCTTTAATGTACCTCAGCTAGCAGACCTTTTCAATAAGAAACTATATAGTGGAATGAAGGACAGACTGTTAGGTGAAATTTGTTGTGTGAAGTGTCAAAATCACCTTGCTCTGTGATGTTTGGAGCTCGACCAACACATTTTATCTTTGTCCAAAGGTAGACTTTTCAATCATTACAAAACTGCCTTTCCTAGTGTGCCAATGAATCAACAGACTTATGGCTTCTGCAATCAACCCTCAGTGTAAGTATACAGTCAAATTCACAGTTAGAGAACAGAGGTGACAGAGTTAAACAAGCTCTAAAGTTTTAAGCAGAGGCTGTAAGAGTTTTCTCTTTTCAAAATAAACAAGGGCTCTTATCAAGGTAACACCTTTGTCTTTGTAGAAAACCTTTTCTCTATATGAATATCAACTTACCAAATAAGCTCTTATACTCCATCAAACAAAATCATACCACATATATAGTCAACCTCCAGTGTGGGCATACAGTCAATCTCACTGTTATGGAACAAGGTGATAGAGTTTTTTTTTGAAGAATGATTCAAACATTTTAACAAAACCTGTAGGAGTTTATCCCTTTCCCACAATCAAAACTCCTATTTAAAATGGAGACCCTATCTTTTCAAAACCACGCCCTTCCTTTGATATAAAGCCTTGTCTCTTTAAAACAAAACCTTCTTCTTGCTTTTGTATATGACTCAGAAAATACTCATAATGACATATACAGTCAATGTCAAAGAAAACATGGTGAAGACACCTTCCTGTGGGTGGACAAAAGTAAAAATACAATCTTCTGAGCTTCAAAATACAGTTTTGTCCTTGTATGCCCTTTACCAGCAAATTTAATCAAAACGAGAACAGTCAACTAGAGTATATCTTATTCAGCCCAAATCCACTGTTATAGGACTAGGTGACAAAGTTTGAGAGGTTTTTTTAAGGTACCAGTCAAGGTCTTGCAACCAACAAACTTCCTTTAAGCAAAACACTGTCCTCCCTTTACTGTCCTTTGCTCCAGTTTGATAAACACACTTCTAAATGCGAGGGGCTTTACTCACTGATTTTGCTTTATAGAACAAAGGAATCAACAGTGGTTATTTGCCCTTTTTTACCCCACAAAGATGTTTTTTTGAATCAAAAACATTTATACAGCGATCACTGTTCATGAGATTAGGTCATTGTTTTACCTTTCCAAATACTGTGTTTCTCCCTCTGCATGCCATTCAACAAATAATCTTAATGATAAGCACAGTGTCAACCAAAATGTAAAAACACAGTCAAATATCACTGTGTTAGTGCAAGGTGCCATGGCTCTAGGTGTTTTGAGGATAATAAAATAGCCTTGTAGCAAGCAAAAATCTCTCCTAATCAAGATACTGCCCCTACATTCACCAATCTTCACCCATAATTTTGTCAATACCTCCAAATGGTAACTTTCAGCTTCCTATATTAAAATTTGTTTATGGTCGAAAAGACAGTCTTGATTTTTCTCTTCACCACACCGAGGAAAACTTTGAAAAACGACCTAAAGGATATATGGATGATTACTACAGTTGGAAATAGGGCCACTGTTTCAATTTTTTTAAACACTGAGTTTCTGCTTAAAACACAGTGCCCTTCATCTCTTATCATTTCTTTGAGGGCAGTTTACTTGGCTTTTCTACCTCAATATAAACTTACCATCTTTACTGTTCCACCTGTAACCAACATAAAACACTGCAAATCTTGATCTTTAAACAAAACTACAAACCCTTCCAAGCACCGCTTTCTTCACTGCAAATGATGACAGAGGTTGGCTTTGTTTTATCATAGTAGGGTTACTTTCACACTTTTTATGAGCCTTTCACTACTGTGTATTTTGGACTTGCAGGTGTATGTTGATGCATTGTTGTGAGGGAATTTTATAGGCTCTTTGAAGCTAAAACCAACCCTTCACTCTCAACCAACTATAATTCTCCTTCAAAACATTCTCTTAAGAAACTTGACTTACACCTTTCAATATTGCTTTACCCTTTAGAAATTTGACAATCATAAATGAGGCATCATAGAATACCTTGAAAATTTGATGGCATTCATTACTGAAAATTTTGAGCATCTCTGGAAATAGCTTTGGAAGGTTTTTAGGTAATTTTTTTGACCATTTCTACAGGAGTGCCGCGGGCTGCTACAGGCGCGTCGCGCAGCAGTGCATTCCTTTGTAAATTTTGTGCACAGGCGCGTCGCGCACTTTTCCAGGAGTGTCGCGCAAGTTTACAGTTCATTTTGAAGGCATTCCCGGTGTTGGAATTGGGCGAGAGATGGCTCGTTGGAAATCTATGGAAGTCTAATTTCCAGAAAAACTTTAATTTTTTCATTTGGTGTCCATTTGATCCTTCAAAAATTGATTTTCCCAACACTGGTCAAAACTGGTGAATCCTGGTGCAGAAATGCATCGAGCTGTTTGTAGGCCATTTTTGAATGCCTTCCTGGTGTCGGAATTGAGCACGAGATGGCTCGTTGGAAATATGTGGAGGTCTACTTTCCAGAACAACTTTAATTTTTTCATTTGGTGTCCATTTGATCCTTCAAAAACTGACTGTCCCATCACTGGTCAAAAAAGGTGTATGCTGGTGTAGAAAAACATAGCGTTGATTGCAGGCTACTTTTGGATCCCTTCATTTTGTCGGAATTTGGCCCGAGATGGCTCATCGGAAAGCTATGGAAGTATATTTTCCATAAAAACTTGAATTTTTTCATTTGGATTCAATTTGGTTGTTCAAAATCTGACTGTCCCATCATTGGTCAAAATGATGAATCCTGGTGCAGAAATTCCCTCGTGACATCTGAATTTTTCACGTTTCTCACAAACCATGATACATGTGTAGAAAATGAAGGAGGTTTTTATTTTTGAACCTATGAGGGACAAAAAACTCTCTCAATTTTGTAAATCTCATCTCTGTTTGATCAGAAAATCATTTTGAAACAAACTGCTCGGGCGCTCCTTAACCCTAATTTTGCTGTGACAGAGGTATTATGATTCAACAACCATGAAAATTCTACTATCCTTTTGTATTTGCTAAGACCAGATATTTGAGCCTCTTTTTGACTGTGGGTACACTGCTTCAGTGGCATTCACTTAAACTCTTTCATCCGTTGTAACAATGTGTGAAGGGACCTCCTTTTTGACAGTGTCATGCTCATATTACCTTTACCTAGTCCTAGGACTCAAAACACATATTATGATCTTTCTTGTACTCTTATAATCCTCTGTATTTATTTATGATGCCTTTATGCTGAATAGGAAGCCTAACTGCCACTTCAAAATCTTTTATACCTCTGGTGCTTGAAAGGCATTCCTGTCTTTGTCATTTGGAAGGAGGATGTTTTCTTCCTTTTGCAGCATAAACTTACATTTCGCTTTGGAGTTAATGATGCCCATTGTGAAATGAATCTTGACTATAGGTGCAAAAATGCAGTTGCACCCACCCAGGTTTGATCATCCTTTGTCTAAGAAGGTGCTTTCTTTTACAATCTTTCATCTGCTCCCAGTGCTGATGTGATATCTCTGATCTTTATAATGACAATTTTGTACTTGTTTAGAAAACCTCTTCGAAATCTGAGAGTATGTCCAAAATCCATTTATACTTCATAACTCTATATACTAGCTGCAGTATCTCGTGGGAAAACCAGGCTCAGATTCTTACTGTCAACTTAGGACAAACTTATTTCGAAAAGGCACTTGCTCCATAAATGGATTTACTTCCAATAAGGCCATTCTTTGATCAGCTTTGCATGTCTGTCCTAGGTTTTTTAGCACTTAAATCATAACCAGCTTATGTCTTTACTTGCTTCTTCAACCTCTTTCTCCCCGCATCTTTGACCAATCAGTATTTTAAAAACATTCAATGCCTTGGCCATCTACTCATGAATGAAGGAGGCCCTTCACTTGGCAAAGTATCTGAAGATTTTTTGATAAGCCTGCCTGACAAAGATTTTTCTTGGATATGATGGTAAGCAAACAAACTTGAAAACATTAATACTTTTACCTCTACCTGCAATCACTACTGTGCTTCAGAAAAACCCTAGTCAAGGTGTCACTGTCTCACTGTACTGCTCTTTGCTGAGGGGAACTGAAATGTCACCATTTGCCTTGGTCAATTTATGACAAATTATTTGAAAGATAATCTCTGTGATTAGGGAGGTTAGCATCCTTTGAAAAACAACCACCTTTTCTTCTACCTGTGTAATGACATGATTTGTCAACATTTCTTCAATTTAGTCTTGTTGAAACAGCAGGTTGCTTATGATTAGAATTGTTTTCACTAATGATATGCCTCTCTAAGGTTTAAAAATTCATATGATTTGAAAACTTCAAATGACTTCCTTTACAGGACCAAAACTATGTTTTCCCTTTAACTTGCATACTTCAGACTCTAGCCCTGTTATGATCATCACTTACACTCAGAAAACTTAGAGTCACTGTTTCACTGTTCAGTAAAAAGCAAACCTGGGCTTTTGCAATCCTTAAAGTCAATATTGGCCAGCGCCCTCTACTTGTAGATGAAGGAGGCACCCTAACCCTCTGCTTGTAAATGAAGGAGGTTCTTGGCCATGACAAATTACCAGTTTGTTGTGACAGTGATGTCTTTCTCTTACTGTGATTTTCATGCTGAAAGGAAGCTGCAAGGTCTTGATGAGTGACTCTCTGTCTTGCAGATATATCTCAGGCTCATGTTTACATTGAGAAGCAGTTGTTCTTCTGAATGCAGATTCAAGAATTTTCTCCTAAGATGAAGTTATATTTCATGTCTTTGTAGAATCCATAAAACACTGTGAAACACCTAATAATCAGCTTGAGACTGTGGTTTATACAGTGCTGAGACCTAGGGGTGTGTAAGTGGCATGACTTAGAGCTGTGATCAACTTGATTTGCAGAGCGGGAGGTCTGTTATGAATGGTCTGTATCAGATGGAGGTTTTTTGGCCTTTTGATGGTTGCCAAGGGTAAAATGCCTTAAAGCGCCACTTCCTAACATAGGGGAGACTTTTGAAACATACTTGGATTTGCCTTTTAAAGCTGATGGGCAGACCAGTAGGGCTGAAGCTAGATAGGATAGTGATAATGAGTTTTGACTTTGACATGGGCGGACTGAAAAGTAGGAGGGTGAAAAAAGTTTTATGAGGGTTTTCTAGATGACAGATTGACATATGGAATTCAGCTTCTAGAAAACTCAGCTATGGATCTAGTCATCACCAACAAGTGAAAAATACTGATGACTAACACTTAGCTGCTCTCTAAATTTACTTATCTGTTATTTAAGGTCTGCTTAGCACTGTTTGATTGAAGAATCCTTTATTACTCTTCATTTTTTGCTATACTATCATACTGAAAGATTTTTCCTTGTTCATAGTATGTTAAAGCATCCTTAATTTCCCCTTAACTTACTGTATTCACAACTCTATGTTTATTTCACTCACACAAAACCTACTTAGATCCATTTGGCCTTGTTAACTTGCCCTAGGAGACACCCTTGACCTATTTTTTCATTCTTCAAAACCTTTGCAAACTCCAAAGCCCAATGGATTGATTCTCTCTTACTCTACCTATTTTATTGACAACCTATCCAACCAGACAAATAAGCAAACCCTAAAACTAATAACTAGCCTAAAATCAAACCCTAAAATCTATCAAGTTCACATCCTTTAAACAAACATAGAGAGAGCCCTCTCTGAGTCTAGGAAGGCTAGGTCCTAGGACTCCAAAGACAGGTCTGATGTTGGGCCCTTGTACATTTGGTCTTGCCAATCTAAAAAATTATGGGGAACTAACATAATGGCGATCATGGTGGGACTTTCTGGGTCAGTGAAAATCTGAGTATTCCTTTAGGACCTCAGAAAACCAACAAACATCCTTAGATTGGTATTTAGTTGTTGATGATGGACAAAAAATTTGAAATGTTGCACTTGGCGACTCCACAAATTTCAATAGACCTAAAGACTCCACTGGTAGAAGACTCTAGACTGGTTGAAAAGATGCAGTGACCCTTCCTGATTGACAAACATGGATTCAATGATAGAACGGAGATATGCTCCGATGAATAGAGATCACATCCCTGAAATGCCTCAGATAGACTGGGTTTCAAACCTGCCTATGTTTCAAAATGAGAAATTTGATGGCCCCTTGTTACATCTCATCAAATTTCATACACATGTATGGAGGTTAAAATTTGAATGGCATCAAGACTACCTCATGAAAATGTTCATGGGGACATTAGAAGGGAAAGCTAGAGAATGGTATGAAGGCCTAGACCCTGGTAGTTTTTTTTCCTTAAAGTATTTCCACAAGGTATTTTATGAGCATTATAAAGAAAATTGTCCATCTTTATCATTAGCTGAAAATTGTTGTGATCAATCTGAAGATCTCATACAATACCTTATAAACATTGATGAATATTTGGGAAATTGGCATCTTGAAAGCCTATTAGAAGCATTTCATGAATTTCATTCTCAAATCATCTATCATGATAGCCAAGAGGAGTTGGTTGAGGATGAAATCAATCAGGAGATAAATGAAGGTCCACAGGATCTATCTAAAGGCACAAGTGATGATTCACCATCTCTTCTAGGTAAGGATCAAGAAGATATTCAGCCTCAGAATTAGCCTTCAACAGAGAAGAGAATTGTTGTAGTGTTATCCAGATAAAGAGAAATATGCCTCCTCTTTTGACTGAAGAGGAAATAAATTAGATTCTAAACATGCAGCTAGCCTCTCAACCTTCATGTGAATAGAACACTTCTATTCATTCTCATGCTAATCCTGGCTATCATAGATCAAAAAATGGATGTGTAGATCAATTTGAAGAAAAAAAATCTGATAATCCAATTTTTGATTGGTGACATTACTTATTTTGATGATTTTCAAAAGTTTGATCAGTATGATGATGGTCATGTTATCTAAACAGAAGCTAATCTTGCAGAGCAACTAGCAGCTGGTTTGTGGGAGGAAGTTCAGTTTCATCAAAACAGTAATCATCCAATACATATTAGCTATGACACTGATGAGGAAAGTCTAGAAAATTTGGAAGTAAGTGAAGAATATATGAATCTTTGTTCTACTTCATTTCAGTCCATCAAAAATAACTTTCATGTGATTGGAAATCAACAGTCTTTTAATTTTGATGTTGAGTTTGGGGAAGATAATGAACTTCTTGAGCAAGTTGTAAATGAGAAGCCTTTTCCTAAGATGGTTGAGGAAATCATTGGTGACATAGATTCCTCCTTAGCTACTGGTCTGCAGCCACCAAGTTCCATTGAATTTCAAATTGCAGATGAAGGCTTGGAAATTGATAATCACATGAGAGTTGTTGTATTGCCTTCTCAAGAAGATTTATTGCTAAAGAGTCCTCTTGCTCATCAACATGATGGCCTTCACACAGAATTCATCCCACTCCATCAGAACATATCATTTTTTCTAGAGGACAACATTGCAATATATGATGAGGCTAACAGTTCATATGATCAAGAGGAAGGGGAAGAGGTTCTTTCTCAAAAGAATCCCAAGCATAGCCAAGTGGAGGAAGGAATAGTCCCGAATGAAGATTATTACTCAAATCCTCTAAGCCAGGTATTGTTTCAAGATCCATTTTTTGTTTGCTTAGAGACATTTGAAGAGGGAGTAAAATATGTCAGTAGCAGTTTGATGCAAAGTTTAAAGAAAATTTTAGGCACTACTATTCAAACACAAGTGAGGTGGGAATGGCCTTATTGTTGTTTCAGCAGACTCAAAGAGTTGAACCAAGACCACCCCTAGAATAATCCACTTGATTGGTTGTATTGTAAAAGAGAGTTCACCAAATGAATATATGTCATGTATAGGTTAGATTATGATAGATAGGTATACAAATAAGCTCAGCAATATGAGCATCTTTCTAGCTTTAGTTTCAGATTGTTTTGACAAAAAATGAAGAAAAAAACAAAGAAAAGAAGAAAAAGAGGGTAGATGAAAAGAAGAGGTACAACCCCATACCAAAAAAGAGTATTGCTAAAAGTGTGCAAGCCTAAATTCCAATAGTAGTTGAAAAGAAAGAATCTTGTTCATTCATCTAGCCTAATCATGACTAAACATGTTTTAAATTTCTGTTGATAGGAAATGAAAAAAGACTTGTCAAACCATTTAAGCTTGACTTGTTAGTAGATTAGATTAGGAAATGATTGTTGGTTCCTAAAAGCACAAATCTGAACCAAGAGAAAAAGAGGGATGCATAATAAATTCTAAATCACAACCCTCATGTTTCTAGTTTTGATTGTACAAAAATAATGTCTGTGTGCAGCTTGTCCAAATGCCACAGCTCATGGCAAACCAGATTGCTCAATCCTGGTTTGAACATGTTTCAATTTCATGTCAGTAGGGTAGATAATAAAATTTTGTCAAACAACTTAATCTTGAAAAATGAGTAGACTAGTTAGAGAATAAGAAGAGTTCATTAGCCTAATTTGAACCCTTGGAAGTGATAAGGGTACAAGTAGGTAGTTTTTTATGCTTTCAAAAGAAAATAATGTCAAAGGTTTTCCAGTCCAAGTGCACCTGAAAGAAGAAACAATTTTAGGCAAAATAGGATGGGTAAGAGAAGTAAGGTTGAAGAAAACATGTCTTTCTGATTTTGAGATCATAGCTTCTGTTGGGGTTCCCATGTTTTGGCCAGGTTGGTAAGACCAAAAGATGAGACAACATCAGAACCACTTTCAGACCTTAGGATCTAGCCCTCCTAGGTCCAGAGAGGGATCTCTCTATGGGAGTCAAAGGTATATGTCTTTGAAGCTCAAAAGTTCAAGATGTTAGGCTAGTTATATGCACAGTGTTCATTTTTTTTATTATGAGCTTGGTTGTTGGGAATCAGGAAGGAAGGGTTTAGCATGAGACAAGGCTGGGCAAAGAGGAATTTAGGCAAAGGAGAAATAGTCCAGGGAATACCAAGTCCATTGGGAAATGAAGTCAAGAAAGGATCTACTTGCTGTCAATATGCAAGCTTTCAGTTGGGCTAGTCGTCTAAAGGCTTGGATCCTAAAAGATGAGGGTGAGATGGAACATTAAGGAGAGAAAGTGAGAAGGAGGAGAAGACACCACTTTCTATCTATAGATCAGGTCAGAGGTCATTTAACTCCAGACCTGCTTGGACATACTCAAGGGCCACTCTCAAAGGTAACTTAAGGGATCTTAGAAAGGTAACTAGAGTGAAAAAGATCCTAGTGAGGTAGAGACTAAGTTCAGTCCTCCCAGTGTTCCCAATTCATCCAATTAAATCCTCACAAGAACATCTAGGAAATAGATTCATTAATTCATACATCAGAGAGTAGGCAACGACATCCACTACGCTGGTTAAATTAATCAAAACTAATTCTTAGATAGCACATACAACAGAAAACATAAAGGGCTGGGAGAGCAGCAACATAAGGCACCTAACAAGGGCGAATATTATGCCAAATTTCTGATGCGAGCCAGAAGAAATGAAATGTAATGGAAATAAACACAGAGATAGAAAAACATCACCACAACTTTAGATCAGGATCCAATGAAATGTGCTTATCATATTAAACATCAACACCAATTAGGTACAACATAGCCAATAGCTTGGTCATTCAGTCTGAATACATCTTCCTCAGCCTATCTTATGACTATACATACAAGACTTATCTCAAGACAAACTGCTTGCAATTCTCTGATATCTCATCAACAACCTTTACAATAGTTTTCTCATAGTTTTTATAACTGAAAAAAAGCAGAGGAGGTAGGTAGAACACTAAATATAACATTAAACTCAGAAAAGAAGGAGAGGGACGAAGCCCATTCTATTTTAAACTCTGAGCATTAATCTCTGGCACACTTTGGAGAAAAGAATGGTCTTCGTCAGGCTTCATTAATTCC
Organism: Pinus albicaulis; assembly: GCA_034641835.2. Lineage (NCBI taxonomy): Eukaryota > Viridiplantae > Streptophyta > Pinopsida > Pinales > Pinaceae > Pinus > Pinus albicaulis. Next base: position 533,179,014 of record CM076569.1, read on the forward strand.
AGGTATGTCTCTGATGCATTCTGGTTTGCTGTACTTCGTAGTACCTTTGGTGAATAAACAAAATGGAAATAAAAAACGGAATGATCTGCCATACTTGAGCAACAAATGCTCTGATATCCTTGGACTGCGTTTTGCGCGGAGATCTCCTCTGGAGCACAGTATGGAATAAAAATAGTATGGACAACCCGTCCTTTCTAGGAGGAAAACATTCGGCTGATGTAGAGAAACATGTCACATATTAATTTCCATGCCTCTGTCAGTGAAAACCTTTCCGCTGTATCCATACTGCGTATTTATGGAGGCGTGTCCGCCTTCTGTACCCTGCGGAACACGCAACTGGACCAAGAAAGTTGGTGCAATGGAAGGATGGATGAAATGGTAGTGCGGCGGGGGCGGAATGGAGGCCTTTTACTAAATAATGGTGGAAAAATGTAACGCAATGGTGAAACCATGAATAATAGGGTTTGGCGGTTGAAATGCAGCGCAGACCATTAGATCATGGTTCGGGAGCGAAGATCAATGGCAGAGATTGAAGCAGCGGAACGATATATGAAAACAGAAGAAACGAATGTGCAACGTAAGACTTTAATGCAAATATGGAACTTAGGTTAAAACCCAAAATGCACAGGAAATGGGCAGAAATGCAATGAAATAGGACGAGGTGGGACCCAGCGGGAGGCGGAGGGTGGTCAAATCTTGACCATTGATTTCAAATACGGATGAATGGCTACGATTGAATCGGGAAATCACAATCGGAGGGGGGACAGGGGTGGCAGACATCGAAACTTCTGATTGCGATTGGGCGGAGTGAGCGATGACCATCAGATCGAGGGGAGGATGGACGGTCAGGATGGGATCGGGGAATCATGATCGGCGGATGCGGAAGAGGGAATGCGAGGCGACTGGCGGGGTGCGATGAAGCGCCAACCGTCCGATTTGGAGGCAGACTGACGACGGAGGAGAAATCCAGAGATTGCAATCGGGGGATGCGAAGGGTCGCACATATGGAAATTGTGATTGCGAATGGGCAGGGACCGAGATTGAGCGCTGGCCATTGGATCTGGGGACCAGATCAACGGCTCACACCAAATTGGAGAGGACAAGCGATCGGAGGACTTAACACAAGTGTTGTGATTGCGGTCATTCACGATTAACATGGGCTGTCCGATCTATGGTAGATCAACGGTCCCCTATTCTGCTGCTATCGTGAATGAACGCAATCACAACACTTGTATTAATTCCTCTGATCGCTTGTCCTCTCTGATTTGGTGTGAGCCATTGATCTGGTCCCCAGATCCAACAACCAACACTCAATCGCGCTCCCCGCCCATTCACAATCGCAATTTCTAAACGCGCGACCCTTCGCATCCCCCGATTACGATCTCTCGATTGCTCCTCCGCCGTCGGTCTGCCTCCAAATCGGATGGTTGGCGCTTCATTGCACCCCGCCAGTCACCTCACATTCCCTCTTCCGCATCCATCGATCACGATTCCCCGATCCCATCCTGACTGTCCATCCTCCCCTCGATCTGACGGTCATTGCTTACTCCGCCCAATCGCAATCGGAAGTTTCGATGTGTGCCACCCCTGTCCCCCCTCTGATTGTGATTGCCTGATTCAATTGCAGTTGTTCATCCATATTTGAAATCAACGATCAATATTTGATCGCCCTCCACCTCCGGTTGGGTCCCACCTCATCCTGTTTCATTGCATTTCCACCCATTTCCTGTGCATATTGGGTTTTAACCTAAGTTCCATATTTGCATTAAAGTCTTACGTTGCATGTTCATTTCGTCCGTTTTCATATATCGTTCCGCTGCGTCAATCTCTGTCGTTGATCTTCGCTCCCGGACCATGATCTAATGGTCTACACTGCATTTCAACTGCCAAACCCTATTATTCATGGTTTCACCATTGTGTTACATTTTGCCACCATTATTTAGTAAAAGGCCTCCATTCCGCCCCCGCCGCACTACCATTTCATCCATCCTTCCATTGCACCGACTTTCTTGGTCCATTTGCGTGTTCCACAGGGTACAGAAGGCGGACACGCCTCCATAAATATGCAGTATGGATATAGCGGAAAGGTTTTCACTGACAGAGGTGCGGAAATTAATATGTGACAGGTTTCTCTACATCAACAGAATGTTTTCCTCCCAGAAAGGACGGGTTGTCCATACTATTTTTATTCCATACCGTGCTCCAGAGGAGATCTCTGCCCAGAACGCAGTCCAAGGATATCAGAGCATTTTTTTCTCAAGTATGGCAAATCATTCCGTTTTTTATTTCCATTTTGTTTATTCACCAAAGGTACTATTAAGTACAGCAAACTAGAATGCATCAGAGACATACCTGGAATTAATGAAGCCTGACGAAGACCATTCTTTTCTCCAAAGTGTGCCATAGATTAATGCTTAGAGTTTAAAACAGAATGGGCTTCAGCCCTCTCCCTCTTTTCTGAGTTTAATGTTATATTTAGTGTTCTACCTACCTCCTCTGCTTTTTTTCAGTTATAAAAACTATGAGAAAACTATTGTAAAGGTTGTTGATGAGATATCAGAGAATTTCAAGCAGTTTCTCTTGAGATAAGTCTTCTGTGTATAGTCGTAAGATAGGCTGAGGAAGATGTATTCAGACTGAATGACCAAGCTATTGGCTATGTTGTACCTGATTGGTGTTGATTTTTAATATGATAAGCACATTTCATTGGATCCTGATCTAAAGCTGCGGTGATGTTTTTCTATCTCTGTGTTTATTTCCATTACATTTCATTTCTTCTGGCTCACATCAGAAATTTGGCATAAGATTCACCCTTGTTAGGTTCCTTATGTTGCTGCTCTCCCAGCCCTTTATGTTTTCTGTTGTATGTGCTATCTAAGAATTAGTTTCGATTAATTTAACCAGCGTAGTGGATGTCGTTGCCTGCTCTCTTATGTATGAATTAATGAATCTATTTCCTATATGTTCTTGTGAGGATTTAATTGGATGAATTGGGAACACTGGGAGGACTGAACTTAGTCTCTACCTCACTAGGATCTTTTTCACTCCAGTTACCTTTCTAAGACCCCTTAAGTTACCTTTGAGAGTGGCCCTTGAGTATGTCCAAGCAGGTCTAGAGTTAAATGACCTCTAACCTGATCTATAGATAGAAAGTGGTGTCTTCTCCTCCTTCTCACTTTCTCTCCTTAATGTTCCATCTCACCCTCATATTTTAGGATCCAAGGCTTTAGACGACTAGCCCAACTGAAAGCTCACATATTGACAACAAGTAGATCCTTTCTTGACTCCATTGCCCAATGGACTTGGTATTCCCTGGACTATTTATCCTTTGCCTAAATTCCTCTTTTCCCAGCCTTGTCTCATGCTGAGCTCTTCCTTCCTGATTCCCAACAACCAAGCTCATCATCAAACAAATGAACACCGTGCATATAACTAGCTTAACATCTTGAAATTTTGAGCTTCAAAGACATATACCTTTGACTCCCATAGAGAGATCCCTCTCTGGACCTAGGAGGGCTAGATCCTAAGGTCTAAAAGTGGTTCTAACGTTGTCTCATCTTTTGGTCTTACCAACCTGGCCAAAACATGGGAACCCCAATAGCTTCAAGAGAACATCAACAAATGAAGGAAGAAGGATCTACAAATTGAAAGTAAGGCACTAGTCTTCAAAACTCAGAGATTTGAATTCTGAGCTCTTGGACACCTCCTAAAAAGGAGTTTCCCTCTCCAAGTGGAGCCACTGTTAGTCATCAGTAATTTTTACTATCTGAAGATCACTAAGCATTTGTTATAGAACAAGATTCCTGAATATTGTGAGTTTTAGAAATCTCACTGCCTTCATTATCTGTATACCAAATTTTTCACTATTCTACTATTTTTCCATTCCATTGTTACCCTACCACTCCTAAAAGACCCCTCATGAGCTTTTTCCACTCATCTATATCCTCTTTTCCCACCTATAACTTCATTACTCTGTTTTTCCCTTGCCCATCACGCCACTCCCCATCTAGGGTTACCAATCAGCCTATTATTTCCCATGTTCACCAGTTTCCTCAAGCATTGATGGTCTCAAAACTATATATGTAGGCTCTTTAGATAAATCAAGTACATTGGATTTTGGATCTTCAAACATCAATTTGACAAAAACTTTGTTTTTACACTGGAAGATCCTAAACCAGATTTCAGTCAAAGACCAAGTCAAAGAACCCTCCCACTAGGTCATTAGGGTTTCATAGGTTATAAGGTCTTCATTGGTGTTTTAACCACTGCTTTTCATATTCTAGAAGCTGGCTCAAATGTAAAATAAGATTAGCACATGGTCGTCCAAGAAAGATCAGAAAATATCCAAGGAGGACTGCTTTAACAAGTTCAAGTTCTGCAAAGGGTAAATGTGAAGTTTGACACTTTTGTAGGAGTGTTAAAGTGATTATCAGCAGACAATTGGTAAGTTGAAAGGTCTGCTTCTCAATAAAGACATTCACAACAAAGAAAGAGGAAGCAGTTTGTATTCAAGAAGAATCAAGGTTTCTAAGCCTGATTGGGCCAGAAGTGTGCCAAGCAAGGATCCAATGCAGTAAATCACATGAAGGAGGCACACCAAGAAAACCAGACATGAAGAGAAGTTTTTCAGAAATTATAGATAAAAATGGGAAAAAGGTGAGATGAACTCGACAGAAATGAATGAACTTGAAAGGGCTATAGACAATTTAGAAGACAACACTAATAATTGTTCTCAAGCATCCCAGAAACCTAGGGTTTTGGTAAGGTGATCAGAGAAGGTGAAAGGGTAAGTTTGGACTCCATAATGTCATAAAAGGGTTTCTAAAGATATCATTGTTTGTAAAGATTCCAAACTCATCCCAAGGAGTTCGTCATGCCAAAAATGGTCAAAGAGGTAAAATGTTGATGTTAAGCCCCCATGATGACAGTAGAAGGAAGATTTGAAGGGGCTGCTATGTGTAACGTCCCAGAGTTTGCTAAGGTAAAATGTCCCACTACTTCAAAGAACAAGGAAAAGAGTACCAGTGAAAAGAGGGTCAAATTATCATTTTACTCACCTACACTCAATGGTCAAAAGAAAAAAAACATGATTTTGAGCTCCAATACGAAAATCAAAGGTGATTATAAAATTGCTACTATGTAAATGAGTATGTCAAGCTTCAAGAACAAAAGGAAAGGACACTTCAATGCTTTATGGCACCTGCAAATTAGAAGTGGCCAAATAAGGTAAAGGGCATTGTGTGAATTCCATAATGCATGTCAAAGGAATGTTGCGATGGTGTTTCCTTGTGCCTTTAGTCTCTAAGGTGTCAGAAGCAAACATATCAAGCCCTCCAGATTAAAGAATGTCAAGTTTATCATCTAATCACTTGCAAAAGAAAACAATGTGAAAAGTTCAGTAAGAAGAGGTAAAGGTTGAGTTCAAATATATGATGGAAGCAACAGAGAATCAACTTTATTCTTTGAAGTCACCTGCAAACCAAAAATGACAAAAGAGTTGGTAAGAAAAGCAAAAGAAAATTCCAAATTAGTAGTCTGGTCACCTGTAGCAAAAGGTCAAAGGAACATTAGTGAAAAGAGTGACAAAGGCTAAAAAAATTAGAAAAAGGGTTCGTAAAGATAAATTTAAACCCTTAAAGCCTATAAAAGGTAATTTCATTCCTCATGTAGCTCATTATGCACTTGCAAAATCATGAGAGAAATTAAGGAGAAAAACTGTGAATTTCTAAGGCAAAATCGGGCAAGTTTACTTGGCACTATGCGCTTAGGATGGCGTTGCGCACCTGGGCAATTTCCTTGTGCATTTTTTTTCTACGTTGCACACCTAGAAACACACACTACACGTTCACCCGGTAGACCTAACAGGCCCGGTAGAAGAACTCTGGCACTACGCACCTTGCACACAATGTTGTGTGAAGCCCAACTCGACACCCTGTGCACTCGGGCACTGCGCGTGAAGCCTGACCCGACACCATGTTCACATGCTACGCGATTGACTGACCCAAAAGCCCGTTCACTGGTGCACTGCGTGTTTGGCTAGGAGGGCCTCCTGCACCTATAGACCCTCAAGTTAGCTCAAACACACCTCCAAGCTGCCATCAAAGGTTTCTGAAGCACCTCTAAGTGGTAAGTGGATGTCCTAAACTCCCTTCCAAGCATTTGATGGTTTTTAAAGGAATGCAACCATAAGTGAAGACCTACGTTTCATGCTGAAAACCATGATTAATCCTCCATCATCTCAAACAAGGGAATGTCAGTCAAAACATGGGTAAAGTAGTGTGGTTACATTTGATTTCAAATTGGTCATCCATCAAAGCATAATAGCTCTGCCCCTTACAACTGCAAGTAGTTTGACCTTACATTACTCTCCTTCATTTCAAAAATTGACATAAGTACAAGGTGTATCCAAGCAGAGCTTTTTCAAATCAGTAGGGGTGGTCATCAAGTTTGTGTTCGTTTACCTCTCACTCATAGTCATACACCTTTACCTTCACTCATCCATCTCACTCACTTGTTAAGGAGTTGTCCTTTCACCACCATTCCATCACCTTTTACATATCCATTTCATAATCAGAGCTAGGGTTTCAAAGCAGCATGTGTCAAAATGTCAAGGGAAGGTAACAGTGGTAGTGGTGAGGAAGGCCAAGTGCCAAGAAGACATCAACATAGAGGTGGTAGTATTAATAGGTTTGAACCTTATAACACAATGAAACTTAATGCCTCTCCTATGACTTTCACATGTTTCCAAAATTTGGGTTGTTTTCATTTTTTTGAAAGAGTACAATAGGTACAAAGTCACCCTGAGTTGACTAGGCTTTTCATCCTTGACCTACATGAGAAACAAATCAATATGGCCAGGGTAAACTTTGAGTTGTCATCATATTCCATTGCTATTGCAATTGGGATACCTAGTGTTGGTGAAAAGTGGTTCAAACAAGCCAATTTAGACATAAGCCACTATGAGCCATTCCCTAAACCAAGATACAAAGACTACAACAAATCTATATTTCCTTTATCACATTTTGTTGAGAGGTATGCTCCCATGATGAAGGTGATTATGAAATATTTCACTTGCGAAGGGAGATTCTCTAGGCTCTATTCCTATCACATCAGATTGCTCATGCACTTTACTAGGGATAAGATGATGCATTTAACTTACTATATCTACAGGAGTATTTACAATATGTCTAATATTGTACCAAAGAGAGACCCTTCACAGAAAAATGCAAAGCCTCTTTCACCACTCTCTCATTAAGATGGTTATGATGCAACAATTGGAGCAAAAGGGTATTCCATGGGAGGTTTTCATTGCCCATGAAGTGTTCACCAAACCACAACCCTAGCCTTAGCAAAGTGTGCCCTCATCATCTCATCCTCCTATCCTTACTTCTCCATCATCTCCTGCTGATCATGTTTCACCACCTACACATATACCTTCACCTCAAGATAACCCTCCTTCCTCATCCTCTCACAATGCATCAGACAATAAGGTAAGTGACAATGAGCAATCAAGTGACCATGAAGGAGAGGGTAATGATCAATCAAGTAGTGAAGTAGAAGCAAATGAAAAGGTAGAGGTCAGTGATGAGGAAAAAAACATGGAAACTGAAGGTATTAATGATGTTGGCAATTAGGAGGGAAATAGTGAGGAGTCAAGCAAATAAAAGTCAGCCAGTGAAGAAGATGAGGGTAGTGCAGAAGGTAGTGAGGACACAAATGAAGAAAGTGGTCAAGAAGACATGGAGGTAAATGTCAATACAGATGAGGAAAATGATGAAGAAAGCAACCCAAGTAATGATGATGATGTTGACAATGGCTCACAAAACCAAGATGGCAGTGAAGCTAATAATAGTGACATTTTTGGCAAAGATGAGGCAAAAAATGTTAGTGAAAAAGAGGCCACTGAGTCTAAAGGTAGTGAGGCTGATGATAGCAGTAAAGCACAGTGAAGGTCACAAAAATGAAGCAGAAAGCATGGAAGAGGGAGGAAATGAAGATGCAGATATCAGTGGTGATGAAGGCATTGCATAAACCAATGAAGAAGCACAAAGCAATGAAGAACAAGACAATGATGAGGCTAATGTAAATAATGCCAATATCAGTGATAATGAGAGCCCACAAGTCAGTGAAAAAAATGAAGATTCCAAAAGCAATAAAGAAGAATAAATTGAGGTTGATATCAGTGAAACAAATATCAGTGAGGTAGAGGAAAACAATGAAGAAAACAACAGTGCAGAAATCAGTGAAGAATCAAGCAGCAGTCATGATGACCATGATATCAGTGGAGATGATGATAATGATGATGATGATGTTGACATTGATAAGGATAGAAAGAATATCAGTGACAAAGCAGAGAGCATGGAGACAGATGACAACAACCATGAGATTAGACATGAAAGCCATAAGGACAAAAAGGGTATCAATGATGATGATAGTCATGATGGCAGCCATGGTGAAGACAGCAAAATGTGCACAATTGAACCTTTTTCCTTAACCTATAAAAGAGGAGGTAGGCATGTGTTTGCTACCTCTAAAAGGCAAGGGGCCATGCCTTCCACTTCAGCCAAGCAAATAGACAAAGGCAAAGAGAAGGTCATAAAGGAAGAAGAAGAAGATCAGCATGAGACTGAGTAGGAATTTGAAATCATTAATATTGATAGTGATCTTGAGAATGAGGCAAGGGTCTTAAGAATGCTACTCAAGGGTAAGGATACCCAAATCAAAGATTTTCAAGCCATCCTAGCTAGGGCCAAGAATGTCATCCACTATTATGAGATTGAAAATAAGCACTTGGAGGCACAAAAGGCCATTTATGAGGTTAGGGAAATTAAAGCCTGGAAAGAGGCTAAAAGGACCAAGGTTAGGCTTGATGAAGTCTTGTGTGTTTTTTATAAGAGTTAAGATGAAGAAGGGAAGCTGTCTAGAAGGAAGCCAAGAACAATGGGCTTGAGGAAGGCCTTGGCCAAGGAGAAGGAGCAAGAAACAGCATTGGCAGAGCAGCTCACTCCAAGTGAGCTACTTACCATGGAGATTGAGTATGACCGGGAGCCTTGGTTAAAGAGGGATAACACATACTTGGAAGATCAGCTAGCAAATATACAAAGGGACCTTGGCCTTCATAAAAAGATGAACAAACACTATTCCCTGAGAAATTAAATTGCAAGGGCCAAGCTCAAAAATCCCTTGCAAAAATTCAACCACTCAATGAGGCAAAAGACCAAGAAAACCTTGAAATCCTAGTTTATTATTCTCTACAGGCATCCCAAACACCATGAGGGAGATATTTGCAAATTTTGGCAAGTTTTTGACATTTTTATTCTTTTCACTGATTTTGAGAGCCAAGAGCGCAACGCCCTTGGCGCTGCACTTTTCCTCAGGGCATCCATTGGAGGTAAAATCTAAATTTTTGGAATCCTTAGGCCAAGGGCATCATTCACATCAAATTTTAGATCATTTGGAGCAGTTTTGGTCCTCCAGAAGGCCCAAAAAGATGCAAAATTTCACCTTTCTACCATGTTTTCAGGGCTGGTGCTGTGCCCTTAGCATCCTTGGTAGTTTTGACTTTTGAATAGGTTAATGGAGTCCAATCAGAAAACCAAGGGAAATTTTGGAAAGTAGACTTGATATGCTTTCCAACAAGCCATCAGGGATCTCATTCCGACATCGGGAAGGCCTTCAAAATTCAGCTGCAAGGCGACCTAGTTTTCTTGTGCAAGCGTTGCACCCTTGGACCTCCCTGTTGTGCCCTTGTGTGAAAAATTCAACAAAATACACTCATTTATGACAAATGGATATTTTGTGGATTTTTGGGCAAATCACTCCAAATTTAGGTGTTATAAGTTATTTTGCATTTATTTCACTAGATATTTTTTGCCTTGGGCCTTGCATGGTCTCTTTGGACATAAATGGTATTTATGAGTATTTACGACATTTTGGGAACCCTAGTTAGGGTTTTGGTCCTCTTTTCTTGTTAAATACAACATTGAGGCCTCATTGTACAAATTGGATATTTGCTGAGCATAATATGAGACAGACGTGGTGTTTATTGGTGAAATTGATTTTTGTGGCTTGTGATGGTTTTGGACTGAGCATCCATGGTTTGAGGACACTCCTAGGATTCATAAAGCTTGGTTAGATGGTGATGTATTCCACTTTTGTCTTTGTTTCTTTCAGTGATTCATTATGTTTATGGTTTTCTTTATCAAAAGACAAAAATAGAGAATAAGACTTCTTTTCTTGGCACCCTACTTCTGCCTGCCTCTTTTGATTTCTATGTTTTCATTCCTTGAAGTTTAGCTAAAGAATTATTAAATTCTCCTTGGTTTTAATAAAATTTTATGTTAAAGGTCTATTTGTTTGCAAGTAATGTTCATAGAAACCTTAGCTGCTCTCTAAATTTACTTATCTGTTGTTTGAGGTCTGCTTAGTATTGTTTGATTGAAGAATCCCTTATTGCTCTTCATTTTTTGCTATACTATCATATTGAAAGCTTTTCCTTGTTAATAGTATGTTAAAGGATCCTTAATTTCCCCTTAACCTAATGTATTCACAACTCTATGTTTATTTCACTCACACAAAACCTACTTAGATCCATTTGGCCTTGTTAAATTTCCCTAGGAGACACCCTTGACCTATTTTTGCATTCTCCAAAACCTTTGCAGCCTCCACAGCCCAATGGATTGATTTTCTCTTACTCTACCTATTTTCTTGACAGCCTATCCAACCAAACAAACGAACAAACACTAAACCTAATAACTAGCCTAAAATCAAAGCCTAAAATCTATCAAGTTCACACATCCTTTACAAAAACATAGAGAGAGCCCTCTTTGAGTCCAGGAAGGCTAGGTCCTAGGACTCCAAAGACTAGTCTGATGTTACCCTTGTACATTTGGTCTTGCCAATCTAAAAAATTACGGGGACCTAACAAACTGAATTTCTTTGCTCTGTTTTTTATAATGAGATTATGGAATTAATGGATCTAATACTATAAGCAACCCTTGTTTGTGTTCATATTTTTCTAAAGAATACTGTAACAAATAGTTATCTGATAATTTTTTATTTTTGTCCATGGAACGATTAGTTAAACCCTCTTTTGATTCTACAGGGACTTCAAATGCTTTTTTTCTTTCAAAATAATACTACAAATTTTAATATGGGATTTCCGATCCATTGTTTTGATCAGTTTCCGTGTACTTCTAGCCAATGATGAAAATGAGAGGTTTCTGCATTCTTTTTTGTATATGGCCATAAGAACTGTTGCATCAAGGGTGACATACTGTAGCTGAGCATCGCTCAAGGGATGCTACCCCCAGTCACTCAATTGCATACTTTTGCTCTAATAGCTTCCCAATATGTTATTTGCAAGGCCTAAAAGCCCTCCTTCAACTGATGAAAAATCCTCTTGTAGGTCTAATGTAGGTCCTTTGCAATACTGAAAACACTCCATCTCTCCATAGGATCGGGAAAGTTGCTTACGGTTATGGCTCAATGCATACCCCAGCTTCAAAATACTGGCAAAGTGAAACACATCTTTAAGGCACATGTTTAGCACACTTCATTGCGTGCTAAACAAATTTATCATGTCAAATATCAGTACTTTTTTGGCAGTACCAATCTGTAATAGGGAAACTTCCCTCTTCGTCCACTCAAAATCTATTCCAATCACATCAACTTCATCTTGAGAAAAGTACCTTAAAGCCTCAACCAGTCTTGTTTGTGTTTGATCATTATAACATCCTTTTATGAAAACCCTATGTCTTGTAATTTCAAAAAAAATGTCTCTCCCTTTACTGAGCCTCGTTCAAGTAACTGGTCTAATTTTGCACCGGTTATATCCAGTGCCAATTTTTGAAAGTGCTGGAAAATCCTTGTCTGAATGTTGCCATTTTTATCATCCTTATTTTTCACAGTACCCGTCAAGGATGCCTCTTGCCAATGCCTCTTCATTGCTAAATTCTTCATATTTCTATCATTGTACTCATAAACAACATCTTGCAATTCTTATGAAAGCTTATACTTGTATATGATGTTCATTGCAACTTTCAACAAATTCCTACTGCGAAAACACATTACAAAGAAAGAAATCATATCGCTCTTAGTGTCGTTGAACCTAACCCATCATTCTACTAGTTGAATTTGGTCAGTAGAAAGCATAGGCTCTTGAAATTCCTCGCAATGAAACCCTAATCGCTTTATAAGAGCAGCAACAGTGCAGAAATGGAAAGACCTTATAAGCTTTACAATTTATATTTTCAACTCCTCTAACTGCTCATAATAGAATCTCACTGTCACTTCCTGCAATTCTTCTGTTAACTCTTCAACCCTAAATTGAAAAATTTGGAGTAGAATGATAAGGATGTCCTTGTTTACATGGAATGGTCCTGAAAGTGTAGGTCATTGAACAAATTGACCGCCAATCTCCTTCCTCCATAATCATGAGAAAATTTTGGGTTCAACTTAGCCAAACCCGTGAGAATTGTCATGAATAAGTTCCTTGGTTGCTCACTAGAGGGTGCAATAATGTAAACCAAGTCACATAAACATGCTAAAATTATAAGTATCACTGGCTTACATTATAACATGTTTATGTGATTTAATTTGCATTATTTCACCCTCTGGTGAGAAGCCAAGGAAATTATTCATGACATATCTCACAGGTTTAGCTAAGTTGAACCCAAAATTTTCTCATGATTATGGACGAAGGAGATTCATGGCCAAATTTTTCAGTGACCTAGGACCATCTAGTCCAAATTTTTCAATTTAGGGTTGAAGAGTTAAGCGAAGAATTGCAACAAGTGACAGTGAGATTCTATTATGAGTAGTTAGGAGTTGAGAACATAAATTGCAAAGCTTATAAGGTCTCGCCATTTCTGCACCGCCACTTCTCTTATAAAGTGATTAGGGTTTGCTTGCGAGGAATTTCTAGAGCCTTTGTTTACTGCAGACCAGATTTAACTAGCAGAAGGATGGGTTACTTTCAACGACACTGAGAGCGATGTAATTTCTTTATTTGTAATGTGTTGTCGCAGTAGGAATTTCTTTAAAGTTGCAATGAACATCATATACAGGTATAAGCTTTCATCAAAATTTCCAGATGTTGTTTATGAGTACAATGATAGAAAGATTATGAAGTTAGCCATGAAGGGGCATTGGCAAGAGGCATCCTTGACGGGTACTATGAAAAAGAAGGATGATAAAAATGGCAATGTTCAGACAAGGCTTTTCCAGCAGCTACAAAAATTGGCACTGGATATAACGAGTGCAGAATTAGACTAGTTACTTATACAAGGCTCAGTAAAGGGAGAGACTTGTTTTTTGAAATTACAAGACACTGGGTTTTCAAAAAATGATGTTATAATGATCAATACAGAAACAAGACTTGTTTGAGACTTTAAGGCACTTTTCTCAAGCTGAAGTTGATGTGATTAAAATATATTCTGAGTGGACGAAGAGGGAGGTTTCCCTATTACAGATTGGTACTGCCAAAAAAGTACTGATATTTGACATGATAAATTTGTTTAGCACGCAACGAAGTGTGATGGACATGTGCCTTAAAGCTTTGTTTCATTTTTCCAGTATTTTGAAGTTGTGGTATGCATTGAGCCATGACCTGAAGCATCCTTCCAGATCCTATGGAGAGATGGAGTGTTTTTAGTACTGCAAAGGGCCTACATTAGACCTGTAAGAGGCTTTTGCGTCAGTTGAAGGACGGCTTTTAGGCCTTGCAAAGACCATATTGGGAAGCTATTTAAGAAAAAGTATGCAGTTGAGTGACCGTCCCTTGAGTAATGAACAATCCAAAATATAATGGTTCCTATTTTCCTCGAATGATTAAAGCTTCCCTCTTAAAAATCCCATCAGAAAATATAAGGGAAAATTTGAATATATGTGAGAGTATGCGGTAATATGAAAATTTGTAGGTCTCTTACCCCTAGAAAAATCCCTTCTTGATTGAATATGAGAAAAATATAAACTCAAAAGGGATCTAGATCTCAAGTTGGGGTCCAATGGTTTCTTTAGAGCCAAATGAAACAATAGAGGATATAGATCACATATTTTAGGGAGTACCGTATTTCATCAATTTGACCAACTTATTCATGAAGCCATGGGTTCATACATGTTTTCTTAATAATGAATACAAAATTTTACTCCTTGTATAGATTCATATTTATTCTCTCTATCAAGTGTATCCATATCTATCCTCTCTATCAAGTGTTTTGGGACCCTGAAATATTTGAAAGAGTTGGTAATGTCATAGGGGACTTTATCAAAATCTTGGATACCATAAAGAAAGGTGGATACACTTCTTATGCTTTCCTTTGTGCTTAGCTAGATATATCAAAGCCCCTCCCAACAAGAATTCAACTGAGTGTTGAAGATGAAATATGGAAACAACCAATATATTATGTGAAAAACCCCTTTAAATGCCAAAAATGCCATGAATATGGCCCTCTCTTCTTAGAATGCATAGAAAACTAAGTCCAACAAAATGCATAAGTAAAATTTCCCTTGGATCAATGTGGGTTTACTAGGGTCACCAATAAAATAAATACAACTAAAAAAGGAACAATAAATGTAGCCTCTAAAAATGTAATAGGCGATAACATGTACGTGTTCCTCTCACTAGAAGAATTTGAGACATATACTAAAGGAGAAAAGCCAAAAATGGAAGAGATTGGGTAAACTAGTGAGCAACCATCCTAGCCAACAAAATATATGAATGCATAACTGATCAACAAAAATTACCACGAGGATATAGTAACAGAGTATAAGAACAAATATTTTTTTGAAGCATATTGTTTTGAGGCATTGTGCCTTCAAAATATTAATCTACAATATCTTCCAAAAACCCAACAACGATAAAATTCAAATGCTCACCATGGCATAATTATCCATCAAGGTAATTTTATGGTTTATTTATGTAGTACTTTTTATTATTATTGTGTATCTTAGTTTTTGGGTTTATTTTTGTCTAGGAAGGTCCCTTAACTTATAAATGCACAACTATTCCACTAGTGACCTTCCTAACACATCTATATACCTAGATGTGTGTTAAATTTTTTTAAATAAAATAATTCATAGTTATAAGTTAACTTTCCAGCACATCTTTATACCTAGATGAATGTTAATTTTTTTCAAATAAAATAATTCATAGTTATAAGTTAAATATTCAATTAAATAACATAACATATCAAATATTTTTTTTCTTTATACTACTTTTTTCTATGTTACTGCTTACACACATTTCCTTCTACTTTTTTCTATGTTACTGCTTTACAACGTTTCCTTTGCAACATATGGTGCAGTTGCTAGTTTAAAACCATATTACAAAATTAAGAATAACAAACAAAAAGAGACTATTAAATTGATTTTTATGATGGTTTTTACTTTAACACAGGCCAATAATAATTTAAAACCATATGACAAGAAAGGAGACTAGTAAATTGTTATTTGCAACGGATAACTATTGCATTCAAAAGCCAGAGGATGAATAAGACTAACAGAGAGTATAAATAAACTTACGCAGCATATATAAATAGCATATATAAATGGGTATTTTTTATTTTGATTACAGATTTACTGTATCTTGTCAATTAAATATTAATCTTGTTTTATACTCCTGATATATTTTGAATTTACAATCCAGATAAATTCAAACACACATCCAATGATACTCACCATGTGGTGTCCTACTTGAAGTTCATCGCAAATTATTTTTCCCAGTCTTTTTTTATTGGAAGTGGTTGACGAGATTTCTCATTTTGAGTGGACTTTGAAAAGCCGATTGTGTATCACCTATAGCCCATTTCGCTGACATACAAGTGACTCCCTACACCTTCCCATCTCTGAACCTAGAATTCTTAATTACAGAGAGATATGCCTTTGTTCAAAATTCATGGGAATAGTGTTGGTTAAAATCAAAAGCAATCTGGGCCCAGAGATCCTGAAAATTTCCAACATTACGTTAAAGTATGCTTTGAATGAAACAAAACATCACTCAAGAATAGTCACACAAACGAATTACTTACAATCAATTCATGGTGCAACACACTGTAATCATACCGCATACATGAGATACTAGTCTGCATCTGAAGAACCATCACATCTAGTTAGGTTCAATGACTGTAAACATGTAATTCAACTATTCCCTGAGGAATTAAATTGCAAGGGCCAAGCTCAAAAATCCCTTGCAAAAATTCAAGCACTCAATGAGGCAAAAGACCAAGAAAACCTTGAAATGCTAGTTGATTATTCTCTACAGGCATCCCAAACACCGTGAGGGAGATATTTGCAAAATTTGGCAAGTTTTTGACATTTTTGTTCTTTTCACTGATTTTGAGAGCCAAGAGCGCAGCGCCCTTGGCGCTTCACTTTTCCTCAGGGCATCCATTGGAGGTAAAATCTACATTTTTGGAATCCTTAGGCCAAGGGCATCATTCACGTCAAATTTCAGATCATTTGGAGCAGTTTTGGTCCTCCAGAAGGCCCAAAAACATGCAAAGTTTCACCTTTCTACCATGTTTTCAGGTTAATGGAGTCCAATCAGAAAACCAAGGGAAATTTTGGAAAGTAGACTTGATATGCTTTCCAACAAGCCATCACGGATCTCATTTCGACATCGGGAAGGCCTTCAAAATTTAGCTGCAAGGCGACCTAGTTTTCTCGTGCAAGCGTTGCGCCCTTGGACCTCCCTGTTGTGCCCTTGTGTGCAAAATTCAACAAAATACACTCATTTATAACAAATGGATATTTTGTGGATTTTTGGGCAAATCACTCCAAAGTTAGGTGTTACAAGCTATTTTGCATTTATTTCACTAGATATTTTTTGCCTTGGGCCTTGCATGGTCTCTTTGGACATAAATGGTATTTATGAGTATTTATGACATTTTGGGAACCCTAGTTAGGGTTTTGGTCCTCTTTTCTTGTTAAATACAACATTGAGGCCTCATTGTACAAATTGGATATTTGCTGAGCATAATATGAGACAGACTTGGAGTTTATTGATGAAATTGATTTTTGGTGGCTTGTGATGGTTTTGGACTGAGTAACCATGGATTGAGGACACTCTTTGGATTCATAAAGCTTGGTTAGATGGTGATGTATTCCACTTTTGTCTTTATTTCTTTCAGTGATTCATTATGTTTATGGTTTCCTTTATCAAAAGACAAAAATAGAGAATAGGACTTCTTTTCTTGACACCCTACTTCTGCCTGCCTCTTTTGATTTCTATGTTTTCCTTCCTTGAAGTTTAGCTAAAGAATTATTAAATTCTCCTTGGTTTTACTAAAATGTTATGTTAAAGGTCTATTTGTTTGCAAGTAATTTTCATAGAAACCTTAGCTGCTCTCTAAATTTACTTATCGGTTGTCTGAGGTCTGCGTAGTACTATTTGATTGAAGAATCCTTTATTGCTCTTCATTTTTTGCTATACTATCATATTGAAAGCTTTGTCCTTGTTAATAGTATGTTAAAGGATCCTTAATTTCCCCTTAACTTAATGTATTCACAACTCTATGTTTATTTCACTCACACAAAACCTACTTAGATCCATTTGGCCTTGTTAACTTGCCCTAGGAGACACCCTTGACCTATTTTTGCATTCTCCAAAACCTTTGTAGCCTCCACAGCCCAATGGATTGATTCTCTCTTACTCTACCTATTTTCTTGACAGCCTATCCAACCAAACAAACAAAAAAACACTAAACCTAATAACTAGCCTAAAATCAAAGCCTAAAATCTATCAAGTTCACACATCCTTTACACAAACATAGAGAGAGCCCTCTTTGAGTCCAGGAAGGCTAGGTCCTAGGACTCCAAAGACTAGTCTAATGTTACCCTTGTACATTTGGTCTTGCCAATCTAACAAATTACGGGGACCTAACAAACTGAATTTATTTTCTCTGTTGTTTATAGTGAGATTATGGAATTAATGGATCTAATACTGTAAGCAACCCTTGTTTGTGTTCATATTTTTCTAAAGAATACTATAACAAATAGTTATCTGATAATTTTTTATTTTTGTCCATGGAACGATTAGTTAAACCTTCTTTTGATTCTGCAGGGACTTCAGATGCTTTTTTTCTTTCAAAATAATACTACAACTTTTAATATGGGATTTCCAATCCATTGTTTCGATCAGTTTCCGTGTACTTCCAGCCAATGATGAAAATGAGAGGTTTCTGCATTCTTTTTTGTATATGGCCACAAGAACTGTTGCATCAAGGGTGACATACTGTAGCTGAGCATCGCTCAAGGGACACTGCCCCCAGTCACTCAATTGCATACTTTTGCTCAAATAACTTCCCAATATGTTATTTGCAAGGCCTAAAAGCCCTCCTTCAACTGATGAAAAATCCTCTTGCAGGTCTAATGTAGGCCCTTTGCAATACTGAAAACACTCCACCTCTCCAAAGGATCGGGAAAATTGCTTACGGTTATGGCTCAATGCATACCCCAGCTTCAAAATACTGGCAAAGTGAAACACATATTTAAGGCACATGTCCAACACACTTCATTGTGTGCTAAACAAATTTATCATGTCAAATATCAGTACTTTTTTGGCAGTACCAATCTGTAATAGGGAAACTTCCCTCTTCGTCCACTCAGAATCTATTCCAATCACATCAACTTCATCTTGAGAAAAGTACCTTAAAGCCTCAACCAGTCTTGTTTGTGTTTGATCATTATAACATCCTTTTATGAAAACTCTATGTCTTGTAATTTCAAAAAAAATGTCTCTCCCTTTACTGAGCCTCGTTCAAGTAACGGGTCTAATTCTGCACCGGTTATATCCAGTGCCAATTTTTGCAAGTGTTGGAAAAGCCTTGTTTGAATGTTGCCATTTTTATCATCCTTATTTTTCACAGTACCCGTCAAGGATGCCTCTTGCCAATGCCCCTTCATTGCTAACTTCTTCATATTTCTACCATTGTACTCATAAAAAACATCTTGCAATTCTTATGAAAGCTTATACTTGTATATGATGTTCATTGAAACTTTCAACAAATTCCTATTGCGACAACACATTACAAAGCAAGAAATCATATCGCTCTCAGTGTCGTTGAACCTAACCCATCATTCAACTAGTTGAATCTGGTCAGTAGCAAGCAAAGGCTCTTGAAATTCCTTGCAATCAAACCCTAATCACTTTATAAGAGTAGTGCAGAAATGGCAAGACCTTATAAGATTTACAATTTATGTTTTCAACTCCTCTAACTACTCATAATAGAATCTCATTGTCACTTCCTACAATTCTTCTGTTAACTCTGCAACCCTAAATTGAAAAATTTGGAGTAGAATGATAAGGATGTCCTTGTTTACATGGAATGGTCCTGAAAGTGTAGGTCATTGAACAAATTGGCCGCCAATCTCCTTCATCCATAATCATGAGAAAATTTTGGGTTCAACTTAGCCAAACCCGTGAGAATTGTCATGAATAAGTTCCTTGGTTGCTCACGAGAGGGTGCAATAATGTAAACCAAGTCACATAAACATGCTAAAATTATAAGTATCACGGGCTTATATTATAACATGTTTATGTGATTTAATTTGCATTATTTCACCCTCTAGTGAGCAGCCAAGGAACTTATTCATGACATATCTCACAGGTTTAGCTAAGTTGAACCCAAAATTTTCTCATGATTATGGACGAAGGAGATTCGTGGCCAATTTTTTCAGTGACCTAATACTTTTAGGACCATCTAGTCCATATTTTTCAATTTAGGGTTGAAGAGTTAAGCGAAGAATTGAAAGAGGTGATAATGAGATTCTATTCTGAGTAGTTAGGAGTTGAGAACATAAATTGTAAAGCTTATAAGGTCTCACCATTTCTGCACTGCCGCTTCTCTTATAAAGTGATTAGGGTTTGCTTGCGAGGAATTTCTAGAGCCTTTGTTTATTGCAGACCAGATTTAACTAGCAGAAGGATGGGTTACTTTCAACGACACTGAGAGCGATGTAATTTCTTTATTTGTAATGTGTTGTCGCAGTAGGAATTTCTTGAAAGTTGCAATGAACATCATATACAAGTATAAGCTTTCATCAGAATTTCCAGATGTTGTTTATGAGTACAATGATAGAAATATTATGAAGTTAGCCATGAAGGGGCATTGGCAAGAGGCATCCTTGACGGGTACTATGAAAAATAAGGATGATAAAAATGGCAACGTTCAGACAAGGCTTTTCCAGCACCTGCAAAAATTGGCACTAGATATAACCAGTGCAGAATTAGACTAGTTACTTATACCAGGCTCAGTAAAGGGAGAGACTTGTTTTTTGAAATTACAAGACACTGGGTTTTCAGAAAACGATGTTATAATGATCAATACAGAAACAAGACTCGTTTGAGACTTTAAGGCACTTTTCTCAAGATGAAGTTGATGTGATTAAAATATATTCTAAGTGGATGAAGAGGGAGGTTTCCCTATTACAGATTGGTACTGCCAAAAAAGTACTGATATTTGACATGATAAATTTGTTTAGCACACAACGAAGTGTGATGGACATGTGCCTTAAAGCTTTGTTTCATTTTGCCAGTATTTTGAAGCTGGGGTATGCATTGAGCCATGACCTGAAGCATCCTTCCAGATCCTATGGAGAGATGGAGTGTTTTTAGTACTGCAAAGGGCCTACATTAGACCTGCAAGAGGCTTTTGCATCAGTTGAAGGAGGGCTTTTAGGCCTTGCAAAGACCATATTGGGAATCTATTTAAGCAAAAGTATGCAGTTGAGTGACTGGGAGCAACGTCCCTTGAGTAATGAACAATCCAAAATATAATGGTTCCTATTTTCCTCGAATGATTAAAGCTTCCCTCTTAAAAATCCCATTAGAAAATATAAGGGAAAATTTGAATATATGTGAGAGTATGCGGTAATATGCAAATTTGTAGGTCTCTTACCCCTAGAAAAATCTCTTCTTGATTGAATATGAGAAAAATATAAACTCAAAAGGGATCTAGATCTCAAGTTGGGGTCCAATGGTTTCTTTAGAGTCAAATGAAACAATAGAGGATATAGATCACATATTTTAGGGAGTACCGTATTTCATCAATTTGACCAACTTATTCATGAAGCCATGGGTTCCTACATGTTTTCTTAATAATGAATATAAAATTTTATTCCTTGTATAGATTCATATTTATTCTCTCTATCAAGTGTTTTGGGACCCTGAAATATTTGAAAGAGTTGGTAATGTCATAGGGGACTTTATCAAAATCTCAGATACCATAAAGAAAGGTGGATACACTTCTTATGCTTTCCTTTGTGCTTAGCTAGATATATCAAAGCCCCTCCCAACAAGAATTCAACTGAGTGGTGAAGATGAAATATGGAAACAACCAATATATTATGTGAAAACCCCCTTTAAATGCCAAAAATGCCATGAATATGGCCCTCTCTTCTTAGAATGCATAGAAAACTAAGTCCAACAAAATGCATAAGTAAAATTTCCCCTGGATCAATGTGGGTTTACTAGGGTCACCAATAAAATAATTACAACTAAAAAAGGAACAGTAAATGTAGCCTCTGAAAATGGTAGTAGGCGATAACATGTACGTATTCCTCTCACTAGAAGAATTTGAGACATATACTAAAGGAGAAAAGTTGAAAATGGAAGAGATTGGGTAAACTAGTGAGCAACCATCCTAGCCAACAAAATATATGAATGCATAACTGATCGACAAAAATTACCACGAGGATATAGTAACAGAGTATAAGAACAAAGATTTTGTTGAAGCAGATTGTTTTGAGGCATTGTGCCTTCAAAATATTAATCTACAATATCTTCCAAAAACCCAACAAGGATAAAATTCAAATGATCACCATGGCATAATTATCCATCAAGGTAATTTTATGGTTTATTTATGTAGTACTTTTTATTATTATTGTGTATCTTAGTTTTTGGGTTTATTTTTGTCTAGGAAGGTCCCTTAACTTATAAATGCACAATTGTTCCACTAGTGACCTTCAAAGACGTCTTTTTATACCTAGATGAATGTTAATTTTTTTCAAATAAAATAATTCATAATTATAAGTTAAATATTCAATTAAATAACATAACATATCAAATAGGTTTTCCTTTATACTACTTTTTTCTATGTTACTACTTTACAACGTTTCCTTTGCAAAATATGGTGCAGTTGCTAGTTTAAAACCATATTACAGAATTAAGAATAACAAACAAAAAGAGACTAGTAAATTGATTTTTATGATGTTTTTTACAAAGGCCAATAATAATTTAAAACCACATGACAAGAAAGGAGACTAGTAAATTGTTATTTGCAACGG
The DNA here is from genome assembly GCA_034641835.2 of Pinus albicaulis. Classification (NCBI taxonomy): domain Eukaryota; kingdom Viridiplantae; phylum Streptophyta; class Pinopsida; order Pinales; family Pinaceae; genus Pinus; species Pinus albicaulis. The sequence goes on from CM076569.1 coordinate 533,201,298, forward strand.
ATAACTATTGCATTCAAAAGCCAGAGGATGAATAAGACTAACAGAGAGTATAAATAAACTTACGCAGCATATATAAATGGGTATTTTTTATTTTGATTACAGATTTACTGTATCTTGTAAATTAACTATTAATCTTGTTTTATACTCTTGATATATTTTGAATTTGCAATCCAGATAAATTCAAACACACATCGAATGATACTCACCATGTGGTATCCCACTTGAAGTTCATCGCAAATTATTTTGCCCTGTCTTTTTTTTATTGGAAGTGGTTGACGAGATTTCTCATTTTGAGTGGACTTTGAAAAACCGATTGTGTATCACCTATAGCCCATTTCGCTGACATACAAGTGACTCCCTACACCTACCCATCTCTGAACCTAGAATTCTTAATTACAGAGAGATATGCCTCTGTTCAAAAGTCATGGGAATAGCGTTGGTTAAAATCAAAAGCAATCTGGGCCCAGAGATCCTGAAAATTTCCAACATTACGTTAAAGTATGCTTTGAATGAAACAAAACATCACTCAAGAACAGTCACGCAAACGAATTACTTACAATCAATTCACGGTGCAACACACTGTAATCATACCGCATACATGAGATACTGGTCTGCATCTGAAGAACCATCACATCTAGTTAGGTTCAATGACTGTAAACATGTAATTCTCAATATCTTTCATTAAATTTGCAATGTAGTTAAGTTGAATGTTTTTAAAATTTGCAATGGAAATAAGTTTAATAATTTTAAGTTTAATTAGCTTAACATTCCTGAAATCTACAATAAAATTATGTCTTATTATCAATATCTATCAGTCTGTTATTCCATAATTATAACCATGTTACTATCAATATATATTAGTCTGTTATTTCCGAAATAGGTTCCAATGTTACCATCAATATCTATTAGTCTGTTATTTCCGAAATATACAATTGAGTTAAAGTTCAATAATGTAAACATGTAAACCTCAATTTCATCAAGCGAATTCTGAAATTCAATTACCTTAGCAAACTTCTCCTTTGTCTCCCCGACTAGAATACTTAAGGACTCCTCATCGTTGTTGTTTTCTGCCTTGTCCATCATTCTTTTCATGTCCTCAAAGATGCACCTGCAAGCCAAAATCCATGCTCAAACGCAGTTGCGATTCGAAAAGAATCCACATACAAACCTCATGAATGCTTAAAATATTATTTTTTGGCCCCTTTTTAGCTAAATTTTTTTTTGAAGACAAATTGTTCAAACCTTACATGTCATGGTCCAGGATCAATCTGAGACTGGTGTAACTGCCACGTATCTCCTTGTAGCTACTAACAACCTCCGTAAGACTGTAAACAAAAAAGAAAAATGAAGGAAGACACTCAAATGATTAATGTAAGGGTTTGCTTAGTGTCTCACAATTTTATAGTGATAAGCCTCCCATCGTAGGTGAATTAATCTAATAAACCAGTAATCCAATCCCAATCCAATCCCAAAATCAAGAAAAAAAAGAAAAAGATAAAACCTAAACATAAAACAGAGTATCTTTATGTCAGTTATTGCTGAAATATTCCCGGATCTGAAGGATTTCAACAAAATAAATTATTTACTTTAACAGATCCCAAAATATTCAGAAATACTGAACCCGGAATATTCCAAAAATCCGCAATAACTTAAGCTCGTATTCCAAAAATCCGCAATAACTTAACCTCGGGGCATGGAACATGGGATGGCACAAATACAAGGTAACCAACTCACTTATTCAAGAGTTCGCAGTGGCTAGCCGATTCGCCAATAGCTTGTTCAACACCAGCAATAACATCCGTTGCTGTTTGAAGGTCACGGGCCGCTTCAGAGATTATAGGAAAGAATTCATCATGACTGTTTTCATCGCGCTCGACTCCGGCAAAGTTAGGGGTGCCCTCCGAATCGAACGTTACAGCAGATATTTTCTCATCGTGCTTCACTCCAGCAACGGTAGGGGATCCCTCCGAATTAAGGACATCCAGTACGCTGGTCGGACTTAATTCTGACTCTCCTTGCTGGGGAACTTCCATAGTGGGGAACGTGTTGTCTTTATTATCATCTATAGATGGTGTACCGGGAGGAGGTGAAGCTCCGGTCACACTCTCGTTACTGGGTGGCGCAGCTTCGCTTCCGCAACCGTGTTTGTCATTCTTATTCCTCTGCTCGTCCTCCATATTGCCCTTTTCTCACAATCGATTTCCATACCCATTGGCCATCCTTTTATATATTTCAATCCCTATATTTTGAAGCCGGTACAGGTTCTTCACCTGCCGTTACTCCGTTTCGTTTTCACTTTCTCTGTCGCTTTCGCTTCCGTTTCCTGCCAACCAGGCGAGACGTTTGAGTGACAATAGGGAGAAATGAAAGGAAGGTGTACAGGAATTTATTTTACGTGCTTTAATTCTAAGTCTTGAGTATTTATGTGTGGATAGACTGGAAAATAAGTTTTGTAGAGCTTACATGTTAATTTTTTAATAGTTAAATTAGAAAAAGTATAAGAAAAATACTTTTCACATAATGTATACTTTTCATAAAGGCAATGTAGCAATATAGTACTTTATGTAGCAAAGAGCATTGTAAGAGAAAATTGATACAACATTTTGTTAACTCTTACACCAAAATTTATGTTAAGTATAAATTTTTATATAAAGTTTTAAACAAAGGGTTATATTTATTAGTATGAAGTATTTTTATATTAGTGTGGTTGGTTAGATCCTTTATTTTTTGTGTTTTCCTCACATAGGTTAAGGAAACTTAGTTTTACAAAAATCTCATTTTGTCTTGTGCATTGATTCATTGTAAAAGGAGGTTTCCACCTTCAAGTGGACTGTTATTCATTGATGTTTTATTATTTTTCAAAGTGTTTGCTTCATAACATTTGGTTTCAAAGTCCATGATTTGTTGAAAATTAAGGTTATGTTGGTTCATGAACTATGACATCCCTTTAGCTTTTGGAGACAGATCATAGTCGAAGGGTTGACTAATGCTAGAAAGCCAGTCAAATGATCACCTTGCTAGAAAATTGACTAAGTGGTTGTCTGGGTGGTCGAGTAACCAACTAGATGATAGTGGTCGACTAGTGAAATCATCGACTGAATGGTCAAATGAATCTACGAAATTGTTGGATCAACTTGAATTGTTAATCATTGGATATGAAGATAGTCAACGAGAGATCATGGATTTATTCGAAACAATTGTAATGACTAAGCCTTCTCATCGCACTGGATCCTATGTAATTCCAGGAGATTAGTTAGATTTGGTACCTATAAATGACGAACCTTATGGGTTAAATATATGATGATGTAGAGCATAATGAGAATCATACATTTGCATTGAGATCTTGTTCATTATGCATTGTGATGTGCTCATCATAATGTGTTATGCTTGAATAATATAATGATGTATCTAGACACCACCCATCATTTTGGAGTGTTATTTTCTCTTATGTTTAATCTTTGATTAGATTCTATTTTTCATTCTATGTTTTTTGGTTCCTTGTATCATAGCATACCTCAACATGGTATCAAAGCTTATGGTTTAAGACTTGTATCTGCAAATTATGTTCAATTAGATATGTTCGTGATTGACTCTAGGTCGATCAATTTGCTATGTCGAACCTTCTTGTTTTAGAAAGATTATATTTATCATAATTTTTTGAAGATGTCATCCAAGATTGATCCTCATGTCCTAAATGGGAAAAATGATTATCACCACCCTCCTCCCACATCTATCCAAGTATCCAGCCAACCGGGGTAAGCATATGAAGAGCTACTATGATATGATTCAACTCCCTATATATCAGTTAATGAAGTGGAACCGATAGAACATAGCCAACCTAACCTACTACACATGCAAAAAAACCCCCAGGAGCCATCCAACCCTTTCAGGTGATCAGCCCCTGCGACGAATTGACATTTCACTGCCTTAAATCCTCAGTGGCTCCCATGACATGGGAATGCATGCGACTGGGACCCTCTAGTCGCTCCCACAACAAGGAATGCCTGTGACTAGGGACATTTCCAGGTAGTTTTGTGCCAAAAAAATCTGGATTCTATGCCACTTTTTCAGGACTAGGAATCAGGCCACTACCCAAAACTCTGTGAAACTTCTAGAAATAAAAATTAACATCAAAACAATGATACAGATGAAAATAATTGAACAAGGGCTTGACTAGACCCCCACCATCCATGATAGACATTTTGTCGAACATGTCGCAAATATGCATTCTACAAGTTTAAACAACAGATCTAAGAATAGGGGTCTCACACTTATATGAGAATCACTAAGAAACATTGATGCCTCATCATAATAACTACATTACCATCTATTAAGCCATATATTCATTACACATTCAAGGATTAATCAGAATGTGATGAGAGCCATACATTATTATTGTCATAAAACTCACTCATAACCAACATAAATATCAAGGATATAACAACCATATAAGCCACATATAAACAAGTATATTTACCCATAAAATACCAAGGAGAGAGAGATAGTATTGATGATTGCATATGCCGACCATGTATGGGACTTCCACGAACCACCCGACCATAGATTAGGATGAAACAAATATTTCTTTCATCTAATCACCCTCGTGCCATATTCCAAGCATGGATGTAGGATCTCATGGAATAAACCCAACAAAACCAAACTAGGGGCCTCCATAGGCAAAACCACCTTAACCCTCAACTAGTGATTCTGCCTCACAGTCGAACATCACTAACCATCCCTAGATTTGTCTCTACCAAAGTTGTACAGGGCTCCAGAGCATTCGTTCCAACCAGAGCTTCTAGACTAGTAACTCAACCCACTGAGGGATTCTAGAGTGTTTTTCCAACTAAGGCTTCCAGGACTAGTAACTCAACCCACCAAGGGCTTCTAGAGCATTTTTCCAACCAAGGCTTCCACAACTAGTAACTCAACCCAAGTTGTTATAGGGCTTTTGGAGCATTTTCCAACCAACACATTCTTTATTTTCATCAATAGAAGGGGTATTGCGAGGAGTTGATCAAGCTCCGATCACATTCTCTTTACTCAGTAGCGAAGCTTCAATTCCGCAACCATATTGGCTACTCTGATTTCTCTGCTCATCCTCCATATGGCCCTTTTCTCACAATCAATTTCCACACCCAATGGTCATCCTTTAAATAAATTTCATCCCCATATTTTGAAGCCGATTTAGGTTCTTCACCTGTCGTTACTCTATTTACTTTCCATTTTCTATATCACTTTCGCTTTCGTTTCCTGCCAACAAGGTGAGGCATTCGAGCGAAAATTAGGGAGAAATGAAAGGAAGGTGTACAATATTAAAATTAGATTACTTATAACTTAGAGCTTACATGTTAATTTTTTAATAGTTAAATTATAAAAAGTATAAGAAGAATACTTATCACATCAGCGATGTATACTTTTCATAAAGGAAATGTAGCAATATAGTATTTTATGTAGCAATAGGGAGTGTAAGATCATATTGATACAACATTTTGTTAACTCTTACACCAAAATTTATGTTAACTATAAATCTCTATGTAAATTTTTAAACAAAGGATTATATTTGTTAGTGTGAATTATTTTTATATTAGTGTGGTTGGCTAGATCCTTTAATTGTGATTGTAATTTTACTTCTTGTGTCACCCTTACATAGGTTAAGGAAATGTAGTTTTAAAATAATCTAATTTTGTCTCGTGCATTGATTCATTGTAAAAGGAGTTTTCCACGTCAAAGTGGATTGCTATGAAGTTTTATCATTTTTCAAAGCATTTGATTCATATCATTTTCTTTCAAAGCCCATTATTTGTTGAAAATTAAGGTTATGTTGGTTCGTCAACCATGACATCCCTCTAGCTTTTGGAGACAGGTAGTCGAAGGGTCGACTGACGCTAGAAATCAAATCAAATGATCAACTTGCTAGACAATCGACTAAGTGGTCGTCGGGTTGGTCGAGTAACCAATTAGATGATAGTGGTCGACTAGTGAAACCAATGACTGAATGGTCAAATGAATCAAGGAAATTGTTGGATCGACTTGAATAGTTAATCATTCGACATGAAGATGGTCAATGAGATAGCATGGATTTACTGGAAACAATTTTAATGACCGAGCCTTGTCATTGCACCAAATCCTATGTAATTCCAGGAGATTATTTAGATTTGGTACCTATAAATGATGAACCTTATGGGTTAAATATATGATGATGCAGAGTATAATCATATATACATTTGTATTGAGATCTTGTTCCTTATGCATTGTGATGTTATTATCATAATACGTTATTCTTTAATGATATAATGGTGTATCTCGACAACATCCATCATTTTGGAGTGTTATTTTCTCTTATGTTTAATCTTTGATTAGATTCTAATTTCCATTATATCTTTTTTGGTTCTTGGTATCATAGCATACCCTAGGATGGTATCAAAGCTTATGGTTTAAGACTTATATCTACAAATTATGTTGAGTCGGATATGTTTGTGATTGACTCTAGGTCGATCAATTTTCTATGTGGAGCCCTTTTTTTTTAGAAAGATCGGATTTATCATAATTTTAAAGATGGCATCCAAGATTGATCCACATGTCCTAAATCGAAAAATCCCACATCTACCCAAGTAACAGGCTAATCAAGGTAAACATGTGATGAAGAGTTACTATGATATGATTCAACTCCCTATATATCAATTAAGGAAGTGGAATCGACTGAACACAACCAACCTGACCATTTACACATGCTACAGAACCCCCATAAGTCATCAAACCCTTCCAGGGGACCCGCCCATGAGACAACCTGAGATTTTACTGCCTTAAAGCCTCGGTCACTCCATGAAATGGGAATGCATGCAATAGGATCCTCCAATCGCTCCCACTACAAGGCATGCATGTGATTTAGGAAGTTTCCAAGTAGTTCTGTGCTAGAACCTCCAGATTCGGTACCACATTTTCAGGGACAAGACTCAGGCCACTACCCAAAACTCCATGAAACTTCCAAAAAATAAAAGTAACGTCGAAAAAATGATATATATGCAAATACTTGACTAAGGACTTGAATGGACCCCTACTAATCATGATAGACATTTCGTCAAACATGTCACAAATATGCATTCTACAAGTTTAAAAAAAAAAATCTAAGCATAGGGGTCTCACACTTATCTGAAAATCGCTAAGAAACATTGATGCCTCATCACAATAACTGGATTACCATCTATTAAGCCATATATTCATTGTACATTCAGGTATTAATTAGAACATGATGAGAGCCATACATTATCACTGTCATAAAACTCACTCATAACCAACATATAACCAATGGAAATATCAAGGATATAAAAACCATATAAGCCACATATAAACAAGTATATTTAGCCATAAAATACCAAGGATAGAGAATTCTTATTGATGAATACATAGGGCGACCAAGTATGGGACTTCCATGAAACATCCGACCATAGATTAGGCTAAACCAAATATTTCTTTTAGCCAGTCACCCTTGTGCCATATTCCAAGCATGAATGTGGGATATCATGGAATAAACCAAACTAGGGCTTCAAGAGGAAAAAACACCTCAAACCTCAACCAGTGATTCCACCTCATGGTCATACATCACTAACCATCACCATATCAGTCTCTACCAAATTTTTCCAGGGCTCTAGAGCATTTTTTCCAATCGGGGCTTCTAGACTAGTAACTCAACCCACCAAGGGCTTCCAGACCATTTGTCCAACCAGGGCTTCCAGGACTAGTAACTCAACCCACAAAGTGCTTTAAGAGAATTTTTCCAACCAAGGCTTCCATGAATAGTAACTCAACCCAAGTTGTCACAATGCTTCCGGAGCATTTATCCAACCAAGGCTTCCATGTACTAATAACTCCACCCACATCCAAAGGCACATGGAAACCAAATAGAAAACAAAAGTAAAACCCACGACACCATGGTTATCAAGGAAATGGTGAGGCTAGGAAAAACCAATGTCAATCTAGGAAATTCTCCATGCTAATGACATATCATATCCAAATGAACACATGCATATGTCATGCATGCCAAAACTAGTAAGAGAATCATACATATAACTCAGTACATGCAAGAAAAATGGTTGTAGTTGCTGATCCTGATGTCCTATTGCACTTTCCTACTTTTCTTTTGCTTTCATGCTTCAATTCCCAAGTTTTCCACACTCCTCCAAGATTTCTCCAAGAAAAATCTAAGTGTCCAAGAGTATGGGAGAGAGAGAGAGAGAATAGAATGAGAGCTCCACCATAGAACTGACAAAAGATTACAGACTAATCCTCAAAAGCCTTTTTATCAATGAGGTCTCTATTTTCTCCATTTTCCATTATTTTCATTCATTTTCCTACTCACATGCAACCTTTGAACTTTGACCTCCCTTTTCTCCTATTTTCCTTTATTTTCATAAATAAAATTCCAATAATGCCTCTTTGCCTTTCCAAATCCCTTTCCATTTCCTTTTCCAATTTCCTTTAGCCATATTAAATTGAAGTGACACCCACTAGGATGTTTTTCACACCATTCAACATGTAATATGCATCCCATGACCTTGGTCATATATTGTTTACATGGATTTTTGACCAACAGTTGTCACATAACCCTCCCCCTTGGGGGAACACTTACCTCAGTGTTCAATAAAATATACAACCAACAAGATCACTGGAAAACAAAACAAACTGCCTATGGAGATTTATAACATAGCTCATTGCAGTATTTACAATGACCATTATTGAAAACATGAAAAGCATACCGTTTACTGGAGCTTTATAACACAACTCATTATGGTATTTACAACAAAACCACATTTTATTCAACCAAAAAATAATCATACTATGTATGGAGCTTTATAAATCCATATCAATACAGTATTTACAATAATATACACATATGCACATTTTATCTAACCAATTAATAAAAATATATGATTCCTGCATCCGCAACAAGGGAATCCAGAGGCTCACGCCTCTACCCTCAAAGTAATACCAAGATTCACCTCCTTCCCACAAAGTCTAGAATCATCTGTGAAAGTCAAAGTTGCATCCAATGTCTAGTGCTACAATCCCATGCCACTTGTACTCTCAGTGAACAGTTATTGACTCAGTGTTCCAGGGAACACTCCCAATGTGCATCTGATTACATCTAGCAACGCTAATGACCAAAACAAATCTCTCCCCAATCTTACCTTCTCTGGTACATAGTCCCTCGGGAAATCCGGTCACCCCCTTATGTACAGTGAAACACCTTCCAATTTTCATGGGAATCCCCTTCTCTACTACATAGTCCCTTAGGTGACCCCTCCCTTGGAAAGGATTCCTCACATCAGAAGGTCCAAAAACCAAGGCATAACCGTTCTTGAAAACCATCATACCGATCATAGCATGCTCATGGAAATCAATGTATTAGGGTCATTAGTTTTCATCATTAAATGTATTTTAAATGTCCTTTAATTTTCAGTTTTGAGTAGTTCAACCTATGACTATTGTTGTTATCATTAGCCTCAAATGGTCATTTTCCAATCAGTGTCATATTCTTGTCATCAAAATTTCACCTTTAACATGAAAGACACGTTATGGGATTTGTGGTTTCACATAATTGGTTCAGTCAAGACAAAGGGGTTCTAGTCATTTTTCTATCAGACTTGTTTAAATAGAGTCCATTATAGTTAGATGTCTGAGGTTTGAGTCTGCAATGATTCCCTAGCACCTTGCAAAACATCAGCACTAGTCAAATTTGTGTTTCCATATAAGTCTGAGGTAGTATTGTTTGTTCCTAATCCAAATCAATGTTTTCAATCATAATTCATGGGCAATTAAGTGATGTTAAACCACTGCTTCCCAATTTTTTTGCAAGCCGTGTTTTTTCTTCCCGAGTTGCTTTTATCCATCATTTTGAAACAATGATTATGACCAAATGAAGGCAAATTACAGAAAAATGAAAGAGGATTTTCTCAACTACAAACCAAATAAAACTAGCCTCTTTCATTTTCTGCACCGGTCTCATATATCAGGAGTTTCAAATGCATACGTAAGGCCTATTTTTCAGACTGTGTAAATTTCTTATTTTATACATTGTTTTGCAGAGAAGTTTCTGAGAATACAGGGAAGAGTTTGAAGGAATTGAAAGAGGTTTGTGTATATAATAGGCCAAAGAAAAAAACCTATCTCATAATTTACACAGGTTCTACAATTTGGGAGTTACATGCGCCTCTTCGAGGCTCATTTTCACAGTTTGTTGACATAGTTATGAAATTTTTGGATTTTGGTTTGAAAAGGTGGAAATTTATGGATGTTTTGAGGTTTCCAGATGTTAGAGGATGGATGGATGAGCCCTTTTCTTAGTCACAAGTCTACACAATGCTCAGTCACAAGCCATCTAGCCTCTAGCTCATGTAAAATGCATGCTTACATGGATTGTCGCATAGCTGTTGCGCAACACAACATTTGTTACTTTTTCCTATTTCACTAGCAGTTCGAGAGTTTATAATATTAGGGATAGAATAATAGCAAATAAGTTGATTTTGTAGATGAGTAAAAAAAAATTGATATAACTAGTTTTATGTTTTTTCCTTAAAGAGACAAGGATGTTGTTTTAGATTGCTTTGTATAATTTTTGTTAAGAAAAGAAATCGATGGATAACTATGGCTAATTTAATCCATTTGAATGGATAGATGGTTCACCAAAAATAGTGAGTTGTTTAGGATTTAAATTGTATTTAAACTCATAATGGACATGGAATAAGGGGTTGGTCAGTGTCTGGAGAAAATAATTCTTTTTGTACTCCTTATTAGAATTTCAGTGAAATACAAGGAAGGTTGGTTTGATTAACAAGGATTCATGTGACAGTCTCTATTGGTAATGTGTTTCCTCATGTGTTGACTTTATTTTTATATTTTTCCTTTCTATTTTACACAGATATCATGTTTGGTGTAACTAGTAATGGATTCAAAATTTACATCATTGTGCTCTGCATCTTTCTAACCAAACATTTTATGTATTTATTCTAAGTCCTTCTTCACCCTACTCTACAACAAATTTATATCAAGATATGAACATTTTGTCTAACTTTCCCTTGTTTATATGTAGCCATATTTGTCATTTTTCACTGAATACTATCCCTAGGATGACTCCATGCCCAATAATTTCCCACACGTACCTGCAACTCAATCAAATCAAATTGTTTCACTAATTAACATAACTAGCCTAAGATATTTTGGAGTCAACCCATTCATTTATTGAGAATATTTAGTGAGAGAGACCTATCCAAGGCTAAGAGTGCTAGATCTTATCCTAAAAGGGGTTTGTGGTTACCTTTCTAGCCCTTTTATCAGCCTAAAGGGATTTATGGAGTTCTAACATAGTGGAGTCGTTTCCAGGGAGCGAAAGGTCACATCTTCCCTCGGTGTGAATGACAACGAGTTAGATTTGGTTATTGATGGTGGAAAACAGTCAAACATATGAAGGCTAAATCATTCACCTGGTGACTCCGAATTTAAATGATCCAAAAAATAAAATGTTCATGGCGACTCCACTGGTCAAAGGTCATTAATTTCAGTTGATTTTTTTCAATATGGGTTTAAGAAAAAATGCCAAGCATGCTCCTATGGATAGATCTCATATTCCTAGCTTTCCAAATCCTATGCCTCATATTTATTGGTCAACCTATCTCTCATTATTCAAATATAATAAAGGAGAGTATGTTGCATTTAATTAAGTTTCACATGCATGTACATAATCTTGGGGTAAAATTTCCTAAGGAATTTTTAATGAAATTGTTCAAGGGAACCTCAGAAGAAAAAGCTAGATCCTAGTATGAAGGTTTTCCACCTACCAGTTTGTGTTCTCTTACATATTTTCACACAATATTTTATGAGCATTTTAAGGAATTTTGTCCTCCCGTGTCTCCAGTTGAAAATTTTGTGCATGTTTTGAAGATTTCTTCAAATATTTGGAAAATATTTATGGGGGTGAAGAATGCATGGATGATGGAATTAAAGAAGCCCTTTGTGATTTTTTATCCCAATGTCAAGAACATAAAACATAAGAGGTATGTTTCCCAGATATTTATGAAGATTCCCAACAGGTAACAATTTCTGCAGTTGAAGATGAAATTGATCAGAGAGAGGTCGATGAATAAATGCAGCAGGTTTGTTCTTTTGAGCTTGATCAACGTATTCAACAGACTGTTAGTGATCAAGAAGAGGAGAGAAACAAAAATAAGGGGTTCTTTTAGAGACTCTTGCACATGAATATCTGCTTCCAGGTTCAGAAAATGAAGATTCTACTGAATCAGGGTAGGTTGTCCTGGATCCTATGGATTGTGCACATTATTGTTGTGGATAAGGTGGTTGCCTCAATTGAAAAGGGAAATATTAATGAACTAAGTTCTCCCATTTCTCTATAACAGAGTAATCTTGCCGATCATCAGGTGAAGGTAACCAATTATGTTTTTAAAGATTATTTTTCTAGCCTCTTGAAACCATTGAAAGAAGTAATTTTCCATCCCATGGCTAGTTTGTTGCGAGATTTATGGAAGCTTATTCTCTTTACCGATGTTGGTTTTCAGAATTAGTTGAATTTTGAGTTGCCTCTCTTTTTATTCTTCTGTCTTCTCAAGGCCTCTGTGAGAAGAACTCAGTCAAGTAGCCATTTTCTTGAATGGCTACATTGGAGAGAAGGGATCACCTAGTGTATATACTTTCAATAGGTGTAGATAACTATCATTTAAGTTTGAAGCCTGAGGAGAAGGCTCTAAGACTTTGGTGACGTGCAGCCATATTTTCCTAAGAATAGATGTAATATGTCACTCAGTTAGTTACAATAATCGATTATTCAATCAGTCAATTAGTTCTAGTTTTTATATTGACTCCATTACCCAACGACCTATTTATCCTACTATTCTGTGGTTTTTGTTTGTGGCATCTCGCTAGGAGGTTGTCATCCCCATTGGAGCCAATGTTAGGGCCATTAGTTTTCATAGTCAAATATATTTTCCATGTCCTTTAATTTTTCAGTTTTGAGTATTTGAGACTATGACTACTTCTGCTTTCAATAGCCTCAAATGGTCACTGTCCAATCAGTATCAAATTCCTATCATCAAGAGTTCACCTATAGGATGAAAGAGCGACAAGTTATGGGATTTTTGGTTTCACATAATTGGTTCAGTCAAGACAAAGGGAATCTAGTCATCTGTCTATCAAACTTGTTTGAATTGAGTCCATTACAGTCAGAGGTCTGATGGTCAAGGGTTGTAGTCAATATCCTACTCCTTATTCCCTGCTCTTATTTACCCTGGCTTCCCTATGTTTATGCTTCATTTCCCCTATCCACCTATCATCTATTCCCATTTATATATACTTTGTATACCAGACCCTTTTCCATACCATTTACCTAGTATCATATTCCATTCATTCTCCATTCTATTTCTCCCCTTTGTTCTAAACTCATCCCCTATAATCTTTCCCATACTCATAATATATAGCCCTCATACATAATTTACCACTCCCATATACATGATTCTCATAACCAAATATGTCACACCCCCTTACATTTTAATCATTTCCCATGCAACTATATTCATAGTCAAATCACATGCAGCGCCCCACCAATCATACTAAATTATTGCATTAAATACATGGTAATTTGAATTATGATGTCACTTTGAACTCCAATGTTGTGCACTCATGTAAAGGTGAAGATCATCATTTGGTAATAACATCAAATCCGAGAGATCATAGATAGAATCTAGTTAGAAATTTTTGTTGAATTATACTGCTTCTTCTGTAAAGAAATTTTCTACGCAACAATGTCACTCAATTTGGTTGTTGCACAATGTTGCGTAGCCACTACGCAATGATTCCCCATCACCCTGAAAAACATCAAAACAGGTCAAATTTTTGTTTCCATATAATTATGAGGTAGCATGATTTGTTACTAATCATAATCATTACTTTCAATCATAATTCATGGCCAATTAAGTGATGTTAAACCACTTTCCCAAGTGTTTCACAAGCCTTGTTTTTGCTTCCCAAGTCTGTGTTATCCATCATGTTGAAATGATGATTATGTTCTGACCACATGAAGAAGAATTATGAAAAATGAAAGATTTTTTGTGAAAATGTGAAGTTGGGTTACACTTTTTGTGCTTTTTTGAGAAAAAAGCTTTCATTTTTTTTAGTTCTTCAACTTTCTACAAACTATAACAATTTTTCTATTTAGAATTTCATTTTGCGATAAAAAAAAAGTTGTCAAAAATTTTGTTAGCTTCCTATTACTTATTTTTTGAAATTTTTTTATGCATATTTGATATGTCAACTTAGCGTTTCTTTTAGTGTGTGTTTCTTAACAATCAAAGGATTCATAAGAAGTCATGTTAATACGCAATGTTGTATTCATTGAAATTTGTGTTTTTGAGAAAACAAAATGTATTACAACAATCTAGACAAAGTCTACTTAGGTTTTGTCATATTTACAAAGCCAATGGATGCATATCATAATTACTAGAATTTTTTGAACTGGTCCAATATGAAAAAATTGCATATTTTGGATATGTTTCGCGATGCAACAAATTTCTTAACATATAAGTTATAAACTAAAAATCTAAAAGCTACCCATTAGAGACGACGGACCAATGTAATGCCCCATAATTTTTTCAATTCTTTTTACAATGTCTTTTGGGAGATATAGAATTTTGATTTCACTGAATCACAATGACCCTCAGAAATTGTTTGCACCCATTTTATTAGAAAATTAATTAAAATTAGTAACTGTTTATGAAATTACATAAAAGTTATATTTCCTGAAAGTAGATTCAATTCTAAAAATGCCTGTCTTGGTTCCAACAGTTAATTAAAAATGTTTCATGGAGTTTAATCAGTCCAAAGTTGTCGAAACGTCAAGCTACGTAACTGGTGACACGTTAGTTCAGCCGAACTTTAATCTAATTTTCCGTCAGTCGAAAAATTTCGCGACACCGTGAAATCATTCATAATTTTCGCACATTTCACACATTTGGTCTGATTTTATAAAGGTCTTGGTTTGGGTTTAAAGAATTTTCTTGGAGGTTTGGGTTTAAGGGCATTTCTTGGAGGCAGACCAATTTTGCAAAGAATTGTTTTGGGTTTAAGGACTTTTCTTGGAGGACATTTCTTTAAGAAGGTTTGATTTTTCAAAAAATTGTTTTGGGTTTAAAGAATTTTCTTGGATGTACATTCAAAGGACATTTCTTGGAGGTATGTGATACATTTTTTTGGATGTTTTTTGTTCATTTTTTTTTTAAAGTATGGATTTGTGCTTAATTTCGAATTCTTGGAGATGGTTTGATTTTGCAAAGAATTGTTTTGGGTTTAAGGAATTTTCTTGGACGTACACTCAAAGGACATTTCTTGGAGGTATGTAATACGTTTTTTTAGATGTTTTTTGTGCTTCATTTTTTTTGAAAGTATGGAATTGGGCTTAATTTCGAAAAGACATTTTCTGGAAGTATTTTTTGAAGCATTTTTTAAAGTGACATTTTTTTTTTTTTAAAGTTGGAGGCATTTTTTGAAGTGACATTTTTTTAGAGTACGTGTTTTGAGTTGAAGTAAATATTTTGAGCTTCGTTTCATTTTTTTAAGACATTTTTTTCTCGAATTTTTTAAAGTAAGTGTTTTGGATTGGAGTATGTATTTTTTGCAAAAAATTTAAAATGATTTTTTTTTTAAATTAAATCTTTTGTGATGCTTTTTCTAATTGAGTTATTGTCTAATTTTTTGAAGGAAATTTGTTTAACTTCATACTCTATTATCATGGGAAATCGAAGGACTTTTGTGAGAAAATATGATCGAAAAAGAGACCCTAAAGAATGTAGAGAAGAGACGAGACAATCTCGCAAAAGAAAGATAGAAACCTCTCAAATATTGAAGGGGAAAATCAATGTCAAGCAGAAATTGAAGTATGTATGTAAATGTAAATATTATGATCTATTGATATATTTAAAATTTTCCTAGTGTAAAATGTGAAGCTTAATTTTTATTTGATGAACTAATTTGAATTTAAATATTTTGTTTAATGTAAACAGACAAAGATATTCCTCAAAACATTGATGATGAGATACAAAATTTTGAAAGAGAAAGTGAAAGAGGTATTGAACCAATGATTGAATATGGTGAAAATATTGAAAGAAATTCAAATGAAGAAATTGAATCACAAGGTGTGTATATATATATATATATATATATATTGAACACATGCACGTATTATTGAAATTATACATATATTTACTAATTTAGTTATTTAATGTTCATATGTAAACTTATTATGTACTATTTTTTCGAATATGTACAGATGAAATCAGTGTCGATGATGAGATGTTAGAAAATGTTGACACTTACACATATGGAGATAAAAAACCTGACCATGTTATATGATATCATGTTAACTACATTTTTGAAAATTATTTCTTAAATGAGTGGGTGACAGTTCAAGCTCAAATGTTGAAAGGTCTCCTATCATTAAGGAAATTAAAAGAAGCTACGACACTATTGGGTATTCAAAAATCAACCAAAGATAAAAAAATGAAGGAAGATGTGATACAAAATATAAGTAGTACTATAAATTCAATTAAGAGATCTAGAGAAAAAAATGTTTCAATTGCACATAGAGTAAATTATACATATGGCAATGGTTTCATCAAGTACTAAAGAGAATCGTTTGGTAACATCTATGGCACGAGCATTAGGAACCTCGCGAAAAAATTTGCACAAACATCAGAAATTTCGGCTACAAGTAGATGTAAATGATGAACTCGCTTGCTGGAGAGCTATTTGTAGGGAACCATACAAAGATAGACTTGGAGAAAATGTTAAAAAAATAATATATGAATATTGGAAGAACAATTCGCGTGCTTCGCCAACTGCAAGGCATGTGATGCGAAAAAAAATAGCATGAAATAAATACGAAGAACATGAAAAATATTTCTTGGAAACCACTCAGATAGAGTTATTCAACAATTTCAAAGAAGAGAATAATCAAATTCATGTTTCAATCAGTGCTTTTGTTCAACAAAAACCATGGTGTGTAAAACCTATCACCGTACGCGACACTTGTTGTTGTCGTTAGCATGTGGAATTTGAGTTATATTATGACACATTTCTTGATTTTGGTAGAACATTACGGAAGGATTCACCTCCTTCTTCCACTATCCGTGATTTCATATCTCAAATTCTATGTGAAAGAGAAAGCAATGAACTATTTTACAAAAAGAAATGTGTTGGTGGTAAAAAATGTGATGATTATGGAAATTTGACTAAATTTCAAAGCAAATATTGTACTAATATAAATGATCAATCATTTTCCAACATGAAAGTGAAATGGAAGAGATATGAATATATCGATACATCGATTCAAGGTGCAAATAGTGTTAAAAGAATTGAATTACTATAAGACGAAATTTTTTTGATAGACTTTTTGAGAAAGTTTGAGGAAGAAATTTACAAATACACCAAGCATTCCAATAGAGCTCGATGGCAAGACTTGCAATTCAAAAAATCTTGTGAATTTTTTCCACCAGGGACCATTTTGTCAGTGATTGATTTTGCAGAAAACTACACATTTGTTCCACAAAAAGAAATTCAGAGTGAATACTATCATTCTAACCAAGTCTCCATGCTCGTCCATATTCTATATAGACATGCTGAACAAAATGTTGATCATATAGAAATCACGAGTGAAAATCGACATATCATTAAAGAATATCACTTTTATATTAGTAACGATCGTACACGTGATACATATTTTGTACAACATTGTTTTGGAAAAATTTATGATTCCTTGAAAAATCATGGAATAACATTCAATGAACATTGGATATGGTCAGACGGATACGCAGGTCAATTCAAATCTACATGATCATTCTTTTAGTTGTGTTGTCTTCATAAGAAAACCTGCATTAAACATTGTTGGAATTTCTTTGAGACTGGCCATGGAAAAGGAGAACATGACGGTGCAGGAGCATGCATAAAACGAGCACTTCGAAGATATCAAATGAACCCCTCTGCAAGCCGACTTGTGAACGCTAAAGAAGTTGTTCAATGGTGCATCGCTACTCTAAGCCATGAGACTAACCCATCAAGGGAAGTGTGAAGGTACATTCAATTTAGTTTTTATTGGAAATATAATTTTAAACATTGTACATTTATCGTGCAATGATTATCTTTTATTGTTTTTTGATATCATATTTACAAATTCTTCTTTTAATTTTCCATATAAAGGTTTTTCTGGCATATTGGGATCAAAGACGTAGATAGATCAATTGGAAATGATGTTGAAACAATAAAAGGGACTCGAAAATTGCATTCAATTAAAACAAAGTCTTCCAGAAATGTGTTTGCATCGGATAAAAGAAAATATTCTTGTTTTTGTGATGTTTGCATAGACAACACAAAATCCAAGGACGTTTGTGAAAACAAAATGTATGTAAAATATTGGAAACATACAGAGCTAAATACAAAGGGAAAAATGTATGTTGCAATGTTTGAAGAAATGCAATCAGAGGAAACTACAATATCATCCGATGGTGATCGAGTTTCTGATCTTGTTAGAGAAGGTAACATTTGAATTGCTTTCTAATGATTTAAAGATCTAGAAATAAATTTAAATATATATAATTTTGTTAAGTTTGTTTTATTGTGCAGGAGATGTTTTTGTTGTAATTTCACCTATTGACAACGAAGAAAATTTTAAGTATTATTTGATGCGTTGCACTAAACAAAAAATGAAATTATTAGAAAACTATAATGATCACGGATTTCAATATGACAGAGGATCTATTATACTGAAAGGTTATCTTTTTAGACAAACTAATCAAAGTGGGGACTTTGTTTACTTTGAAGACTATGAAACTGATTCCATAAGTTGTCAATATAGTCACTTTATATGTGCAACACGCATAAAGTTGATAGAGGTTCAATCAAAGAAAAAAACGAAAATTAAGAAATGGAAAATGTCAAAATCCGATCATGAACGAATGATTGAAGATGGCATTCCATTGGAATTTTTTTTATTGAATTTCCCAACAATTTATTCTCTTTGGATTAAATATTTTTTAGAACTTCCAGTACACTCAACTAAAAATTAGCTGCTTATGTTATTTGTGCAAGTGTTTGCACATGTACAAATTGTTTTGGTACATGCACGTGCTCTAGTATCAACTGAAAGTAGCTTTTCTATACATGTGAATTGATGAAAAATGTTACATGTATTGGATATATATATATATATATCTGTGTGTGTGTGTGTGTGTGTGTGTGTGTGTGTGTGTGTGTGTTGAGGAGGTAAATCCCCTCTGCGGACAGAGGCGATCCCTACTAGCCCAGCAGGGGTCTAGCAAAAAACAAACAATGCTATGACGCAAGCTCCTAGTTACGAATGAAAGACTTGAGATAAGAGCCTACCTGGATTCCAACGCTAGATCTGAAGAAGAAGATGTCCCCGTCCTTCAGCCCTGGCAGATCACAATCCTTCCACGATCTCCGTGGATGAACACCTGCACACAGAAGAAACGAACAGATACAAGCATAGGAACCAGCATACGTAACTAAACATCGGTCAGAAAATATATTACTCGCATTAACATGATGGAAAACGGAGTGGAACCATAATCATAGTCATCTATTAAGTAATAAACGAATAGAAGTTACAACCAAGTTCTGACGTCGCAGCTTCCTTCGAACGG
>CM076569.1:533221112-533324811 GCA_034641835.2 Pinus albicaulis
ATGGTTTTCTAAATCCAACTTCTTTTACCCTTTTTTAAAGTGTTACTTCATCTTCCTCTATGGTTAACAATGTTCAATATTATATAATACTATGTAACACTTCTATTTATATTTTTGTGTCTCTTTCTTCTTTACTCTCCCTCTCCCTTAGATCTCTCTCTCGCTCCCCCCCCCCCCCCCCCCCCGAGCCCACACCATATATATATATATATATATATATATATATATATATATATATAACCCTCCACATATCCTTCTTTATTTATCTTTCTCAGCCCCCCAAACACACACACATGCACTCTCTCTCTCCTCATATATATTTGTCTTTGCCTCCCTTCCTCTCCTCCTTTTTCTATCTTCTTCCCTCTCTCCCCCCTCCATGAATAATAATAGCTGGTTGACCAAACCCTGTCCCCCTTTCTTTTATAAGAGCAAAAGAAAAGAAAAAACTACAAAGAATACGAAAGTAAAATTCGGGATGATCGAAACATCTTGACAATGAGTTGTGGTGAAGAAGTCCCTGGAGGAGAAGGATGAGCCTCCTAAGTGGGGGAGACTCCTTCTCCTAGCATCTCGAGGCCGTTAGAAGAGGACCCGAAGGAAACTTGTAAATGTCTATTTCCATGAAGAGGAGCCGGACTGCCATCAGTTTGTCGTCGAGAGGATTTCGGCACTCCCGGAGGTGGGGTGCTTGGTTCGGGATCGCCGATGGGGTCTAGTGGGAT
This sequence comes from Pinus albicaulis, assembly GCA_034641835.2. Taxonomy (NCBI): domain Eukaryota; kingdom Viridiplantae; phylum Streptophyta; class Pinopsida; order Pinales; family Pinaceae; genus Pinus; species Pinus albicaulis. The sequence goes on from CM076569.1 coordinate 533,221,838, forward strand.
GAGATTCCCGGATTCGCACCGACCAGAGTCATGGTCTAAGGATCGATCAATGGCTCTCTTGGTGCCCCCCGCAATGATGAGAGTGCTCAAGAAGTCGGTGATCCTCTCGTGTGGTGGCCAAGGTAGACCGAAGTTGGATTAGAGTCAAACGGTGTCCGAAGGTCTCCCGGGAGGTAAAGTGGAAAGCATCTCCCGTCGGTGTATCTAAGGAAGCTGGTTGATAAGAAATAAAAATGCCTATGGATCCCATAGTAGACGGGGCATCCGAAGATGAAGTGTGACTCGCCTTCCACCTCCCGTAAGTGACAAAGTTGACGGATCCTCTGTCCTATCAATATGGTGGTTTGTTTCCACCCGAAAGCTTGTGCGATCCAACTCCGAGCTGCCCAAGGGGGATCCTAATGGCATGCATCCAATGTTGGAGGTATAAGGGGGTCGAGTGATGAGTCCATCTCTAATCTCCGTGAAGGGCCTCGGTGTAAAGGCCATCCTTGGGCAATGCATCGCCTGGAGGATTGATGCATTTAGTCCCTTAGTTAAATAAATGACTAAGTCCTGGAATAATAAAAAACCTATTTAAGACCAAAAGTGAAGGATAGTAGATATGAAAAAGAGACCCCCTACCTATGAATTACACAACTCACCAAAGAGATAAGGCTGATAAGGAAGCCTAGCAACCGGAAAAAAACCAAAATCTAGATAACTAATAATGTACAAACACAATAATTGACCAAACAACAAAAAATTCCACTTAAAATCCAAAAAATGGGCACTCCACGTAACATGCTTCTATATGTCACATAATAATATCTACTTTGATATTTTCTAATAAAAACCACATCATAATATCTTTCAAGATTCGTTTTCGTAGATGTTGTATAACAATATCCTTCTAGATGTGTTAGTCATTCAAGTCTCCATTAAGAAAAACCTAGAAAAGGAGATATTGTAGGGAAGCACTCCCCTTTGCTCAACTTTCAAGCAAGTATCTACAATAGTGCACTCCCAAAATACTCTTGATCGAGTGTTTTCAAGCAAGGTTACCCGGGAGCGGAGCGGGAGCAAGAGTGCCATCTTCTAAAGCTCCCCTGTCTCGGGGAGCGTTTTGAGTAGCGTTTTTTAATATATATATATATATATATATATATATATATATATATATATATATTATATTTTGATGCATATATGTCAACAAAAGCATGTAGAATGATGAATTAGACATAAAAAAACATAGATTGAACCAAAGGTATCTTTATCATTACCTCTAGATTTGTATAAGGATCCTTGTCATTAATATCACCCTCTAAGCGTTGGCTCCGGGAGCGCACTCCCGTGAGGGGGTTCGAGGGAGCGTGCTCAAGGAGCGGGTTTTGATAGGGGGAAGGCACTCCCCCCGTAACCTTTTTTTCAAGAGCACACTCACACCGCATATTCATGTTGTCTAGAGAATGTTGAACACTCCCAAAGAGTAGGACTAGTCCCAAGACAATTGGAAAAAGCTATTTTTACTTTCTTTTTTTTAAAACAAGTTGGGGCCTACGAGAAGGCCCCCAATAGTGCTCATGCGCTCAATGAAGGGGGGTTTAGAGCTTTATAAATGCCTAATTCCTCTTCATTTCTCCTTGCATTTTTCTTTCCATAAAATAAAGGTTTGATTGTTAAAGGTCATCAATTTTGGTAGAATATCTACCATTCAAACCAAAGAACTAAGCCAACGGAAGTCCCTCATGGGAAAATTTCTTGCAGTAATTCCTATAATTAAAAAATTAAAAATTGTAGTTAGCTACCTCTTGAGTGGGTTTAGTAGCCTCTAGAAGCTTCTCCTTTAGCATAGAGGCTTAATCCTATGAGACTATGTCTTGGTATTGGAGTCGTGAAAATAGGTCAAGGGAATTGGTCTTGGTATTTGTCAATTGGAATCTCTATAAGAAGAATTTGTGCGGCTTTTCCTCTCAAAGAGTGAGAGGTTTTGGCCCGGCTCATAGCCTACATGTTGTGTCTCTTTTCTATTTATGTTTATGCATTGGTTACTGTTTGATGAAGAAAGAACACTAATAATCTAACAAGAAAAAGATCTTAATCTAAAGAAGTTAAAAGGCATTCACAAACAGTCACTAATGAAGAGAAATCTCTTAACACTAAATCCCCTAGATTTCTCAACATTGTAGTGGTCAAGGGCCTTCTTTTAAAAGGCTTGGTGCAGGCCCGCCCTTTCTCCAGTCATAATGAGCAGCAGATAGTTTTGGAGAGTTGTATGAAGCTGAATCCACCTTCCCCCCCAATTGTAATCAAGGATTCATTTCTTTTGTTTTTCTGAGTTCTTGTGAGACCCCTCTCAGGGGGATACTATGTTTGCAAGTGTGAGCTACGAATCTGGTCTCCTCCCTTGCAGCTAAGATTCAAGAATGGACCGAGATCCCCTCTGCCTTATGCATCTCCTTTATGAGGGCCAACAACTTTAGGATACAAATAAACTAAGTGAGCATGACATAGTAAACAACACAGTAATAAATCTAGTTTCTAGATTGTGAGGCAAAGCTCAAGGAAGGGGTGGGCCCTCTTCCTCTCAGCCCAAATATTTTAAAAGAAGCGTTAAAGCTAGGGATTGTGAACCAGCCTCCTAAGGAGCTCTCAGTGCCAGCGTTTCTTGTGGATCAAATGGAGAAAATCCCATCCATTGGTGTGCCAAAAAATTTATCCGACTCTCTCAGTGTTGACTACATGGAGCATGCTCTAATTTGTCGATTTAATGGATTTTGGCCTTCAGCATATGTACTTCGAGATTGGGTGGCTAAGACCTAGTCTAAGCACAGTTATCTGTTCTTCTCCTCAGAGGGATACTTTATAGTATATTTCAAGAACCAAAGGGATCGACAGGGGGTCCTTGAGCTTGCAGCATGGTTTTGGGATGATTAGGGCTCTCCATTCAACCATGGTTTGTAGATTTTAACCCCTAATAATGCCAGATTTGGCCATTCTTATTTGGGTTCAACTCCCTAATTTACCTCTTAACTTAATGCACCCTGATATTTTAGCCGATATTGGTAATGCCCTAGGCCGATTCATTAATATCAACATGCACAAGCTAGCGAAGGGTATTGTGACCTTTGCACAGATATGCATGGAAGTTGATTTCAACAAGGGATTACCTGATAAAATCCTCCTGAATTGGAGGGGATCTATTTACTCACAAGCACTAGATTATGAGAACACAACCTTCTGTTACAAGTCTGCCAATAGCCAGGTCACCTCCAAAATGTATGCCCTTCTTCTCAAGGGCCCTCTCCACCTCACCAAGAATTTAGTGCTAGTGTTCAGTGAAAAAGAAAAAAATGTAGAACAATAACACTTCACCCTTTCCTTCTTCTGGTTCATACAGATGGTCTATTCAGACACACATTTCTTTGAGAAATCTAAAACCTATACCAACTTTTCTACAGATCCATTGGAACAAACTGTTGTTTCATTCACTCCTTCGTATGCCTAAAATGTTGATGTTATGTATTTGACAAACATCAAGTAGTAGGTCTGACAGGTCTCTGACTTATCCTTCCAATTTAATAAATTTCTTGAATTTCTTTCTCCTTTGACTTTGTGATTGTTATATTTGAATTTGGGTCAATCTTTCCAAGTTTTACAATCACTGGATTGTTCAATTTGAGTTTTCTATATGACAAGTTTCTTGAACTAGATTTGTGATGTTGTTTGTTTCTCGAACATACGCTTTTATTTTGAATTAGACTTTTCTAATACTTTTAGGATAATAGTAACTTTCATAGCTAGGTTAAGTGTTGCCTTGAAAAAACGAGCATCTTTGCAGACTAACTTTTCAATGTGGAAGATCTATTTAGGAGGGTGTTTCTCCATCATTGTTTTCTGAAATATTCCTTTACCTAATAACACAGACTTTCTAAAATGGTCTTCAACTTTTCACCATTACACTTATAACAAATTGTATTCTATAAGAGTTGCAATCTAAACTTGTCTTTGCTTGAACAAACATTGTAATTGTAGCAAAGCATAGATAAACATGAAACTCTAATGTGTTTGGAAGAAAGTCGGTTCATGCTTCTAAGAAGACTTAGAGAACATTGTGGCAGAGAACTAACTGTTATTCAAGAAGCTCTAGCATTTTCTAGTGACAAAGATGAGGAAGAGGATATACATTCAAACCGTTGTGCTCGCCAAAAATCTTCAACCAGAGAAGCAAATAAAACAGTCCACTGTAATTAAAATGACAAAACCGATGAAAATAGTAAAAATTAAAAAAAAAATGCTAGAATGGCCTTAATTATTTTCTTAATTGCAGTATCCAATTCTTGAAGAATTCAAAGCCGAAGCATAGAATGGTCGGTGTAGTAGTATCCAAGGTTGCACTAATAGCTGTGAGCATGCTCATAGTGCTTCAATTACAACATACAACACTATGATCCCTAAAAGGCTAAAGGAAGTGGTAGCAACAAAATTTTAAGGGTTGCAAAGAATACTAGACATTTAAAAAGGCAAGAAGGACATACCAACATTGAAGATCATTTTCCAAAACATTCAATAGGTGAAACGACAAAGATTCTTGGACAATACAATTTCAAAAATTTAGATGTGTTAATTGGTAGGAGTTGGCATGCATTACAGGTCCCCTTATTTGTTGTGACTAATCAATCAATAACTGCAATCACGGCCTTAGTACATGTCAAGGGGTTCTGTATTCTAAATTTGTTATCCTTGTTACTTGGTAGAATGGCTTTCATTCACATTGTAGGTGGGAGCCTTATGAAGGAAAGGGAGATTCATATTTAATGTGGTTTCTGTTTTTTCAAACACAAAATTTTTGCAGAATTCCAGCATAGATTGTGAAATGTGTGGTATATGAATTAAGTATATAGTGCTTCTTAATAGGGAAAATTTCTAAGATAGTGTAGTGTGGTATTTGAAGATGCCTCATACAGTTTGTCGAAGGAGGTTGTCAACGACTATGGTCTTTTACTGGTTGATTGACTATTCTTGTGCATCCAAAAGTTTTGCAGAATCACTCTAGGTTTGATTTTCTCTTTTACTCACTGAGTGATTACCCCTTTACATCCCAAAGGCTTGTGGAATTGCTTCAGGTTTGTGGAATTGGGCCTTGCAGTTTGTGAGAAAGAGTAAAATGATTGCGGAGTATTGGCTTATTTCACTCTTCGCAGAATATCTAAAAAAAAATTAAGTAATTTCTACTTATGAATCATACTTTTTAAAAATAAATTCTACTTATTTTCATAATTTAAGAGGTTTCACCGATCTAAAAATAGAGAATAAATAAATGAAACAGAAGCTTACTGATGGTGACATTGTCATCAGGGTCTCTGAAGCATCTTTTCTATTCCCTTGAGGTTGAGTGAGGTGCAGAGGATTCTCATAGCAACTCTGTTGGCCGCAATGTTGGCCTTCATCTAAACCTCTCATTTAGGTCTTCTATTCTTGCTCCTTTATTATGAAAAATGGCCTCCCCAACTCATCAGAAGACAACGTAATCCCTACAAATAGTAACAAAATGCAGCACAGAGATTAAGCTGAAACATACAAGCATGGATGCAAAAAAAATAGTAGAACCAGATGCCTGTGTGTACTCCTCTCTGTGGAACACTAAAAATTGTGGAAAAGCAGTGAACAAATGTAGCACCGTCAACCGTCAATGGACTGAAGATCCGATGGTGGGGTTCAAGATCGGATATCCGGTCTACCCCTGGTAAAACCCCAAATCCCAACTTTCTTCAATCTGGTTTTCACTCCCACCCCTATGCAAAGGGAAAAGATTCTATTTAGATATTTTGAGAGTAAATGTTTTCGTTCCCGCCCTGTAAAAAACAAAAAAAAATACTACTTCAGAACATTTGGGTTGCCACGGGTTTTGTAAATCATCCAAAAAAAACAAAAACAAATATCCTATAATTTTATTTCCAAAGTTTTTTTAATAGTAGTTGAAAGCATTTATTGTATACTTTTGGTTGTGATGAAAGCATTTTTTTTGTTATATTTTGGCATATTTATTATTATAATAATAATATATTTTTAAGATTATTTATTTTATGTAATGATTTTATTATTAAAATTTGTTAGGATAGTAATGTTTTATTTTTGAAATTTTAATGTGAAAGTATTTTTAACTTAGTTGTATATAATTTTTATTTATTTATTTATTGGGTGGGTGTTAACAAAAGAGGGTTTATGGTAAGTGGGTTTAATAGTTAAAAAGTGGTAGTCTCTTAAATGTCATATGACAAATTTGGAAGGAGTAGGGTGTATATTCTTCTTTAGGTTAAATATATTCAAATGGTTGTGTGAATGGGGTGTAAGAGCCTATGTTTTCATCTTGAGAAAATAGAGTCATCTCAAAGTCACTCTCATAGTTTAGGTTGTCATAAGTAAAATATGTGTTTTGTCTTAAGATGTGAACATTTCATTTTAGGGAGTGTGATAATGTGGTTTTAGCGAGGCATTAAAAGATGGAACGAGCATGTACATTTGGTATGCTAGTGTTTTGTTCTTCTTGAGGCACGAGTGCACGTCTAAGAAGACTCTAACAAGGGTTGGAGAGGTGGAATACTTAGAAAAGTTTTGGGGGTTGTAGTCTCACTTAGAGGTGTAGAAAAGCAAGTTAAGCACCATGAGAAGTTTTGAAGCAAACTTAAGATATTTGACAAGTTGCACGAAGAAAACTTAGCATTGGTATTAATTGAACATTCTTTGATCGAAGTTGATACCCTCTCCTTGGCACTACCACTTTGCAAGACAAAGAAGAAATGTGAAATATATGTGGAACCCACTAAAGAAGTTGGCAAGGTTGTTGCAACATATATAGGTGGTTTTGTCATGTTGCAAAAGGAGTTATTGGAACTTAGAAGGTGACCATTGGAGTAGATTTTTCATGGAGTGTCGGGGAGGTGCAAGGGTGTAGGCCACATCTTACGGGTATCTTGTACTTTTGGTGTGCATTAGCGATGTTAGTGCATTGTGTTTGATGAGCAATAGCTATATAATGTTTCATGAAGGAAAAAACCCACAAGTTTGAGATGTCTTAACCATTTGGCATTGTAAGATGTGTTATGCCCTAGTTTTCAGGAGATAATTAGAACCCTCTCAGAGTATGATGGGTTGTACCATGGACTTAGGTCCACTTGCATGGGTTGAGGTGTAAAGGTGCCTCGTGAGTTGAGGAAAATGATTGCAATGCTTACCTATATAAAGTGTTTATGATATAATATTAATGATTTTTTTTTGGAGAATGGAAGAGGAAGATAAGAAAGGAGAGGCACTAAGGTTTATTGTAAATCCATCAAAAGGAAGGAAAAATGTCTCCTATTAGAGATATTTTTCAAGTTGCCTCTTCAATAGTATTAAATTTCGTTGGAGCTATGGAGTTAGCCTCAAAAACATTGATTGGGTACTCGAGAAATCCAAGACCTGGCATATCCAAGCTAGTCCATTAGATAGATTCGTCTTGGGTAAAGGTTGTGAATTCTAAGGTGCAAATCTCCCATTTTTAATGTGGGTTTTAAACCTTTGATTTGAAAATGCTAAAAGCAAGGTCATGATCTTGAAAGGAGATCCTTAATTTTACCAAAACTCAATGCCAATGTTTAATCCATGGTGTGATTCTTTCTATTTGGGTTTTACCTTAAACATTGAGATCTATCTTTGGGTCTAGCTATTAGTCTATCGTTTCATTTATGTGTTGAGAAGGTCTTAAGGGTTGTAGGGGATGCGATGGTTATTTTCCAATACCCCTCCCTTGAAACCTTATAAAGAGATAGTGTGCCCCATTTTGTTGTCGTAATATTTCAACCATGAGCTCTTCTTATGAGTATGCCCTTGAAGGGAGGGTATGTAAAGGAAGTAGAAAAAACAAAATTTCATGTTGAGTCGAAGGAGGGGTATAGATTGTAGGTGTCTCTAGAGGTCTTGACAAAGGTGAAGGATAAAGGAGTTTACCTCTTATTGAAACGCCTTCCATTCCACCATTTGAGTTTCTAAAGGGCACTGAATTTAAGGGCCATAGGTGAGTTCTCACGAAGATCTTAAAAATAAGAAGGTAGGTGTGATTTAGCATAGGATTTATTCTTCAATGGTTGACTTTTAGGGTGAGATTTCCTAGTAAATGGAAAAAATTGAAGCCCTACCACCCATAGATTAAGTAGAGTATGAGAAAATGTTTCCTAAGTTTCAAAAATTCTCACCATATATTGTCCATGATATCCATGACAATTATGTTCAATTGTCGATAACTCATGTTATGATATCATCTTTGATTCATGGCACATATACTTCTTCAACTAGTGGTGGAGAGTCCAACCAATGAGTAGGTAAGGTTGTTCATTTACAAGGTTGGCATCAATGAAGTATTCTCCCTCTCTGCCCAACTCTAAGAGGAGAAGTATGCATAATGGACTTATTATTGTAAACAATTGTAAATATTGGGTTATCTTGAAGTTCAAGGGCTTGAAGTTTTGCGTCAATGACTTCTAGGTGTGTTAGGTGTCAAGGCATGGTAGGATGCGCTAGGGAGTACCAAAGCATGCCAAGGAATGCAGGGGATTCTAACAGGTGCCACATAGTGCCAAGGGATTGTTAGACGTGCTAGGTGTTATGGCATGTCAAGATGTAAAATATGTTGCTTAGTTGTTTTACGACCACGAATGGATGTGAGCCTTGTCTTCGTAACTTATTAAGTTGTTTGATTTGAGATTCGGCGTGAGTATCCTAAGATGAGTTATAGGAAGTTCTTAAGTGAACAAGGAATAGTATAGTTGTAGTAACTGTAACTTGGTCAGGCTATTGTAGTCGAAGCAGGATTTGGTTAGGTTCCCAAGTTGCAAAAAATAAGGGTAGTTGTGAGGGCATGATAAATAAAGAATGATAGGGTGTGCCATGGAATGAAAAGGTGTGTTAACAAATTCTAGATAGTTTCAAATCATGTCGAGGAGTGTTGGGGAGTGTCAGGGCATCACAAGGAAGAACTAGGTCAAAATGCATGGAAATGAATGAATAAGAGTGTGTGCCAAGGAGTATCAGTGACTTCTAGGTGTCTCAAGGATGAAGTGTGTTAGGATAATTTTAAAATAGGACTTGTAGGAGAAAAGCCTACGATTGAAGTAATGGGCTAGACAAAGTAGTCGAGACTTTGGGTGAGGCACAACACTATTGTTTCAATAACTTGGTTGGGTACCCAAGTCGCAAAAAAGTAAGGCTATCTATAAGGGCATGACAATTATGGAGTGCCAAGGTGTGCCAAGGAATTTCAATAAGTGCTAACACATGTTAGACGGTTCCATTAAGGCATGTTAGGCACACCAAGACATGGCAAGTGATAAGGAGGGAGGGACAAGATATGCTAGATAGTTCCAAGGTATGCTAGAGTGCTAGGGAAGCATACCAAGATGTGTCAAGTGCCAATGTGTGTTTAGTGTTAGTGAGTGCCAGGAAACACAAGGGAGCACTATGTCAAAATGCCTAGAAATGAATGAATAAGAGTGTGTGACAGGGCGTGTCAGCGAGTCTCGGGTGTGTTAAGGAGGGAGTGACATGGTATGCTAGGCAGCGTTAAGTCATGCTAGTGTACCAGAGTGGCATGCAGCCAAGATGTGCCAAGTGCCAGGGTGTGCCAACACATGCTAGGAAGCTCTAGGGACCCACAATTGAGCACTAGGTGAAAATAATGCATGCAAATGAACATTAAGAGATTGTGACAGGAAGTGTCAATAAGTTCCAAGTGTGCTAAGGAGGGAGTGAAAAAGTATGATGGGTAGTGCTAAGGCATGCTAGAGGCCATGGAAACATGCCAAGATGTGCCAGGTGCTATGGTGTGCCAATGCATGTCAAGGAGTGTTATGGAGTGCCAAGGAAAAACAAGGGAGCACTAGTTTCAAATGCATGGAAATGAATGAATAAGAGTGTGTGACAAGGAGTGTCAATGAGTTATAGGTGTGTTTAAGGAGGGAGTGACAAGTTTATATGATAGGTAGTGCCAAGGTATGCTAAACTACCAAGGCATGTCAGGAAGTGCTAGGGTGTGTTAGGGTGTGTAAAAGCATGCCAAGGAATGTAGGGGATGCTAACACATGCCACATAGTGCCAAGGCATTTAAGATATGCCAGGTGCTATGGTATGTCAATATATAAACTATGTTGCTTAGTTTTTTTACAACCACAGCTGGATGTGATAAGCCTTGTCTTGGTAACTTGTTAAGTGGGATGAGTTGAGATTGGACATGAGTAGCCTAAGATGAGTTACATGTAGTTTTTAGGTGAATAAAGTATACGTTGAATTTCAATGACATATGAGAATTTGTTTTTGGTCTTAGAATATTTGATGCAAACACACTCAAGTGCCACAACACATATACTTTGCACAACGAAATCTACACACATTAGGGAATCAACTAGTGCACATGACAATTTTTAACTTTTTCAAACCGTTCTTCGTTAAATACAAACTATAATAGAATAGGCTAGAGCTCTTGTACCACAGATCATGACCCTTTACAATCACACTGATATAAGGAATACAACTAGGGCTTGGTGTTAGTCTTTTGATAACCAATCTACCTCGAACAAGACAACACTTTAACCACTTTTTGATGGTGGCCACACATAGCCCTTTCAGTCCACATGTCCTGAACATCACATATGGTAGGTCCTCTTGCCTCCCATTATGCAACTCCTCAATTTTCCTCTATCAATGATCAACTCCTAATCAATGTATAGATAGGATTTAGTTGGATTCATTTGTATCATCACTTGACTTGGGGTCTCTCTATCTTTAGATAACTTCACATTTTTCCTTGGAGGACTATTTTGGACGATGGATGCATTTTGATGTATGGATTTGAGATATTTTTATGTTGGAGCTTTGTTTTTGCAAATGTGAAGCTAGTTGGATATACTCTCTAACATTGTGAGTGATAATTTAACTCTATTCTTCTTGTTGTTGCATGCTATTGAATTCACTATAACTAGGGCTAATTGTTGCATGATGGAAATGTGGAATTATGTGTCTATTTAGCTTATTTAATGTATGGACCATTATTAGATGAATGAAATGTCTTTGAGACCATTGTATCTCAATAATATTGCACCATTTGTATGAAGTATAAATTCTTGAAGGTCACTTTTCGTATTCCTCTAACATTGGACGAAGTTGACTTTCTGGGCCTCCTTGATCAAGAAACCAAATTCTTGCTTATTATCATCCCTGACTCCATATCCCCAAGTGAATTAGGCACTAGTACCTCAAAAATGGTGATGATTTCCCCCCATTTTTTCACAATTTTCCATTTTTCCCTAGGTCTAGCCCCATTATGTCACCTAGGGCATCAATTTCCCATAAATCTAGCCAGAGGAAAACTTTGATCTCCTAGAGGCAACTGCCTTGATGGGTCCCCTCACTCTCCTCAAAATTTGGGCCAATTATGACGGTGGAATCTCCAGATACCTCAAGCCCTATCTCTAGGATCAAGTTTTGCCTAGGTGTTCCCAAGGCTAGAACCTAGTAGGATCAATTTGACCCATCGAAGTAAAAAATCTTGCTTGATCCTTTCCCCTCACATTGTCCAGGATAGGAACATCATTGGTTGCTAAATTCCATCCCTGAACCTTGGCTGGGTCCACTTGGCCCCGTGTGGTCCCATTTGGTGTCAAAGGCCTTTCATCAAGGACCATTTGGGAATCCAAGTTCCCAAAGAATTTTATGGATTGAGAACTTCCTTCATAAGTCATATTCTTCTCCCTCAACCCTTCAATCCCCCTCCTCTCTCCCTATAAGATCAAGTCCCTTGCTTAAAAGGCAAGGAAGTCCCACTCTTTATTATATCTTAGGGAAATGGTTTCTAGGGCTAATGAACTAGGGCTAGGGCTAGTTGGCTGGCCCACTTGACTGCTACTTTAGTCCTTCAAAGTCTGCACATCCTTAGGCCCTATACACCTGCCCTTCTACCAATCTTGTTGTCCTTCACAAGTACAAGAGTTAGGCCTCTTCTTTGACAGTAACCTAACAACCCTCCAACTGTACTCGGACTACCATAAATCTGCCCAACCACAGTCAATTCTTTTTACTGATCTAGGGCCCACAATATTCTCTTCATCTACGGATATTCAAATCTTCCACTTAACAATGGTTTGAGTCCTCTCAAAATCATTGTTCTTGTGTATCGACAATTTGATCTTTGTTGTCCAATCTATGAAAAAATCTAAACTACTCCTCTTATCATCCTTCTAAAAATTTGTAGATGACTGAAATAGGGTCATAAATTAGCCACTAACAGTCCACTGACTAATTTTGTATAGGTTTCTTTAGATCTTTGTCTAAAACTCTCTGGATAGTCCACCAAAATCAACTCCTCTACATGTCAATCCATTCTTCATATGGCACATTTATTCTGCATGCTCAATCTTATGCTCAGGTTCCACCCTCCTTTGGATCTGCTATCTCCACACATACTGAATCTGCAAACCATCTTCCATATCCGTGATCTATATTGCAAAAATAAACCTCACTCTAAGGGTCACAACCGTTCTTCTTCTACGCAAATTTGTCACAGTCTTAAGGGCATACCTTATGAACTAAACATGCTAGGAAATTGTCCTAACTAGGGTTAAAGAAAAAATTGTGGTGATGTTTGGATGGGTGCTAATTTGTAAGGTTTTCCATTTTTATAATTTTCTTTGTTGTGCTTTGTACCATGCTACCTAGTTGCCTTCCTGTTGCCCTAGCATTTTAACTTTTTCGATGTCTATCTCTCTATTGTTTCTTGCCCCATTTGAAACATCATCCTTATTTGGTAGGTGTTTTCTTCAATATAGTGTGAATATTTTTCCATCACACAAATTCTATGGCGTTTGTCTACTAAAATAGCTTGTAAGGCCCATTCATCAGGGTATTTGATGAAATGAAATGATTATCGATGATCACCAACTAATGGTACCTGCAAAGATTTACTCTAACAATTCTACAGTTTTCCTGTGCCAACAATTATACAACATTTTAACCTCATGAACTAGTCTCCTTTGTTCTCTTAGCTGATGCTATAAGCACTTATTGTTGTTGTCAAAGCTTTTACTCTCTAGTCCCATTGAGCTATTTCAGTTATTTGTGGACATTGATCTATTTTCATTTCATTTCTTCAATTTTTCTGACTGTTATGTGTTACCTTTGGCCAGTGACTTCTTTCTTACCTATACTTTTTCTGCATAAGCATTCCAGCCAGCCAGAGCAGCAGGGGCAGCAGGAGCCACTCAGTCCATCCAAAGCCCAGCAAGGGCAACGCAGAGGTAGCAGAAGCCACGCAAGGCTGACGCAGGCCTAGTCAGGGAAGCGCAGGGGCAGTGTAAGCCCTTCAGGTGTGACGTATACCCTTACTGAGCAGCGCAGAGGTTGACATAGGCCATTCAGGCTGACGTAGAGGGATTCAGAGCAGCGTATTACTACCATTTTTATTTCTCTGTTGGGTGAATCAGTTTTGGTGCCCAGGATTGTTGTGCTTAGATTTTGCATAATAATGAAAACCCTCTAGAGCTAGCTGCACCGGTTTTCCTGCATTGGGTTTTTTCGGGGATAGTTGTGCAGAAAATCTGTCTGCCACTTTTTCTATGAGCATGTTATTCAATATTTGATCTGTATGCGTAGGTTGCTAGTTGTATTTACTATTTACTTTGCTAATTTATTAAATATTTCATAAATTAACTTGTAACTTAATTCAAGTAGGAGATGTAAATCAAGATACTGCAGTAGGGTTTCTTAGATTAAGAAATTTTCACATTCCCTAGGTCTAGCCCCATTAGGTCACCTAGGGCAACAATTTCCCAGGAATCTAGCTAGAGGAAAAATTCTATCTCCTAGAGGCAGCTACGTTGTTGGGTGCCCTCACTCTCCTCAAAACTTGGGCCAATTCCGACAGTGGAATCTCTGGATTCCTCAAGCCCTAGCTCTAGGGTCAAGTTTTGCCTAGGTGGTCCCAAGGATAGAACCTAGTAGGATCAATTTGACCTATTGAAGTAAAAAATCTTGTCTGATCCTTTCCCCTCACCTTGTCCAAGATAGGAACATCATTGGTTGCTAAATTCCATCCTCGAACCTGGGCTGGGTCCACTTGGCCTCGTGTGGTCCCATTTGGTGTCAAAGGCCTTTCATCAAGGACCATTTGGGAATCCAAGTTCCCAAAGGATTTTAGGGATTAAGAACTTCCTTCATAAGTCTTTTTCTTCTCCCTCAACCCTTCAATCCCCCTCCTCTCTCCCTATAAGATAAATTCACTTGCTTAAAAGGAAAGCAAGTCCCACTCTTTATTTTATCTTAGGGAAAGGGTTTCGAGGGTCACTTCCCACCTATTCATTGACCTATATGCTACAAGTGACTTCCTAAATTATCGAGACTCGACCCATCGGTGAAATTCCATGAAGAGAAAGGAGCCTTAGCTATGGTGACAATGGGCTAAGCCTCCATCATTTCCCTTGTCCTATAAGTTGCCCTCTTAGGAACCCCTTTTAGGTCCACTACTAGTTTGAGTGGTAACAAGTTCTTCACAATTCCATTTGTGAACAACTCTTTGGTAAGCCCACTTTTGCCATATTATAGCTCCAAGATGAGAAGTCCAAGGCTATGGAGGCTGCCCTTCTTCTCTCTGAATCAATCCTCTACAATATAGTGAACTAGGGCTAGTTGGTTGGCCCACTTGACTGTTACTTTAGTCCTTCAAAGTCTGCAAATCCTTAGGCCCTATAAACCTGCCCTTCTACCAATTTTTTTGTCCTTCACCAGAACAAGAGTCAGGGCTCTTCTTTGATAGTAACCTAACAACCCTCCAACTATACTTGGCCTACCATCAATCTGCCCAACCACAGTCAATTCCTTTTACTGATCTAGGGCCCACAATATTGTCTTCATCTAGGGCTCTTCAAATCTGCCACCTAACAATGGTTTGAGTCCTCTCAAGATCACTGTTCTTGTGTATCGACAATTTTATCTTTGTTGTCCAATCTATGAACAAATATGAACTACTCCTCTTATCATACTTCTAACAATCTGTAGATGACTGAACTAGGGTTACAAATCAGCCACTAACAGTTCATTTACTAAATTTTATAGGTTTCTTCAGATATTTGTTTAAAACTCTATGGAAAGTCCACCAAAATCAACTCCTCTGCATGTCAATCCATTCTTCATATGGCACATTTCTTCTACATGCGCAATCTTCTGCTCAGGTTCCACCCTCCTTTGGATCTATTGTCTCCACACATACTGAATCTGCAAACCATCTTCCAGATCTGCGGTCTTTATTGCAGAAATAAACCTCGCTCTAAGGGTCACAACCCGTCTTCTTCTACACAAATTTGTCACAATCTTAAGGGCATACCTTATGAACTAAACATGCTAGGAAATTGTCCTAACTAGGGCATTATACTTATGTACTTCTAATTGTTGTAGAACAAACCCTATCCACACAGAGAAAAAACACGACTCTTGCCTCCATAAGGGACTCGACCTAGCTCATATGGATCCATAGATTCTGGGCATTTCTTTGATAGAATCTTGACATGAACTTCAGATCTCAATGTCGACCCTCAAACTAGGGTTAAATCAGTCAATATGATGCCTGCGTCGACTTCTGTTATGGCTCTAAATTACAGTGCAAGCCATCCTCCATTTATGTTGTTCTTTATCACAGACCTTGCCACCTACTAACCACCACAAGGCAAGATGGTATCTACCCTCTCTTCTATTTCATGTAGAAAATCTAACCAACGGGATTCAATCTAATCTTGTAATGTACTAAAACAAGATACTGAATCCTTCCTACAATTTGTGGAAACAAAACACGATCGCACAATCACATATAAGTAAGAGAAACAAGTTATCAATCGCACAACACTAGATGTATCTAGGGAAGCAACTGCTCAAAACCCTCTATCTCTATTTTGTATTAAGTCAAGGAATCATGAAACAATACAATGCTTAATCTCTCTTGATATTCTCCAGCACTCTGCCAATTGTCTCCTGCTGATCTAGGAAAAATCGGTCTAATACTTAGTCAATTCGGCAGTAGTATACCTAGGGGATAATATAGGGTACAGAGGGAGGTACCCAAGGGAATAATATGATGTAATAATATAATAATGATAAATAAATGGGCCATATTTAATAAATAAAGTGGTTAACCCACATTATGTAAGGGACCACATGTAGCTCGATACCACTTGTAGTAGATCTGACAAGAAAATGTATAAAAATGGAAAATATGCCCAAGAAATAACACCATTGAAGATAAAACTTCAGATCTTCATTAATATCAAAACCCTTAAGGTAGGGCAACACCATACATTCACTCCTTAAGGAAGGAGATCACTCCACAAGCCATATGTTTGCCCATACAATAATCCTTGACATCTCTCAATGGAGAGACTCTAGCCTCTATATAGGTTTCATACATGCAATACCATGGGTAGTTACCATGGGTATCTCAATACCATACATCCAATAAAATGGGCTTATCACTTTATTCCCTAGCTACATGTGGTCCCTTACATAATGTGGGTTAACCACTTTATTTATTAACTATGGCCCAATTATTTATCATTCTTGTATTATTACATCATATTATTCCCTTGGGTACCTCCCTCTGTACCCTATATTATCCCTCCTAGGTATACTACACTCAACCTGCCTTGCTCACACAATTCCTATGGAATTATCTCCATATTAATTAGGAAAATCAACCTTCCTTGATTGTGCAATCCATCATGGCATCCCATTGACTTTATAATTTCACATGGGAAATTTTCTATAAATACAACTGATAGTTATGTTCCTCTGAATTGTGTTACAATAAGGATGAAGGGTCTTTTTTATTATTTAAAAATAAGATAAAATCCTAAACAATCAAAACCCTAACCCGAGGAGATGTAACACCAAGAGTTTATGGGCCTCGTTGGGGTTAGTTGGGCAGCCAACTTTCCAGGGTTGTAACTTGGTCATATGATCTTCGTTTGATGCACATGATACCTTGTTAGAAAGATCTCTTCGAGGACTACAACTGCTAATGCGATTTCTATGAAATCGCTAAACCTTTCTTGCCCAAAAAACGTCGTTTGGGGCCTCAAAATGGCTCCGGATTTCAGGACCTGAAAAACTGACAAAAAAAGTAAACTGTGCTATAATTAAGGAAACTGAAAAATTGAAAGAGACAATGGCGAGGGCCCAAGTGGAATAGGCGGGTGGCTACCAATATCCACCTCGATCACCTTAAATTGAATTTCTTGAGCTAACTCAATCATCATGACTTAGTTAACTGACACAAGTTGTTATGAGATGAAATTACAATTTATTGTCCAATTTATTTAAGTGAAAAATAAATTAGATGCCTCACATTCCTCACTCCTGGTACATCAAAATTCCTCACTAGTGTGGGTGCATTTTTTTTTGTCCTTTCTAGTTGCCAATTTCACTGTTTCTTGTTGCAAATTTCAACACTCCCTCTCAACAAGAAAGGAATTCAATATATCCCCATCTGGTACCTTTGGAATGTTCTACATGCTACACTTCTCTAGTG
This sequence comes from Pinus albicaulis, assembly GCA_034641835.2. NCBI lineage: Eukaryota > Viridiplantae > Streptophyta > Pinopsida > Pinales > Pinaceae > Pinus > Pinus albicaulis. The sequence continues at coordinate 533,239,413 of CM076569.1, forward strand.
TTGTTTGCACCTGCAAATCCTGAAACTAAATAGCCTCCGAACAACTTACTCAGTGTAATGCATCTGTCATCAGAGTCTTCTGACTGCTGCTAGCTACTACACCTTTCTAGTACTGGATTCTCTACGCTACTGCTGACATCTGCATCCGTGCCCTTTGAACTATTTATAACTTTGATTTGTAATCCAATATTTGACATCTGTCACTCTGATTTCTGTCTTGCTGACATCTGACTACATCAATCTAACTGATCCTTCCTACTACTATTGTACTATGGGCTCCTTGTAGCCAGGTTCGATCCATGAGACACGCCATCTCAATGGACCTTGCCCAAATTTCTTATCTTGGGATTATGTCTACACATCACCCCACCTTACACCTCGACATATGGATGCTCCCTCTTCCCATCTGGCTCGAAATTTCCCCCTCATGGAGGTCTCTGCTTGAGTGGACGCTTCCACTTAGTCTCCTCTATGCTTCTCCAATTGTGGCAACTACTCCACAACCTTCTGAGACTGCTTCTCATGAGGATGCATGTTGAGAGGTAATTTATGCTCCCTCTAAACCACCAAGTCTCTAAATTCTGCCTTTCTCCTCAAAGCTTTGCATGCATTTGGTACCTCAAATACATATAGGTTCTTGACGCGCGCACAGTGTAATTGTCCCGACGTTACAAAAAGTTTCTAAAAAGGAGTTGATTTTAAATCGATGATATCTCCCTCATCCGAGCTCCTATTCGACCGATTTGTTTTTCCCATTTGGGTAGATTTTCGCGAGGAATCCAAATATTCTATTTTTTTTTTAAATATTACACCAAAATATTCAAATATTCTTTGCAAACTCGTCGCCCAAAAAATTCTTGCTCTGATACCATGTAGAAAATCTAACCAACGAGATTCAATCTAATCTTGTAATATACTAAAACAAGATATTGAATCCTTCCTACAATTTGTGGAAACAAGACACGATCGCACAATCACATATAAGTAAGAGAAATAAATTATCAATCGCACAACAACATGATGTATTTGGGGAAAGAAACTGCTCAAAACCCCTCTATCTCTATTGTGTATTAAGTCAAGGAATCATGAAACAATACATTAACGCTTAATCTCTCATGCGATTCTCCAGCACTATGTCAATTGTCTCTCGTTGATCTAGGAAAACTCGGTCTAGTACTTAGCCAATTCTCATCCTTACTTCAGCCTACCTTTCTCATGCAATTCCTAGGGAATTAACTCCTTATTAATTAGGAAAATCAGTCTTCCTTGATTGCGCAATCCATCATGGCATCCCAATGAATTTATAATTGCACATGGGAAATTTTCTCTGAATACAACTGATATTTATGTTCCCTTTAACCTCTGTCTCAACTAGGTATTCCTCGAAACTGACATGCATGCAACTATTAATAGTGAATTATCAGTTATCTGATTGATCACTCATTGTGAATTAAATCTAATTTAATTCACTGGACCTCTCACTAGCTCATCACTCAGTTAGAACTAGTTAAACTGATTTTAACTCATTTAATCGAGTTAATTACACTTGCACCCCACTAATGCATCAACTTCAACTGGACCTCAAAAATATTAGAATCCCTCTAGATGCCTCATCTTAGACCCTCAAGTACTTGAATTTCTTGAGCTAACTTGGTCATCATGACTTAATTAACTGACACAAGTTGTTATGAGATGAAACTAAAATTTATTTTCCAATTTATTGAAGGGAAAAATAAATTAGACACCCCACATTCCTCACTCCCGGTGCATCAAAATTCCTCACCAGTATGAGCGCATTTTTTTTTTGTCCTTTCTGGTTTCAAATCTCACTGTTTCTTGTTGCAAATTTCAACATTTCAGAATTTGATGCGGCCTTCACACAAAGACACCATTGAAATCACATGCCCAGATTCTCATGAGAAACCTCTCTTAAGCTCGATCTTCCAGAAGAGAACCAACAATATGCCATCCTACTTCCTAGTGCAAACCAACCCTTAAGGTATGCAACATTCTTCTGAACCCTCACATGATGATCTTGCTCTTGGAGGATGATCATGACCTCCCTTTAGCAACCCTTACTCTCCCTCGTACTCAACCTACTTTAGGACTACATCTCTCTTCACCCCCTTGATGTGCCAGATAGTGGGAATACATGTCAAACATGCTAAGATGTGCCAAGTGATAAGGCATGCCAAGATGTGCAAGGGTGTGTCAATGTGTGTCAGGGACTGTCAAGACAACAAAAGGGAGAAAAAATTTTAACTACAAGGAAATTAACACATAAGAGGGTTAATAAATCATCAATTTACCTTTTCCAAGAGGGGCATGCTAGGCACACCAACACTAGGTGCCAAGTGCAAAGTCTTAGTGCATTCTAAGTGCCAAGTATTCCTTTGTTGCTTCTCATCTACTTTCCAACAATTGATAATCACAAATAAATTTAATATTGAACCATGCCAAATCATACCAAGGCATCTCAACGTATTCCATACATGCTAAGACTTTCCAAGTGCCAATATGTGTCAGGGACTAGTGTTATGCATGTTATGAAGTGGAAGGGAATGTTGAAGAGTGCTAAGGTGTGTTAGAGAGTGATAATGCATGTTGATGAGTGTTAAGGATTACTAGGAAAAAACATTAAGGGAGCACTAGGCAAAAATTCATGGAAGTTAATGAATATGAGGAACGTGTGCTAGAGACTAGTGTTAATGAGTGTTAGTTGTCATGCCAAGGAGGGACTGACAAGGTATGCTAAGCATTGGTAAGGCATGCTAGGGAATATCAAGGCATGTCAAGAATTCCCAAAGTGTGCTTGGGAGTTCTAGGGTGTGCTAATTATATCACGTGCCAATTAATAGTGCCAAGATATGCCAATACATGGTAGGTGCTAAGGATGTGGTGCAGGGTGCCAGGGTATGTCAATATGTGTCAATTAGGCAACAAAAGGAAGAACCAATAAGAGGGTTAATAAGTCAAGACTTTATCTTTTTGAAAATGGGCATGCTAGGCACACTAATAATAGGTCCCAATACATGCCAAGTGGCATTGTGTGCCAAGTGCTAATGTATGTCAATGCATTCAACCAAGGTGTTCTAGGGCATGCTAGGGACTATATGCAGCATGCCAACACATGCTAGGAGAGTTCCATGTTGTGCTAGCGCATGCCGCCATGTGCATGGGCGTCAGTGTCATCACGAGATGTTCTAGGTATAAAGATGTTCCAATACATGTGGGGTGCTAAGAAATGCTAGTGTGTGCCAAAGAATTAATTTAAGGCGTGCCCATATTGGTGAGGATCGTTAGGTCTTTCTCATTAATAGAAATGTCAAAGCTTGATTATGTATTAAATAATATATTTCCTACACACAATAGTGGAACTTTATCTAAAGGGAATTTTCTAGATAATAAACTTAATATATATGAATCATGTGTTGACTCATAGGAAATCTCTATTCAACTAGTCATTACTTGAGGGAAATGATAAACACTAATTACTTCTAAAAAAATTGACTGACCCGAACCACTATGGCCTTGGACATATTATAAAAAATACTCCACAATAATGGTATTAAATCATTAACTTTTGACAAAAAAATATATTAACAGGCACATAGCGTCATCAAAAACTCATTGGAATGATCAATGATGACGGGCATTTTTTGACCGTCACCAAAAGTAACAAAAAGTGCATTGGTGAGGGTCATTAAAAGTTCGTCACTAGAAGTGTCACCAAAGAGAGAATCAGTGATGGGCCTTTAACGACCCTCACCAAAAGTCTCACTGAAAATTTCTTTGGTGACGGACCATAAAGGACCATCACTATATACACTTATAGTGACGGTTTTTTAATTATCAATGATGACGGACATTTTTTGACCGTCACCAAAAGTAACAAAAAGAGCATTAGTGAGGGTCATTAAAAGTTCGTCACTAGAAGTGTCACCAAAGAGAGAATCAGTGATGGGCCTTTAAAAAATTATCCCTGAACGTAAATCGTAAATCTGAGGCCGCAGGTGTACGCAACCCCAGCATCATCAAAGGGCGAATGCAGATCCAAAACCCTTCAACTTAGTAAATCGGGGGCGAATACAACCCCATAAAATCACAGACCGGTGAATCGAAGGCGAATGCAACATTTCACGTTTATCCGCCCTTATTTTTCTTGGCTAAACCATAATAATTATTTATTTTTAAAATAATTTTGGGGCTATTTATACAAAACTATACAAAATAGGTTCTATATAAAAAATTCGCCCCTCTAAAATCTAAAACCCCTTAAATTTCGCCTTTGGGCTAAAATTCGCCCCTAAAATTATCCCTGATAAAAAGCAAAGGTAATTACACCAAGCCTAAAGGAGCATATCCTAATACATTAAATTATGTTTGGTTTCTAGAAGCATTAATCATGAAAGCAAAGGTAATTCCACCAAGCCTAAAGGAGCATGTCCTAATACATTAAATTATGTCCTAATACATTAAATTATGTTTGTTTTCTAGAAGCATTAATCATGAAGAGTCATGAGATCCACATTTCGACCATGTACTATTTTCAAGTTAAAGGAGCATGTCCTATTACATTATTATGTTTGGTTTCTAGAAGCATTAATCATGACTTTTCTTTGAGATCCACATTTCCATCATACTATTTGCAAGTTCACATTTCCATCATGCTATTTGCAAGTTCTATATGAAGATATGTAGTCTAATAACTAATTAGCAAGTTGTGATGTCCTAATACATTATTATGTTTGGTTTCCATCATAATATTTCCAAGTTCTATATTAAGATATGTAGTCTAATAACTATACAGTATAGCCCATATAACATACAGTATAGCCCATATAACATATAACGACCTTTGACAGTATGAGCAAAGAGTCAAAAAATAGAGAGGCCTCCTAGTAGAGTTCCACCTGTTCATCAAGGTAAGCAACATAATATCGGAAGTGAAACAATGACACCACTAAACATATGTGAATTTAGATATTAAATTGAAATTTATTGCAAATGACATGTGCATGGTTTATCTTAAAGTTTGACTTAAAAAGTTTATGGTAGAATTCACATCTAAAATTAATGGGAGGAAGCCTTTAGTTTGTGGGAGAAATGACGTGCATGTAAACAACTTACCTTAAAGTGGTTGTGTTTTATGGATATTAAAATGAATAATTTCTATTTAGATCTATTCCAAAGATTGACTGTAGGGGCATTTACTAGATATGTCACCTTCCATAAAAGATGAGATCTAGAAGCTATCTGGCCCTTTATAGACTCTGCCTATAAAACTTGTAGAAGTTGAGAAATTTACATTGACAAATTTACTTGTGAGAAATTTACATTGGCAACATATAGAGATTCAACTAGGCTTGTGAAAGGTACAAGTGGACAATGTATAATTCTACTTAGAAGAGTATTTGGTTTAATGGTTAAGCAAGAAAGAGTCGTTACTTTCTCTATCTAGAGTAGAAGTGGAATACATAGTAGTTACTTCTTTTTGAGTGTTTTGGATGAAATGGGCTCTACAAGATATTAAGGTAAAAGCATATGATTGTGTCAATAATTTGAAGTAAATAAAGATAACAAAGGACCATCAAAATTGAGTGCAATATCTATATGATTGTGTCAATAATTTGATAATTTGAAGTATTCAGGAAAGATAACAAAGGACCATCAAAATTGAGTGCAATATCTATGTGGGAGAGTACACAATATCTAAGGGGGAGAATACAATATAAGGAAAGAATAAAAAGAGTAACAAGAAGCATATGATTGTGTCAATAATTTGAAGTAGTCAAGAAAGATAACAAAGGACCATCATCAAATTCAAATTGAAAGATCAAGTAGTCTTCTTCATGAAGAAGAAGCATTAACTAGGTTCATCATTTAAAGGGTTCATTTTTTAATGAAAAAAATTATGAATAATATGGAATGAATCATTGTACATTATGATAAATCTTGTATTTAAATTACATTTGATCTATGAATAAAAAATAAAATGGGATCATCTCTTCATATATATGTGTGTGTAAGAGAGAAATAAAAAGCAAAGGTAATTCCACCAAGCCTAAAGGAGCATGTCCTAATACATTAAATTATGTTTGGTTTCTAGAAACATTAATCATGAAGAGTCATGAGATCCACATTTCGATCATACTATTTGCAAGTTAAAGGAGCATGTCCTAATACATTATTATGTTTGGTTTCTAGAAGCATTAATCATGAAGATTCATGAGATCCACATTTCCATCATACTATTTGCAAGTTCACATTTCCATCATGCTATTTGCAAGTTCTATATGAAGATATGTAGTCTAATAACTAATTAGCAAGTTGTGATGTCCTAATACATTATTATGTTTGGTTTCCATCATACTATTTGCAGAATAGTATGAAGATATGTAGTCTAATAACTATACAGTCTAGCCCATATAACATATAACGACCTTTGACAGTATGAGCATAGAGTCAAAAAACAGAAAGGCCTCCCAGCAGAGTTCCACCTGTTCATCAAGGTAAGAAACATAATATCAGAAGTGAAACAGTGACACCGCTGAACATATGTGAATTTAAAATGATTTCAAATCTTTTTTCAAAGGAGAAAAAACCCTGTTTCATATATTGATAACAGTTCATATACAAAATCCTCTTGATATACCCATAACAGGTTATCAAGTATAAAAGATCAGATTTTGTCTCATACAGAAATACATTACAGCAGTATAAAAGACAATATGTAGTCACATATAAAAGACAATATGTAGTCACATTACAGAAATACATTACATGTGAATTTAGAATGATTTCAACTCTTTTTTCAAAGGAGAAAAAACCCTGTTTCATATATTGATAACAGTTCATATACAAAATCCTCTTGATATACCCATAACAGGTTATCAAGTATAAAAGATCAGATTATGTCCCATACAGAAATACATTACAACAGTATAAAAGACAATATGTAGTCACATATAAAATACAATATGTAGTCACATTACATAAACACATTACAGAAATACATTACAGCAATATAAAAGACAATATGTAGTCACATTATAGCAATATAAAAGACAATATGTAGTCACATTGCAGCAGTAGATCATTCTAGTTCAATCATTCCAGCGTTGAGGAATCGAGAGAAGGCTCAGTAACGACATAAGCTTAACAGTGGTGGTAAAATTCCATGCACAAGGCAAGAATAAGCTAGAGCGGATGAAATTGATGGATCCACAGGAACAGTAACAACTGCAGCAACCGAATGCATATCATACTACCAGAAATTCAACATACACCTTACAGCAAAAGGTAATGAAATTTAAAGCATAATTAACAGCATAGATGCTTTGTTTGGAATTTTGGGGTTTCTTGTTCCCACTTGGTTGTAAAGACAAAATTTCTATACCAATGAGTGCCTTGACTTCTACATGACACCAATCAACTCAAATTAAAACCAAGAATTCCAAAAGGTGCATTTGCAGTAATAGTCCAAAGTTAACATAGAAAAGGACTCTATGAATGTCGTTAAATGGTTAAATGGAGAGAGCAGTTGTCAGAGTTATATTTTATCTCCTTTACTAGAAGAGACAAAACATTTAAAACATACTTTTAATGTTTTTTCTTTAAACCATATATATAGGGACCTCCCCAAATTACTGACTCCAAGCCCTTAAGGAGCTCTCTTCAACCTGCTCATGGCTAGATCGATTTCCAATTTTTGGACTATTCCTAGAAAAGAGTATAGCCCGCATGTGGACATAGGCCTAGATGGCATAGAAATAGACAACAACAGAGTCAATAGGGGCAAGGACAGTTTCACCCGCGGGTGTAAATACATCTAAGAAAGCAGCATGGGTCTTTCCCTTAGCAGGGCTGTTTTATTCCCTAAAGGCGTGCGCCAATGATGCAGTAGACCAGCTTTCTAAAGTGGGTTTGCAACAAGATATGGGATGTTGGAGGATAGAGGACGAGGACCAGGGTGTGATCCGTGTGTCGGATTAGCCACCATATGTATACCTTTATTTTGCTATCTCCCTGTTTTTATATCAGAAAGTGTTTTGTTTTTTGGTTTGATATACATGCCCTAGACGGTTACTCTTACTTGCATTTATTTTCAGACTTCTATTTTGTTGTTTATCCTGTCTGGGCTTTTTTCCTCTCTGAGGAGGTCCGGGTTAACACAAAAAATTGTTTCTGTTTTATGAACATATGGACATACTTGTTTTTCTCGATATCAACTAATCTATGGGTTGTTTTCCTCTTATAGAGGAGGCCTGTACACCAGATAAGTGGTTTATCTTCAGACATTTTAATTTATCTCAATCTGAGTCCTAGATAAAAATGTATTCCCATTGGAAGTTTTAGCATGTTAAAAGAGGCCATGTAATCACATTACCCAGGTGGCTTATGGGTGTGTAGATATGGATGTGGAGAAATAAAAATAGATGGATGGATATATTTATAGAAAATAATATAGATCTATATATATATAGTGTGTATATTTCAATTATATATGTTATAAAAAATATGTGTGAGCATAAAGATAGAAAATAATATATATATATCTATGTGTGTGTGTGTGTGTGTGAGCATAAAGATGTTAACTTCTTAGTTGAAAATCAAAATTTTAAAGTTGAAATTACTGAAAAATTTGCTTTGGATCACAAATCACTATACCATAACAATGAGACAAAGAAAACCATAACCCACTTATAATAGAGGGATAAAGGGACTCGTGTCACCTACTCCAAACCTAAAGACATAAGAATGAAAAAGAACACAAGGATGAAAAAACAATACACCTGTCATAATTGTCATAAACTTATATCTAGTTTAATATTTCTAGCTACATGGTACACAATAACACATGGTACAAAATAACACATTGATTAGTTCAGTTTATATTAAGGTTAACATGGCTAACTCAGAAGGTATAAGTTCAGGTTGATTAGTTCCTAGGTTATATTAAGGTATATCTATTACATATGTTATAAAAAATATGTGTGAGCATAAAGATGTTAACTTCTTAGTTAAAAATCAAAATTTTGAAGTTGAAATTACTAAAAAGTTTGCTCTAGATCACAAATCACTATACCATAACAATGAGACAAAGCAAACCATAACCCACTTATAATAGAGGGATAAAGGGACTCGTGTCACCTACTCCAAACCTAAAGACATAATAATGAAAAAGAACATAAGGATGAAAAAACAATACACTTGTCATAAACTTATATCTAGTTTAATATTTCTAGCTACATGGTACACAATCACACATGGTACAAAATAACACATTGATTAGTTCAGGTTATATTAAGGTTAACATGGCCAACTTAGAAGGCATAAGTTCAAGCTGATTAGTTCAGGTTGATTAGTTTGGGTTATATTAAGGTATATCAGAAGGTATAAGATCATAGATTTCATGGCTAACTCAGCCAAGCAATTTTGTTTCAACATTGTAGCAATAGAATTAAATATTTTTTAACGAGGTAAATATTCAATATGGAAATAATACTCATACAATTGAAAAGAGCTACTCAATCTAACCTGTTTCACTGTACATGAATAAACATATATTCATATATTATTGTATGATGTATGTATTTCACAGAGAAATTTTGTAGATCAATATTTTCAATGAACTTTACACCCATCAAAGGTTCTCTTTATTTCCCAACACTTCTTAATAGGAGAAAATAATAACAACAGGTTTCATATATGATTACCTGGCATGTCAAATTACCAAAATTGGTCTATGTTACATTGCAAGTAATTAACAACACAACTGGGAGCAGGGAAGAAAACGAAGCTTGTAATTATTGATTTTATTACAAGGTTGGCTAAGATCTAAAGATTGAAAGTACTTTTTAAATAATTTATATTTTATAAGTTCTACAACAATTAGAAAAAAATCTCCAGAAATGCTCCAATACCTAATAAATTAATCTAATTGTATAAAAGTCAGTATAAATTTGCAATTTAAGTGGACTCTCTCACTCTAATAGTAGGGATGAGTTTAATAAAAACATGGGCTACAAAATTCTTATACTGAAAAATCAAAATCAAATAAAACTCTTAGATTCAAAATCAAAATTATTAGAGAAACATTGTGGCACAAAGTTTTACTCCCTTTCTATATGGTTTTAGGCCCTTCCCTGGTTCGATATGGTTTAGTCTCATCTATCAGTTGGTCAGTCTCACATAGTCCATATCAGTCTGAAAAGAATAGTGCTGGAAGATGGGTTCCGGAGATCCAGGATATCTTCTTTTCATAAGTAGATTTACTATGGGTATGGAAGGAAGGCGCAGCTGTACCTCCATTCATAGATTGACCCACCTAATAAGGAAGGCATCGAGTGACCCGCTCATCGTGCGGTGGGGAAGGGAGTAGATAGCCGTAATGCTGGGAGTTATTAGCTAGGTTCTGGGCCCTTCAAAACCGGTTTGGCAAACCAGGAGGCTAAAGGAAGTGATCCGCCTATAGTTTTCACTTTGACCGAAATTTCACCTTCCTAAGAAACATTAGGGCACAAAACTCTTCTACAAAAAATTTAGACAAAGAATATGTTGGGCTGCAAAAATCTGCATTTTGCTAATTTGATCTCATTCAAATTTGTGTATTGAAAAATAATCATATATATGTTGATAATTTGGTGTTTATTCAAATTTCTATGTTACAAAAGAATCATATAATATAGAATATAGAAACCTGGTTTGATGAGAATGGCTTACTTATAAAACCAGTCCAAAAAAAATCACATTAAAGGAAACGGTTGATGGTATCATATTCGAATAGACACACATAAAAAATTAAAATTGAAGAATGAATGCGAAACCTATAATATGAATTCCAGCTAGATTGAATTAAGAAGTGTTAAATGTCGGGACCTTTGCTAACACAGAACACATTGCATTACGAATTTTTCCCTTGTGAAAAACAGAGGAGGAGTAGGAAAAATAACTGGTAATTTGCTCGCTTGAAGTCGCCACATACCAATAGCGCGGACGGAAGCAGCCCCAGACCAGCAGCAGCATAGACAGAAAAACGCGATAAACAAATAAACTTCACGGGTGATATATTTATAAGAACTAGTTCAGCCGAACTATTTTAAGAGTAAAATTTCGGCCAAACTCAAAGTTTAGCCAAAATTTTATTGCCAATTTTCCCATCTCCGGAAACAATTATTTTTTCCCACGCTGTCAGTGTGCCGTTAGTCTAAACGGAAGCACGAGTTTAGCTTAACTTTCTCAGAAAGTTCGGCCGAACTTTATAAAAGGTTCGGCCGAACTATTTCCAAAAAAATATTTCCGCCCCCGATTCTCATAAAAGTGTAACCCATCTTCACATATCCGCCCATACCAAAAAAAAATAATCTCCTTTAGTTTCTGTATAGGTGTCATAGATCGGGAATTTCAAATGCATATGTAAGGCCTATTTTTCAGACTTTGTAAATTTCTTGTTTCAATCATTGTTTTTCAAATAAGTTTCTAAGAACCTGGGGGAGATTTTGAAGGAACTAAAATAGGTTTTTGTAGAGAATGGGCCATAGAACAAAAAAATATCTCATACACAGGTGCTACTATTTTGGAGTTACACGTGTTGCTTTGAGGCTCATTTTCACAGTTTTTGTTGATAGAATTATGAAATTTTTGGATTTTGGTTTGAAAATGTGGAAACTTATGGATGTTTTGAGGTTTCAAGATGTCAGAGTATGGATGGAGGAGTATTTTTCTTATTCAAAATTCTACACAATGCTTAGTCACAAGCCATCTAGCCTCCAACTCATGAAAAATGCATGCCTACATGGATTGTTGTGTAGCTGTTGCGCAACACATTATATGTTACTTTTTTCACTAGAAGTTCAAGAGTTTATAAAATTAGGGATGGAATATTAGAAGATAAATTTATTTTGTTGATGAGTAAAACAAAATGGATATAATTAGTTTTTATGTTTTTTCCTTAAAGAGACAAGGATGTTGTTTTAAATTTCTTTGCATAATTTTTGTTGAGAAAATTAATGGATGGCTAACTATGGCTAATTTGATCCATTTTGAATGGATAGATGGTTCACCGAACCCAGTCGTGAGTTGTTTAGGATGTAAATTTTATTTACACTCATAATGGACATGGAATAAGGGGTATGTCAGTGTGTGGAAAAAATACTTCTTTTTGTACTCCTTTTTAGAAATTTTAGTGAAATACAATGAAGGTTGGTTTGATTAGCAAGGATTCATGTGACAGTCTCTATTGGTAATGTGTTTCCTCATGTGTTGAATTTAATTTTCTATTTTTCCATGCTATTTTACACAGATCTCATGTTTGGTTTAACTAGTAATTGATTCAGAATTCACATGAGTGTGCTATGCATCTTGTTAACCAAGAATTTTATGTATTTCTTCTAATTCCTTCTTCACCCTACTCTATAGTGAATTTAGATCAAGATATCATCATGTTTTCTAACTTGCCCTTGTTTAGATATAGCCATATTTGTAATTTTTCATTAAATACTATCCCTAAGGTGACTCCATGCCCAGTAATATCCCACACCTACCTGCAACTCAATCAAATAAACTTGTTTCATTAACTAACGTAACTAGTCTAAGATATTTTGGAGTCAATCCATTAATTTATTGATAATATTGTGTGAGAAAGCCATTTCCAAGGCAAAGATGGCTAAATCATAGCCTAAAAATGGTTTGTGGTTACCTCTGTAGCCCTTTTCTCATCCTAAAGGGATTTACATAGTGATAACACAATGTACACTATTGGGTACCAGTGTCCCACAATGGCCCTGCTCCTGAAGTGCTTTACCAACATACTACTACCTATTCCAATCCCTTTTGTCATTGTTGTAAATTCTTGCAGTCGGTTTCAACCACCCAAATGGGCATTTTCATGCTTTCCTATACCAAGCACATAATTTCCATTAGATTCAAAATAAATTGAAATAAATCCAAATCATACCTCATTGGTAGCTCGTCAACAAGGTACATTTTCAATTCCATTCACTTCCTATCACAACAAGTCAAGCTAGCATCTTGACTGAATAATCATGAATTAACATATCACATCATGTTAGCTCAAAAAGAAACCATCATAATAAAAATCATAGATCACATGTAACCATCATAAACTAGAATCATAGATCACATGTAATCATCATGAGTTAGAGCCATAGATCACATGCATAATAAAACTAAAATAAAATATTGTTACTTATCTTTTAATTGGTCCCTAGCTTCTACCATTATGCTTTTTCCTCTCCATAAACACACCATATCAGTTCCCACAGCTGAAAAACACCTAGTGCATTCTCTTCAAACACATACACATACACATAGTGTGCATCACACACATACAACCACCTACGACATACATCGCCATATAATACATGCACCTAGAACTAACATACAACACATACACCTACACCCAATGTTTGATGAAACAAAATAAATACACATACACCCTTTGTACAACACAACACATACATCTACACTATGTCTAAAACACAACACATACACCTACACCCAACGTACAACACAACACGATAGGTATACTTACACAGACTATAACACAACTACTACACATATGCAGAGAATACCTTGGTGATCACAATGTTGAGTAAATAGACATGCTGCATAAGATTGTCTAGAGTTGATTTTAGGATCTAATCCTATTAATGTTGAACTACGAGGACCAGAGCTGGTGGTACAGCTGAATATTAATTTTGTGACCAAAGGAGGGAAAAGAACCAGAGTTGATGTTGGAACCTTTGAGAAACCAACTATTATAAGGCCAACATCACCAAAGAAATCCTATGCTTCCAACCAACATAAATAATACTATAAGGATGCAATTGAATTATTCTAACAATTAATGTCTTCTCAAGGTCCTTTATCATATTTTCCTCCTTCTTTTCATCATGTTTTTCCTCTTGTCTCTTTTCCTCAGCTTCCTTTACCTCTTGACCCTTTACGGTTGTATTTTCCTCTTAAACCAAGGTATTTTTCTCCAAATATGTGCTTTCTTACTAAAGACCCTCTTTTTCTTGTTTTTCACTATTTTCACTCCTTGGAGGGTCTGTGGAGTTTGCATGAGGTGTATCGACTGCCAATCTAGCTAAATGTCTTCTGATATATGTTACAGGGGTCCTTATAGGTGAAGTGACTTCTTACACCCTTCCTTACTCTAATTTGATTTCTTATTCCTTATTTGGTGATTCTTCAATGGTGATGGGGCTCTTGGTGGGAGTTTGTGGTTTTTCCTATCACACCCTTTGACTCTTCCTAGTTCTGAAGTACATAGGAGTATGCCTCTTTCTTCTTTTTTTGACAGGTATGCTCAAAGTATTTAGGGTGGCAGCTACCTCTTGATCAGTGATGTTAGGTGGCATGCTTATGTCTTGAGGGAAGGTTTCACTGCATAATATAAGGTCCACATCTTCTTTTTCCTCAATATTTTCTTCCTATTTTCCCTCAGCTTATTCTTTCTCTCTATTTGTTGTCTCTATGTTTTCTGCCTCAATTTCCATATCTTCTTTTTATTTTTATTTTCTACCTCTTCTTCTACTTCCTCTTCAACCTCTTCTCCAACCTCTTCTTCTTCTTCTTCTTCTTCTTCTTCTCTTTCTCTAATGCTAGAAGAAGAGGTTTTCCCTACTTGGGTATCTATAAAGGTTTACCTATCCATTTCTATGAAAGAAGACCAGGATACAAGTAGGTCCAACCTTCTCAAAGCATCATTTACAATTATATTTATGAGGACATGATGGGCCAAGTGCTGGTATTTCCTCTCTCTCACTTTACGGCTCATGTTAATTATGGAGTTTAGGAGGAAGTGAGGGACACTTAATCTCTGTTCGAGTGGAATATCTCCTTGAAAAATCAGCTCATTTAACAATATGAAATGATACCCATTGACCACACTCAATTTGACTTCACAAGAAATAAACTTCATGATGTGGAAGGAAGCTTCATCCCAGGGGTATGGAAGGCTTTCTCTCCTCACTCCATTTTTGTCTTCAATATAATCCTCTCCTAGTAGAAATAAATTATAATTGGATGTAGTGTTAAGCATTCTTTCTTTAACCCATCTAACTCCTAAGGGAAAGGTTTTAACTCTACTTTTCAGTTCAGGAGATAGTGTAATGGATAGGCCTATAATCATAGTGGTGGCTCTCTCTTCTGAATGTGATTGCAGGGCCACTGCAAATTCTTTAGCTATCTCATCATTAGAACCTTTTAATAGCTCAAAGAACCCTAACCATTGGTGAATTTGGAATATTTCCATAACCCTAGGGTGTTGCATAATTATCTTAATGTCAGTAGTCTCCCTTCTGTTGAATCCCCCTCCCATTTTAATGTTGTGAGATGAAGGTGGTGAGAGGTTTTTCTTGGAGATGGAGGTCTTGAAACAAAATCTGAGAAAATTCTTTTACCCTTTAACTGTCAAATTTCCTTTTTTTGAATGTGAATTGTATGGAGAAATTTTAGTGTTGGAGGATGAAAATCCACTTACCTTGGTCCTATATTGTCCTTATTTGAGATATGGAGGCTTTGGGAAGCCAATTCACCAACAGGTGACTCTTTTCTGCCCTCTAAACCCTTGTTGGTCTACTTCTGAAGTTGCTTGTAGAAAAACTCTATTTCTTGTAGCATGATGGTGCATGCAAGAAAAACCATGTTTAGTCTAATGGCTCACACTTCTCTCCTACTCTTGTTGCTCTTATAAATTCTCAACGTAGTGGTGAAAATTAGACAAATATTACCTTTATTGAATTTTAAACTAAATTTGGAGCATTGTGGTCACTCGTACTTAACACGAGTTTCCCTTTTGAGACCGTTGGCCTCCACTTTAGTTAATCACTGCTAAGCCTCATGATCACTTCCCTTCATACTCATCCACTCTCACTTGACTTTATTTTACTTTCCCAGGTTTCATGAACTTTCATTTTTTCTCTAATTTCATTTTACGAAGGTGGAAAAGTTAATTGGCCACCTTTTTTCCTTTTAAACCTCTAAAACTTGGCATTCAACTATTTTGGCCATTATGGATCATAGAGAGAGCTGAGAGGTCATACCTAAGCTTACCTGGTGTTGTTGAGGTGTTGAAGGAGCCGGTGTGAGGAGCTAGAGATGGTGGTGGTAGGCTTAGTCTTTTATTTGTGGTGTATTCATTTTTTTATTTGTTTCCTGAGTGAGCTGCTTTTTCTGAGTGTGTTGCTTGTCTTTTATGAGTGAGATGCCTACCATTTTCTTGTTTTTTTCTTTTTCAGGTGTTGCATGGAGTGTTTCAAGTGCCATGGGTGGTGTTCTTGTCCTCCTATAGTCTGCTGGTGGCCTCCTTGAATCATCTACATCATCTTTCGTTCATATTTTTGCCTTGTTGTCCACACAGAGATTTGCTACAGGAAAGTTTCTGATACCTGTAGCGGTCTGTTTCTTGCCTCCTCTTGCTTCAGTTTGCTTAGAAATGGAGGGATTTTGTTTATGGAGGATATGGAGGAAGTCAAGGAAGGAATGGAGTAGAGGATAGGTAAGTGAAAGGGTTCCTATGCCAAGTTTCCCATGATTTAGTTGTGAAAGATGCAATATAGGGTTTAGATAAGGAAACCTTGTGCATGGAGTGAAATAGGGGTCTGGGAATGGTAGGTAAAGGAAAAAAATGAATTATCATACCATTCCTGAAGTTCAAAAATCCTTAGGTAACCATTTTTCTTCAAGAATGAGTTTCCTGTAGCATTTACAAGAGTTTCTTGCAGTGCTACAGGAATCCTGTAGCTAGCTGATTTGCATGTAGCAATTAAATTTTAGGGAAAAATATGAAATTTTTGCCTATATGATGGGTGAAATGGATGAAGGGATGGATGATGGAGTGGCTTATGGAGTGTGAAAGTAGAGAAGAAGAGAGAAGAAGAGAAATTTCTCCTTTGTATCCCAGAAACGATCTTTAATTAATAACCTGCAAAACTGAAAAACACAAAAGTGCATAGGTGTTTTTCTTCTTTTCCCTTTTCTTCCTTTTCTCTTCCTTTTTGTTTTTTTTGTTTTTTTTTTTGTTTGAAATCAAGTGGGCTGCCTCCATAGAGGATTTCAACCCACAAGCCTGCCTTGGGTGCCTCAGAGAGGTTTTCACCCAAGGATATTTTTTTTTCAGTTATTTTCTTTTTTCTTTTGATCCAAGACTGCCTCATGGAGTTTTTCAACCATGGAGTTAGATTAGGGTGCCTCAGAGAGTTTTTCAACCACACCTCATTTTTTTTTCTTTTGTTCTCTAGGAGACATGGTAAACTATGAAGTTTCCCATGACATACACCTCCCTGGTTATTGAATTTATAAATTATTCCCTGGACAAGGGCTTCTTTTAAACCTTAACCCTGTAACCATTAACAAGTAGGGGAATTACTTCCTCATCTATGGTTTTGATCTGAATTGCTACATTATCAAAAAAAAATTCCAATTTTTAGGGTCCTAGCCATCTTGTCATCAGTTTGCCTTTGAAGTCCTTAAACCTTGATTCGTACAACACCGCCCAATCTCCTTCTTTAAAGGTCTTTTCATTGATGTTTTTGTCATGCCAGAACTTCCTTTGCATTTGAAATACCTCTATGTGAAGGATTTATTGCATCTTAAACTCATCCAATCCATTTAGTTGTAGCAACCTCTCTTTTTTGGCATTTGATAGATCTAGGTCTTATTCAACTGCCATCCTTAAGGTGTTGAATTCAAATTCAACTGAAAGCAGAGCTTTCTTGCCATAGACTAGGTCATAAGGAGTGAATCATGTCGTTATCTTCCAAGTAGTGTTGTAGGCCCAAGTAGCTTCTATCAATATGTCCATCCAATATTTTATATTGTTGCTCACAACCTTGGTGAGGATACTCTCCAAGTCTCTATTAGTCACTTCCTCTTGGCCATTCGCCTGAGGGTGGTAGGCAGTAGAAGTCTTATGCTTTATCTTGTTCATCCACAGACGATTCTCAATGAGATGAGATGTGAATTGTGCCCCCTGATCAATGAATACTTCTCTCGGGTATCTAAATTTTTAAAACACATTCTCCCTCAGAAATTATGCTACTTTCTCCTCAGTTGAGACCTTCACATATTTTTTCTTTGCCCACTTTTTCAGGTAATCAATGCAAACTCTGATATACTTTTTCTGTCTGGATGGTGGATCAATAGGTCTAATTAATTCCATGCCCCACTTTTAAAATGGCTCAAGATCCACCTGATGGTGCACAGGAATCTCATCCCCTTGTGTAGCTTTCCCCATCCTTTGGCACTGGTCGCACCTGCTAGTGTATCTTCTGGAATCCTTGTGAAGGGTAGTCCAACAGTATCGTCCCTGCAAAACCTTGAAGGGAGTCTTTTTTGCAGAAAAGTGGCCTCCACAGGGGCTATCGTGACATGCAGAGAGGATGTGAAAGACTTATTCCTCCCTCACACATCTTTTGAGAATTTTTCCAGGACCTAGCTTGAAAATATTTCCCCAAATCCATGTGAAAGGGGCACTTTTTCTGATGATCTTGATTTTCTCCTTGACTGAGAGATTAGGAGGAAAATTTCCAGCAAAAAGGTAGTTAGCTATGTTAGAAAACCATGGTGAGGGTGCTGATATAGCAAAAATATGTTCATCTAGCCACTAGTCATCCACCATTCCTTCTTCATCTGCAGATAGAGCTAACCTGGATAAAAAATATGCAACAACATTCTCCTTTCAAGGTTTATCAACAATGATTAGGTCAAACTGTTGTAAAAGTAACAACCATCTAATTATACTAGCATTTACATATGGTTTGTTCATTAAATATTTTATGGCTTCATGGTCAGTGTGTACAAAGGTATGATTCCTAGTGACATAATATCTGAATTTGTTTAAAGCATGGACAATGGATAACATCTCCTTCTCTGTGACAGTATAATTGAGTTCGGCTTTAGAAAAGTTCATTAGGGGAATTTTGAGGTCTAAAATGGGCCTCCTAGGGAAATTATAAAATAATAGTGGAAGTAATAAAATAATATTAGAATACATCATCAAATTTTAGAGGGGAAATATAAAAACTACTTTTTCAACTCATATTTTAAACTTATCTCCCTATGGGTTTACTTACATTTCGAGCAGAGACACTATTTGGATGTGAAATTTAATTCCTCATCCAAGGAGTAACCACGTTGCATACTTTTGATGGACGACGCTACACGAAAAATGAGAAACACATGAAAAATGTGATTACAATTACATTTTTCATGTATTTCGCATTTTTCATGTAGCAGGGTACATCGAAATTATGCAACATGGGTACTGATTGGATGGGGAATTAAATTTTTCATCCAAAAAGTACTCCCACTCAAAATTTAAGTAAAACCATAGGGATATAAGTTTAAAATACAAGTTGAAAAAGTAGTTTTATTATTTTATTATTTTTTTTATCTTTTCACCTTTTTACCCCAAATGGTGAATCATCCCCCATGGTTGACATCATCATCTTGAATCTTATTGGTTCGTATAAAGTTTATTTTGGTTGTACATTTTTCTTACGAGGCCCATTATAGACCTCAAAAGTTCTCTAATGCTTACTAATAAAATAGATTGCATAATTTAATTTGTCTTCTAACTGTCCTAATGTTGTCTCCACAGCTTTGTTGGATGCATCTGTGTCAATGTGGAAAGGTAGAGTCTAATTTGAACCTCGTAGAAGTGGGGTAGTATTTAACTTTTCCTTAATGAGATCAAAATATTCTTGACAAGGATTGGACCAAGTGAGCTCAGAATATTTGGCTAATAAACCAAACAAGGGTGAAGCCATGTTACTGAAATCCTTGATGAATATTCTATAATAGTCATCTAACCTTAAGAAGCTCTTGAAATCCCTCTACTTCTGAGGAGCAGGTACCCTTTTGATAATAGTGATATTTCTCAGGTCCACCTATATTCTTGCATGGGATACTGAGTTTCTAAATACAACACCTACTCTTTTCATTAATTCACACTTTTCTAGGCTCAGGGAGAGATGCATCTCAATGCACCTTCTTAGCACTTTTCCCAAACTATAGAGAGATTCTTGGAATTCATCCCAATAGGGTGTGAAATCATCCATGTAGGTTTCAACAGAGTCATGGACTACCTCAGAGAAATTCTCAAGACAACTCTTTGGAAGGTAGCTGGGGCATTTCACAACCCAAAGGGTAGGACTCTGTAAGCAAAGGTTCCCCAAGGGCAGGTGAAAGTAGTATTATCCTAGGCTCTAGGGCTTATTTGGATATGGTCATACCCACTGAACCCATATAAGAAGGAAAAGAACTTCTTTCCTGCAAGGCAATCCATGATTTGGTCTATAAAGGGAAAAGGGAAATGGTCCTTCTTGGTGGCTTTTTTAAGTTCCCGATAATCAACATTGATTCGCCATTTTCCATTCTTCTTCAGGATTAGAACAAGAGGAGACACCCACTCACTGTCTGATATAGGATAAATGAAACCTGCATCCAACAGTTTATGTAGTTCTTCCTTTACTATGCCATTTAGAGCTAGATTCATCCTTCATGGTTTTCGCACAGGCTTGCATCCTTCCTTAATGTAAATATGATGTCTACACACTGAAGGATGCACCCCTTTCATGTCCATGTAATCCCAAGGAAATGCATATAGTTTTTCTTTTAGAAGCTGGCATAGTTGCTTTTCTTCTTCATCTGAGAGGTTTGAGTTGATTTTCAAAGATCTAGATGGGCCAAACTCTACAACCTTGGTGGTTTTAGGGGTTGAATCGGCTGAGTGCAATTCCATCCAAGGTTGGCTTTTAGATTCTTTGACTAGGTTTTCAAGTGGATTGTTAATGGGGGACTAGTTTTGAATGGCATGGTCGATGAGTTCATCTTCATCAAGTTGTCCCCACTAAGAAAATAATCTATGGTACAAATGGAGGTAGTGACCTCATCTTCTACATCCTCCAACCATATACATAGGTCATGATAAATGAAAGGTTGGGCTGGAGAATATAATACAAGTTGTTTAGACAAGGGCCCATTTTTAATAGTCATGTTTCCATCCCAACAACTAATATAAGAATCTGCAGTGACTAACCAAGGTCTCCCTAAGATGAGAGGATATTGATTTAACTTGGTTTTTGGCTGCAAAACTAGGAACTCTGTAGGATACTCCCAAGAGTCAATTGAAACATAAAATCCTCAACAATTCCTTCCAGATTTCCTGTGGATCGATCTGCAAGTTGTATAACTATTGCGGTTTTCCTCAAAGTCCCTTGGAGGTTGAGTTTCAACATAGTTTCCTTGGTCATGACATTGATGGAAACCCCTAGATAAATCAAAATATTGGGGACTATGACACCATCTATGTGCACATATACAACTGGACTACCAGGGTCTAGGTACTTTGGAAAGATCACCCTTCCCAACATTAAGTTGGGCAATTGTCCTAGTGACATTGATGGTGGGGGTATATTTATTCTTTCTCCTAGGTTTCTTGAAACACTTTTCCTTAATGAGCCTATTGTAAATAGGGAAATCCTTAATGGCCTGGAGAATTGGTATCTTTACACACAAAATTTTCAGTTCTCCTAGAATTGATCAAGCGCTCAGGAAAAGGAGGTTGTTGGGTCTAATTGTTACCTTCTTCCTTTTCCTCCTCAACCTCTACAAGTGGAGATGGAGGGTGGTTATATGGGAGTACTCTTCTCGACCAGAGATTAATCTCCTATATCTCCACAACATAAGATGTTTAGGATGTTTCTCCACTATAAACTTGTTGTGCCTACCTGTTGTCCGAGTTTAGATTTGGTTGTGCATGCATCTGAGACAACTTGGGTGGAGCAACATGAGTGAGCTGAGATTGAGGTTGGGGTGGAGGAATTAGAGCAAGTGGTTGATTATTTTGATGCATCCACCCTTGGGATGGATTGTTCCATTTATGTTGTTGATGAACATACTACTGAAATGGTTGGTTCATAGGTTGAGGATGCTTTGGAGGGTTGTGAGGCCAAGTAGGAGGTGTATGCTAGGATGGAGGAGTGGGGGTGTACCAAGGTTACATGTGTCCATTTTGAATGTTTTGATAGTAAGAGTAAGTTTCACCTTTCATACCTTGTTTATATTACCTAGGGCCTTGAGGCCTTCTCTGGTTTATGAAATAGAGTTGTTCTGGTCCCACTCCCCCACCTTGATATATAGCCTTGAGTCCAGGTAAGGAGGGACACTTGTCTGTGGCATGATTCTCCTCACAGGCTAAGAAAACCTTGATGAAATTTAGTGGACATTCATTTCTAGGGTGCTTTCTGGTACATGTAGGGAAAAATATAGCCAAGGATCTATCTCCTTCCTCTTGATTCCTTTTGACTTGCATTGTGTCCATTTTGAAAGAAAAGGTGTGCAACTTATCTCTCTTGAAGTCCTCTAAAATATTTCCAATCTCATGTTTGATGGAGGTGCAAGAGGAAGGGGTATTGATTATACTTTGGCCAGCTCTGCTTTTCTTCCTAACTTCCATAGAATGGTTCCTAAAGATAGTTTTGATTGTTTCATAAGGCAATTGGTAGATATATCCTCTTGATAACATATTGAGGGTTTCCATCATCTCCTCTCTGATCCCTCAGATAAGTACTAGTTCAAGTGATCCTGGATCAAGAGTATAGTTGGCTCTCTTATAGTTTAACTAAAACCTCTATTCATAGTTTTCTAGGGATTCATTAGGCCGTAGAGTCATCCTAAACATCTCATCCTTAGTTTCCTTGGACCTATAGTAGTCCCTGTATTTGTTGTTGAAGGCTTCTTTCATTTGTGTCCAGGTAGTGATGATGTTCCCAGGTAGACCCATGAACCAACAGAGTGCTTCATCCTTAAGGGTAGATGGGAATATCTTTAGCTTTTGATCATCTGAGGCATAGTCATATGTCCTACATACAACAAAAAATTCAAAAATGAATGTGTCAGGATCTTCTAAGGTAAGTCTATGAAATTGTGGAAGGGTTGAGGGACTAATGTTTTTCATTTTAGTTTCCCCATTTGCCTCTCTAATGGCAAAGGCTTCTTAGGCTTCATTGTCAGTTATAGTTGAGATAGGTGAAGTAGATTCCTGAGTTGAAATAATATTCTCTTCTTCTCCAATATGTTCTTCAAAATTTTCAGAAGGCTAACCTATGGTGTGTTCAACCTCACAACCACTGAATAAGAGTGAAGGGTGACTATGTGGTGATGTGGGTGTTTTAGGTAAAAAATTTCCTTAAGTATCCCTACTCCTAAAAGGCATGAAAATAATTTGTTTGGGTATTTTTTCAATATTTTTGAAACAACGTGTAAAAGGAAAGAAGAAAAGAATGCTAAAAAAAATGAAAGCATCTACTAGACACCTCCCTGGAAACGACGCCAAAAGTGGTGAGCCCTCGTATTGCACAAAAAATGATGCAACTCCCAGAGGTTTCCCTACTTTACTTTATCAACCCGGGGTTCACACAAACTTGGAGGTCAAAGTGCTATATACACAACAAATTCATTCTACTCATGCCATCCTCTTCTGAGCTTTACAAAAGGGTGCTACTTCTAGGGTTTCTAGATGAATTCTGTCACACTTCTAAATTTAGGCATAGGGCTACAAATCATTCAAAGAAGTGGAACTATCAAGAAGTATATAACTATACTACAATAGTAAAATGCATCTAACTACTCTACAATGAAATAAATATACTCATTAAGCTATGATAAGAAATGAAAGCAAACTAGGCATCTTGTATTAAGTAAATTTCTGAATGAGAATTGCATAAAGGAATCTAATATAACCACACTTTTTTGTCCAAATGGATAAACACAATCTAGTTACTCTATGCTCTGTCTATCATGCAACTACTCATGACCTAATTCTGCTTGAAAATGTGTTATTTTGCAGCTAGGAGAAGAAAGTGCTAAGGTGGCTTGGGGAATGCTTGAACACATGAATGCAATGTTGAAGGTGTATGGGTGGTTTTGGAAAGTATAGAAGGTGCAGATGGAGGTTTATGGGCTTAATGAGGGACCCACTAGTGCTATTTCAAGTGCTGCTACAAGTTTCCTGTAGTGCTACAAGAAAGTCCTGAATTTCTACAAGAAATAGTCTGCGGGAAATCCAAGGCCAAAAATAGGTGTGGAAAGGATAGGGAAGGTGGAGTGAAGGTGGATTAGGATGAGTGGAAGGTGGCCCACCCCTTGGCCAAGATCAAAACCTATTGGGAGGCCTGTATTTCACCCCTAGGGTTTGCTCACGGTGAAGGGATGAAAAATCCGAAAACAGGGATCATAGTGATTTTAATGAACAGAGGGTTGATGAAGGGTGAAAGATGAAGTTTAAAGGTGTTGGTGAAGTAAATTTCTGAAAGATAATTTCATAAAGGGAAATAATCTAACCAAACTTTACTGGCCAAATGGCTAAACACACTCTGCTTACTCTACGGTTTGTCTATCATGCTTTTATTCATGCAACTACTCATGACCTAATTCTGCTTGAAAATGTGATGTTTTGCAGCTAGGAGAAGAAAGTGCTAAGGTGGCTTAGGGAAGGCGTGAACACATGAATGCAAGGTTGAAGGTGTATGGGTGGTTTTGGCATGTCTAGAAGGTGCATATGGTGGTTTCTGGGCTTAAGGAAGGGCCCAATGGTGCTATTTCAAGTGCTTCTATAGGTTTCCTATTGTGTTATAGGAAAGTTCTGAATTTTTACAGGAAACAATTTCAAGGAAATTTGAAGCCAAAAAAGGGTGTGGAAAGGGTAGGGAAGGTGGAGTGAAGCTGGATTAGGATGAGTGGAAGGTTTCCCACCCATTGGCCAAGCTCATAACCTTCTGGGAGGCCTCTCTTGCACCCCTAGGTTTTTCTCATGGTGAAGGGATGAAAAGTTTGAAAACAGGGCTGGTAATGATTTTGATGAACATAAGGTTGACGAAGGGTGAGAGATGAAGTTTAAAGGTGATGGTGAAGTTATCCCTAGCTGTGCTACTTGTACCTACAAGAAAACTACCTATTCATGCATTAGAAATGGACAAATTCATGATAAAGACAATGGAAAAGATCGCTTGAATTTGTAAAAAAAATCTACACTATTTTATAAACAGACATCTAACACAACGTTCTAAACATATCTATTGAGCCTCCAATTTGTCATAATTTTGTTGATGAAACCATCCATTTTCGCATCATTCCATTCACCCATTGTCATCATTTTTAACCATATTTCTTCATAAACGTACCAAATTCCCACATACATGTTTACATGATTTATAATTGTTATTTCTATTATTTTTAATGGATTAAAGATAGTTATGCATAGTTTTACTAATGATAGTTTGACAATTCAAGTTTTTATAGTTTCCGGAGTTGTCTCCATGTTTGAGGTAGTAGCACCACTCTAGAATGAAATCCAACAAATGGACATTGTTTCTAGAAGCTCTAATATGGATTGTTGTTGGTCAAATTCCACCCAGCTCACACATGTTGACCTCCAGGCAAAGATCAAGTGAAAATTGCAACAGTTTTGACCAGTCAAATTCAAACATGTTTTCTGAGAAAACTAAAACGAATCTCGCAAAATAATAACATGGGTTTTGTTGAGCACGGGCCCAATTAAGTTCTCAATGATCAGTTGTCCCGAATTTGTTACAATTTGGGAGATATTTTAGGTTATTTG
The DNA here is from genome assembly GCA_034641835.2 of Pinus albicaulis. Taxonomy (NCBI): domain Eukaryota; kingdom Viridiplantae; phylum Streptophyta; class Pinopsida; order Pinales; family Pinaceae; genus Pinus; species Pinus albicaulis. The sequence continues at coordinate 533,265,064 of CM076569.1, forward strand.
GAGCCACATTTTGGACTTTATTAAAAAGAAAGAAAAAAAAAGACAAAATAAAACTTCAATCACCTACCACACCCACTATATCACATGGTGCAGTAAGAGACACACATCCACAACATGAATTCTTATTTTTGCCGGTAATGGACGAAGATGATGAAAATGTGGAATATCCTTTTGGATTTCCCATTCAAGAAATTGATGTTAATGGTATGATATGAAGAGCATCCCTCCATATGTACTTCATAACTTAAAATGTATGAGATTAGATGACCCGAAAACCTTTCTTTTTGAATTTGAAATAATTTGTAGATCTTATGGATACTCATTACACATTAAAAATTTGAATTTGTTTTCGGCAACATTGAAGGATAGAGCTCTTAGATGGTTCATGAATTTAGGAACAAATTCTATAAGGACATGGGATGATATGAAAAAAGTATTTTTGGAAAAATATAAAGATTATTGCATACACCATGACCTTAGAAATGAAGTCTTTAAGATGAACCAAAAAGAGGATGAACACCTAGAAGATTTAATGGAGAGATTTACTTATAATATGAAAAGATCTAAATTTCATAATTTAAGATCAGACACATTAAAAAATCTCCTACTAAATGTTATAAAGGATGAATGGATTGATCTTGTTAATCTGGTGGGAAAAGAAAATGTCTATCAATTGTCATTTCAAGAGATTTGTGAACTATGCAAGAACATATCAAGAGGAAAATAAAAGTATGTAAGATCCTCTCAAGATCCATTTATGGCAAGAGTAAGTAAGTCGGCATCAGGATTGGTAAGTCAAACTGAACTTAACAATTTTCTAAACATACTTGGTAATTTAAATGAACAAACTGACATGCTAAGAATTCAAAACAAGCAAAAAGTTGAAAATGTTGCTTTAATTTTCCCTAAATGTACAAAGAAACATTTTTGCATGAATGTCCACTTGATAAAATTAAAATTTGCAAAATTTGTGCAGGATCACATACTATTGAAGACTTCCCATCATTACGAGGTTTGAAGGCAATTTACTAGAAGGATAATGGAGCAAATCAAGCAAAAGAGAAACTCTGTTATGTAGCTCCAAGAGGACTATGGCAGCCTCATCAACCCAATATGGTGAAATATCCTTATGCATAGTTTCAAGGTTATGCACAAAAATCTCAAAGTAATTGGAAAACACCCTTGCCTTGGAAACCTTGGATATCTCAATCCCAACCTCAAAACCAATTTTGGCAAAAAAGTTGGCAAAGGCCCTACAAAGGAAATCCACCATATCCTCAATCTTTCCCTCTCTATCCTCAATACCAATATCAATGTTATCAATACCATTCACCTCCACCACAACATCAATATCACCCTAAGTTGACTTCAATTCAACCTTTCCTATTACCATCCACACAAGCAGGCCAAAGTTCCATTCCCACTCCACTACCCGCACAACCATTACATATCCCCAACAATAAAACACCCCAATCAACTTACAATTTTGAGGTATTTCAAAATGATTCACCAGCGGCCATTTAAGAACAACAATCAGAAGAAGAAGATTCAAATAAGGTCCAAGAATCATGGATTCATGTTGATAAAGAGAAGTTGTTGGAACCTGAGATTGAAAATTTTCTTGCATGCCTATCACCAGATTCTATGAATGAAGATCACATCTTTGAATACTTACATGACATGATAGTAGGAAGCCAAGGAATACAAGATTACATTGAATCTTATTTTAGGGCAGTCATCGGATCCCAATGCTCAATTCTTCAGTATCTTCTGACACCATCTCAATCACTCTCATATACTAGTACATATCAAAGAGTATATTTCAAACCTGTATATGAGTTTATCCATCATATTATTACAGACATGCTTCCATTGGAAGTATTTATATAATTGAACAAGATTTTTTTTTTCAAGTAGAGTAGGACATATAAAAAATAAATAAATAAGTAAAGAGAAAATTAATTCCTATTGTGAAAATTAAGTCCTATTAAGTCCAATTGGACATGAGCTTTTCTTGAAAACCAGGAAACTTGAAAGCAAAGTTCACAATAAGTTCTACAATTTCATGATGGTTTCAATCTTTTATTATGGTTATTCAAATCATTTTTGGTTCTATGCTCGAGTTGGATGATGTGGAATTCCTTAAGGTCCACCTTCCAACAGATCTTGTCCCATTGACCTTAACACCTTATCTGGGATCAAGATCAGAGATTATTTGGATTTCCTTAGAACTTGCATACATCAATGGCAAGCCTCCTCGTTGCTAGCAATGGGAATACAACAATGTCTCTTGATTTTCAAATCTTGCAGGTGACTCGACTTCAACACATTCATTCGTCCCTGTCAAGATTCACTCAGGTACCTTGACACTCATTTACATTATCGGAGAGTTTTCTCGCATTGGATAATGATTTTCATCATTGATCGGAAATCCAATGATTTCTTCCCATGCTTGAATTCGACACATTCATTCACATGGCAAGAATTGTACCATGAATTTTGGCTTTGATGAAGACTAATGGTTTTATGGAATCAACAACTTGCAGCAGTACATTTTATTGGTTTCTTGTAGCAGCATGCTCATCTTTTTTTTCATTCAATAGCAGCATGATGGCACCATTACAACACTTTTTCATTCATTTTCTTTTTCAAGAAAAATAATAAATTTGGGCATATTTCAGTCAATATGCAGTATGTTTCATGGTTTCTACTTCAGCATGCAATACACAATTCAAATCAGCAATTCAAAATCAGAGAAAATAATTTTCTGCAAAAATTGACATTTTCTACAACAGCTTTGGAAAGTTGCAGTTTCTACATTTATTGTTGTAACAGCCTGTTTTTGTAGTATTAGTTTGTTCCAGAGACAGTTTTGGCACAAATATTGCAAGAGATTGGACCATAAATAAAAAATTCTGAGCTTCTGGGTTTTCTCAAAATATGGTAAATTGAGTAAGACTTGGACATAATTCAAAAAAGAGCAATTTTGAAGGGAATTTCAAGCAGATTTTTAAGGTAGATTTTTATTTTGGATGATTTTGGACAGTTTAAGGTAGATTGTGGTATTTTTGCACATCAACGCCTTTTACTCATCAAAATGGGATTCTGAAGGCATGTAGCAGTAGAAAAGGTAAAAAAACATGCTTTCCCTTTTTAATCACTCAATTTGGCATTAAAATGAGTTCGTGGCATATATTTTTGTTGCAACATTAGGCAGCGTGAAAGGTGAAACATGGAAAAAATTTATTTGATCATAACTTGCTAACTGTGCATCTATTGGGCCTGAAATTTTTATGGTAAATGCATTGAGGTAGGTTAAATGAACACGGAATATTTCAGAAAATTAGAGTATGTATTTTTTAATAAATTGACCACTTTCACCTACATCCATTTCTCATTTTTCTAGAGATCCGTGCACCCATTGGCTGAGAATTTTTGTGGGAAGATGCATAATATTAACAGTAACAACCTCGGAGAAAGGAGCTCATTGTAGATTGGTCGAACGGTTCGATGGGTGCTAGGGTTTTCTTGGTGTCATGCTCCCCTCCTGCCTCGCTCGTCCCAATGGAGCATGGTGATCTGCAGCTTGCTCAAAAAACCCACAGCCTCCTCACTTGGCAGAACATTAGCGCCGTTGATTCCTGCAACTGTTCCCCTCCTCGGGCCATTGCATCTGAGTTTCTAAATGCCTGCTTCCACCTTTCTGAAATCATTTGCACCCCTGTAGCTTAGGGAAAGACATCTCGTCGACTTGCTATTCCATGGATGATCTCCCTCAAAAGGTCAAGATGTGCGCTAGGTGGGCTTAATTTGTGCCAGCCTAGCTCAATCACCAGAAACTTCAGCCTTTCGAAAAATAATTTCAATGAATGCAAGCAATCTCCCTTGCAATGGAGCGAGTCATCGATTCCTAACTGGACTTCACACTCTGGCCGCCAAGGAACCCCCAATATTCTGCCCCCTTCTTTTCAGATCCATATAGCACTTTTAAATGGAAAAACCTTGCTACTATGGGTACACTCCACATATCTGGTTTCACACCTCTCGAACTCCATCAAATGCTAGTTTGGGATTCCCTCCTCCTCTCTGCAACTTCTACATGCAGGTAAACAACTTCAAGACCCTTATCCTCTCTCCTTTTATAGCATTGAAAAGATGCATGGGTTAATATTTCCCTCCGTTTACAAGGAGGGGCTAAAGGGCAGCCCTCTGCAAGTCAGGGCTTCTCTTACATGGACGTCGTCCACACTCAGGCCCCTAAATGGGCTGCTCCACCCATGGAGGCTTCCAAACCTTTTCTGGAAGATAAAATGGAAGAAGTGCCCTTTGTTGAGTTCTCCCACCCGGCTCTTGAAGACCAACAACAACTACTTGGAGAGAAAGCCTCAATCTGTTGTTTCAATGGACTCTGGCCTAGTTTATCTGACCTATACTAGTGGATTCACTCCACTTGGACCATCAACTACAAGGCTTTATTCTGTTCGAAAGGCTTCTTCATCGTCACTTTCCCTCACAGTGAGAACTATCAGAAGGCCCTTACTTGGGGGCTCATGTTTTTGGGGAAAAGCGGGGCTATTCCTTACCCCTTGGTTTCCAGACTTTGATCCTTCCACGACAGTCATCACCAAACTTCCAATCTGGGTGAGACTTCCAAACTTACCAGCTCATCTTTAGCACCATTATATCTTGCAAAGCATTGGAAATACTCTGGGACATTTTCTATAAATTGATCCCTCAATATGGGAGAAAGGAATCATAACCTACTCTAGAATTTGTGTCGAAATTGATATCAACAAAGGACTTCCTGACCAAATCATTCTCAAAATCAGAGATTTCCTTTGGTCCCAGACCTTAGAATATGATAATACAACATTCTGATGCAGGCACTTCCATCAAATGGGGCAACTTCAGAACTCATGCACTTCTTTACTCGGCCAAAAGAAAAGAAGCACACACAAATCTAAAGATAAAATTTGGAAACCCTGTGATCACCCCCCCCAAGGAATTTCCTTGAGTCTTCTAGATCGGATGAAGATGAGATGGACTCAGATGAGGAAGAGGCCACACAGCAGCCAGCACATCCTCGGAATCCTTAAAATACCCTTCGCCTCCTTGAATCTCCAGAAGCACTCCGACGATCCTTCCTCCTCTGACTCAAACAAATCATCTCTTCATTTTATCAACAACAATCTTCAATTGATTTCTTCCCAGCCGTCCCCTGAAGGTTGGATCAAAGTCACCAAAAAGAAAGGCAAGAAAATTCGTTTGGTGGAATATGTTAGAGTCGGTCCTTACAGCCCTCCGTCAGTGATCATTTCATTTTTTGCATATTCATTCTTAGGTGTCTCGCTTGTTCCACTTCGTTGCATTTCGCTAGGAGCATGCCATTGACTGACGAAGGGGTCTGTTGTCTTATGTTTCCTCATGCTTACACCTGCAGGGCTATTTAAAAATTTTTCCAAAAAATCACTCAAAATCATCATCATTTCATTTATGGTCATTAAATGTCAATAAGGGTCTTTAGTCTTAGATTCTAGGGTTTTGAGTCATTTGCATACATTGTCATGAAGCCTGCAGGATGAGGATGGTTCCGCAAATTTTGATTTCATATTTTTTTTATCATAAGCATTTAAAAACATTTCTAGTCCAAAACTCTGTTTTGGAACTAGAAATTGTTCAATTTTATTTTTGTAATAAATTGTATTCATTTCACCGAGAAGGAGTTTCAATGCAGACCCCTGATCTTTTCCTAAGCTAAAGAGCTATACCCCTGCAAGAGACAACAAAATCATCAGTTCATAACTCAAAAAAAAAGCCAAAAGAGAGATATTGTATTAAAAAGCCAAATGTGAAAATCCAAAAACATTGTAATATGGGTTAGCAAATAGATTTGGATCTAATCTGATTGTGAAAGATATTTACATCATGTATAAATGGAAAACAAGTTCATTTGCAATGATCCGCAGCATAGAAGTCGAAATCTAGAGTTTGGAGGCCGAAATCGAGTTTTGGAGCATTGTTGACAGAGTTTGGAGGTCGTGAGACCCACTTGGGCAAACACCCACCCAATGCTTTCTCTGCTGGCAAATTATAACGCGTGCGACCCATTTGGTATAAAGCCACCCACAAGATGCAAAGCGATCACCTACAACTGCTGCCGTAAAAGTTGTGTTGAGTTCAAGCCGGTGGATCCAGTGCAAGCCTCGCTCCAAATGTGTTCTAAAACTCACACGTAGATTTTAATGCGTTGGTGATATCTTGAAGACTTTAAACATATGAATGGGAGAGTAAAACCCTACATATATGGCAGTTTTTTTCCTCAGGGTTTTAAAATATATATGGATGGTTTATGAGTATTTTCCCACCTTATATCATTGATATATCTACCTTTGCATGTATTTTCAAAGTCCCACTGTTTTCACACCCATTATACCACCGTGGTCATCATTATTGTTTTACCACTGTCATGGCTTGTGTTCCATGGTGATCATGGTCATATTGCGTCTCACTGCCCAATGATAAAAACGTTCTTATACTCATTGTTCACTGCCCATTGAAAAACACAGTCTTGTGATTCATTGTTCATCGCTTTCCAATGAAAAACATGCGCCTTGATCATTTTTCCTTTCGATGCTGATTTAATATCAAAGGTCGCTCGTCACCATTTGTCAAATTTCACTTGCATCAAACAGATCGTGCTTCTATCTCAATCCACCTAAACAGCTATCATTGTTTGCTTCATGGTGCTTTGACAGGGATATTTATATGCTTCGTTACATTATAATCATACTCCATTTATATCAAGATATATATTATGTAATATCTTCATAGTTAATGTAGACAACAAGAGCAAGGCCAGTTGATTCCACGACCAGTTAATGTGCCACTGGGTCTCAGAGTTGTCGTAGGTGTAACTATCGCGTAGAGGAGCCTACTTCTTTGCTTTGCCATGGCATGTCCATTAGCAATGGATTGTTTTCGATATTTGTCATGTTTCAGATTTTGTGAGATGATTGCACAAACCCGGCTTCATCGTGAATTGGCCCGTCTGTTTGTTCTACATTTACGAGATGGCCGGGTAAATCTTGCCGGGGTTGATTTCATTTTGTCACCCTTGACTATTGCTCAAGCCACTGGCATACCAAACATGGGCGAGGAATGGAACAAACGTCAGCATTTAGAGAAATTCCACTATGAGCCATACATTAAAAATGGATATATGAGGTACTTGGGCAGAGTTTTTCCATTCAGATTCTTGAGGGATGAGTTTGCACCGCTGATGAAACTCATCATTCAGTATTTTAGTTGTGAGGGCAGATATGCCCGTCTCTTTGCGTACCATATTCGCTTATTGATGCACTTCACAAGGGTACGTATGATGAATATTCCGTACTTCATATATCGCAACATAGAGAGGATGGTGATTTTTGTGCAAAAGAAGACGAGCCCAACGCAGCAGTACAAGAGTATATACCATTACGCTTTGATCAAGATCATAGTGTTACATCAGTTGGCAGAGCAGGGCATCACTTGGGAGGATTTCATTTCTCGAGACTTTTTCACAGTGCCACAGCCGCCTCCCGAGATAGTTCATGATGCGCAGAGAGAGCCTTCACACGGCCGACATGCCCGAGGTTGAGGTTACTCGGCACTCCTTTTGTGTCTACATATCGTACGAGGCCAGCAAATATCATTTGTGCGACACGACGTAGTATTATCTCCACGTGGAGGGGGAAGGGTCTCGCTCACTGTCGAGAGCGTAGGTATTATCTCCACATGATGTGGAAGGGGTCTCGCCTTCTTCTTCAAAGACAAAAAGCGTACATGTGACAGGGGCAAGAGGTCCACATAGATGAGGGCTCATCAGAGGCTTATTACATTTCAGCATAGTCATCGATGTTGATGCGAGCTCTCCTAGCTCGAATCAGGGAAGTCATCCAGGAGCAAAGGGCCGAGAATTGATGAGATTACGATCAACTGGGCGTAAGGCTCATGGGTGATTAATCTATTTGGAGGCAACAAGAAGGCAGGGCCTTCTGGGAGGATGAGCTCACATTTTATGAGTTGCGTCAAATCCGTGAGGACAGACAGTGGAATCGAAAGAGACCCGGTGACATGACACCAACTGACAGAGATACTGTACTCACACATGTGAACATTCATCTGGAGAAATTGTTGGCGAAGGCCAATCGAGACAAAGACATGCTTCGTCACATGAAAGGACATTATTGGGCTCGCATGCATGTCTGCAAAGCGAGAATGAAGATTCTGAAGAGGAGGTTGAGCGAAGCACTAAGACGGCGGAAAAGGCCTAATCCACTTCGGATTTTGGCTGAGGCTTCGTTGATTGGGCAAGATACATGATGGAGGACCTTCGATCCGAATTTGAGCAAATTCGGAGAAAATTTTGTCATTTTGAAATTTTTGGGTCTAAAAACAGGTTTTTCAGTTAAGTGGGTCTCGCACTCATATGCTCACTTTTTTTCGGGACACTTGCTGAAGGAAATTTTTGCATTTTTAGATTTTTCATGGTTAGTTATGCATCCTCATACATTACCTAAGCATTTCATCAAATTCTGGATGGTCAAAGAGCTCAAAAACACCATGAAAACCACCTTGCTGCCACCTTTTGCACCAGCAGGAAGTACTTCTGGGAGAAAGAAGTTTTGGAGGGTCAAATGAGCTCCAAATTGGGAAATTCCACTTGGGTTGGATAGTCAACATCTAGGGCTTTCCAACGAGCTATCATGAGCTCAATTTGGATGCCGGGAAGTACCTCAAATTCAGGCTGGAAAAAGCGCGACCCACTCGGCTCAAAAGCGACCCACTTAAATTTTTGCTGAATTTTCAACTGCCAGCTCAGATTTTCGCCTAGTATGGACCAGTTTTGTTTGTGGATGGAATTTTTGGGTTTTTATGATGTAAATTTATATTGGGCATGTAACTTTGGCTTATTTTTATCTCTTCTAGAAGATTCACTCACAAAAAGGGTAAAAATCATGTAATGGATCAGTTTCCACTCTTTTAGAGGCAAGTTGTTAGCTGCCTAGATTGTAGTTCCATGATTAGAATTGGTTGAAACTGATCCCTGAAGAGGGAATTCGATCCCTAGAGGTGGGGAAAGGTGTTAGAGTGATCTATATATTGTAATTTCTCAATCATTTTCAGAGGTTGGAGAGGTTGGACTCTTGGGATACTTTTGATATCATTGTACATATTTTCATATTTTGGCTAAGGAAAGATCAGGGGTTTTGCGGCACTTGTTGGGATCCTTGTGGTGTTCTGTTCTTGATGGTGTTTCTTCTTTGTTTACTGTAAGTTTCTTCATGTTTAATTTATGCCATCCTTTCATATGCTTCTGAACTAAATTGAATGAGTGAATAAGGTTGAATCCATTGTTTACAGTGCTTGGCCTTTGAATTCAGTTAGTTCTATATGTTTTCAGCTGTTTGGAGAGGATCCAAGTTATTCTTTGCCCTCTTCAGCTCCTCGTCAGTCTAATTTGTCTATATATCCAATCAAAGCATCAAGACATTCACCTACCTCGCCCCAACTCGAAATCTGCAAAGGTCTGACCTTATCCCCGGACCCAAAATCTGTTTTCCCATTTCTCCAGCGAAAACCCAAAAACCAAAAAATCAAACATACCTATCTCTTTACTAGCCTAAAATCAGTTCCTATTGTAAGTCATCTCGCATACTATTGCTCATTTTATCGAGATTGACGGAGAGAGCCCTCTCCTGTCCTCGTAGGGCTAGCTACGAGGCTGAGCGTGGTTTGATGTAGCCTTGAGTTTTACTTCATTTCATCCTGAGGTAGATTTGAGCGCTAACATAGTGGCGACCATACTGGGGAAGAAACTCAAAACGTTTGCTTGTTATAGACGGAGTCTGAAGTCACGCCAGGTAGCCTTCGAAACGCTGTTGCTATGCATCAGCGAAGTAGATAAACGTTGCTTCAGTCGATCTCCGGTATAACTTGTAATCGTAGTATTTAACTTGTAAATTGCCCCATTACATGTATCAAGTTCAGATCTGATCGTTGATGGTGAACAACGGTCAGACATCGCAAGGCTGAAATCATTCACCTGGTGACTTCATTCACTGAACAAATCCAGAAATCGATGCTTCATGGTGACTTCACTGCAGGGAGATCAGTAGCTATGAGATTTTCAAGATGGACCGAATCACAAGAAGATACGCTCCCATGAGCCGAGATCACATTCCAGGTTTTCCGAATAAGATGCCCAAGGTAGATTGGTCAAGGAATCTGCCTATGTTTAACGATGATGGTAAGAAAGATGCTGCTTTACATCTGGTTAGATTTCACATGCATATTCGCAAGTTGAAGGTGGATTTTCCTGAAGATTGCTTGATGAAGATATTCTTGGCCACTCTGGAAGGTGAAGCCCAATCTTGGTATGAAAATTTGCCGCTGGCCTGTATTTATTGTTTAAAAGATTTTCATGCCCTATTCATTGAAAGATATCAAGCATCTTATCCATCATTAAATTTAGTTCATGACTGTTGCAAAAATGCTTCTACTTTTATTGAAAGTCTTGAGAAATATTATGAAGATGATAATTTCATGGATGATGAGATCATGAAAGCCCTGTATGAAAATCCATTTCAGCAGCATAAAGACGATCATGAGAATTTGCAGCAGGATCAAGATTTTAGTGCGGTGGAAGATGAAGGAATTTTGCATGTTGACAGTGAACAGGAATTATATGAAATGGATCAGCAGTATGAGGAAAGTTTGTATACTCCTTCACTTGAAATCAATGAAGATAATTACTGTTTAAGCAGAAGAAAAAAAAAGCATTGTCTCCTTTGTCTGAAGATGAGATAGGTCAGCTTTTGAGAGGTCTTGTTACAGCCCAAGCTACAGCAGATTTGCAGTGCACAAATAGTCAGGAAAGTGTTGGTGAAATTTCTTCCTCTTTTGAAAAAGTTGACAGTCCTGTAAGCAGCTTTATAGATCAGCAGGTTGAATATGTCTATATGGCTGAAAGTGATGAAAGAGAAAGTGTCATTTCAGATCTGCCCATAGAAGAAGACAACATGCCGGGAACTCAAGTTTCAGATTCAGATTGTGATAACCAAGCATACCCTGTGCTAAATCCCGTAAAGGAGAGTCTTGTTGTTGAGATCATAGACAGAGTTTTTTCATCAGAACAAAGTCTTCATAAAGAGGTAATCCAGTCAGTTGATGTACGACAAGATGGGATCTTCGCTCAAGTAAGTGAAAAAGTTTCTTTTGATGAATTTATGGTAGATGCTAGAAATGTCATGTTTGGGTATCAAGAATCAGCTGAAGTTTCTTTTCTCATGATTGATGACTGTAATGAAAATCCGGCTGTCCTATCATATGAAGATGACCTATCATATTTTCAGAGTACAAAAGATCAAAACATTCCAGATTGCCTTTCATTTTCTTCATATGTCTCATGTGTTGAAATGTTTTCTCAAGAAGAGATTTGCTCACCTACCTGTTCAGAGTTTTTTGAAGCCCAGGAGCATACTTTTACTGAAGTACATGATAAAGACAGATCGGAATCAGAAGAGAAAGACACCTTGTTTCTTCAGCAGGAGGTAAATCTTCATGTTTTTTAGGATCCAATGGCAGATTTGTTACAGTCAGTAGTGAAAGTGATTATTGCAGTGTTCAGTGATGAAGGAGATCATGGTCAACTATGTTTTTGGATGCCCAGTTATCAGTTTGTATTGTTGACCAGCAGATCTGATCAGGGAAATCAATCAAGAAGGCATCTGCTTGATTGGTTACATTGGCATTATGATATAGTTTGATGGTATATTGTCTTGTAAGAAACACAGGCGGTTATGTACTGCCAGCAAGCTTTAAATTTTAAGTTCAGGTCTTGAGTCATTTGTGTTTGGTCTGCTGAGTCAGTTTTTTTCAAGTTACTTCAGTTCGAGTCGGTTTGAGTCAAGTTTCAGTGAAGTTTTAATCAAGTTTTAGTCAAATAAATTCAGTCTTGAGCTGTTTTGTCAAATAATGGATTCCATGGCCCAATGGATGAAGGAACTGGTCTGCTCTCCCAAAGATCTGTCGTTCTTGGCATCTCCATGGAGCCACCATCCCCATTGGAGCCAATGTTAGAGTCGGTCCTTACAGCCCTCCGTCAGTGATCATTTCATTTTTTGCATATTCATTCTTAGGTGTCTCGCTTGTTCCACTTTGTTGCATTTCGCTAGGAGCATGCCATTGACTGACGAAGGGGTCTGTTGCCTTATGTTTCCTCATGCTTACACCTGCAGGGCTATTTAAAATTTTTTCCAAAAAATCACTCAAAATCATCATCATTTCATTTATGGTCATTAAATGTCAATAAGGGTCTTTAGTCTTAGAGTCTAGGGTTTTGAGTCATTTGCATACATTGTCATGAAGCCTGCAGGATGAGGATGGTTCCGCAAATTTTGATTTCATATTTTTTTTATCATAAGCATTTAAAAACATTTCTAGTCCAAAACTCTGTTTTGGAACTAGAAATTGTTCAATTTTATTTTTGTAATAAATTGTAGTCATTTCACCGAGAAGGAGTTTCAATGCATACCCCTGATCTTTTCCTAAGCTAAAGAGCCATACCCCTGCAAGAGACAACAAAATCATCAGTTCAAAACTCAAAAAAAAAAAGAAGCCAAAAGAGAGATATTGTATTAAAAAGCCAAATGTGAAAATGCAAAAACATTGTAATATGGGTTAGCAAATAGATTTGGATCAAATCTGATTGTGAAAGATATTTACATCATGTATAAAATGGCAAACAAGTTCATTTGCAATGATCCGCAGCATAGAGGTCGAAATATGGAGTTTGGAGGGCGAAATCGAGTTTTGGAGCATTGTTGACAGAGTTTGGAGGTTGTGAGACCCACTTGGGCAAAAGCGACCCACTTGGGCAAAAGCGACCCACCTGGGCGTTTTCTCCAGTGCAAATTATAACGCGTGCGACCCACTTGGGCAAAAGCGACCCACTTGCTAACAGAGTTCAGAAAAGTTGTGTTGAGCGCCCAGTTTCGTTTTAAATCGTCTCCAGCTGCCTCCAAACAGGTTCTAAACTGTTGCTCAGTAGATTTTAATGTGTTGGTGATATCTTGAAGACTTTAAACATTTGAATGGAAGAGTAAAACCCTACAGTCATGGCAGATTTGTTCCTCAGGGTTTTAAAATATATATGGATGGTTTTATGAGTTTCTTTCCCACCTTATATCATTGATATATCTACCTTTGCATGTATTGACAAAGTCCCACTGTCTTTACACCCATTATACCACCGTGGTCATCATTATTGTTTTACCACTGTCATGGCTTGTGTTTCATGGTGATCATGGTCATATTGTGTCTCACTGCCCAATGATAAACACGTTCTTATGATTCATTGTTCACTGCCCAATGATAAACATGTTCTTATGATTCATTGTTCACTGCCCAATGAAAAACACAGTCTTATGATTCATTTTTCCCTTTGACAAAGTTTATCCAATATTCTAAAGGCTGCCTGCTACCATTTGTCAAATTTCACTTGCAATTAAAACAGAGACTGTGCTTCTATCTCAATCCACCTAAAACAGAGCTGTTATCATTGTTTGTTTCCTTATGGTGCTTTGACAGTGGGGGATATTTATTGGGTGTTGAAACATACATTATAACTCTGTTTTCACTGCACTTATATCAGTATACATATTGCCAATATCTTGTTTAAAGCCATGTCAGAGACAGAGTCAGTGTATGAGCAAGGGTCAGGCAGTGATTCCACGACTGAAGGTAATGTGCCAGGGGGGTCTCATAGAGTTGTCAGAGGTGGTAATCATCGCAGAGAGGAGCCTACTTCTTTGGCTCGGTTGCAGGCATGTCCACTAGCAATGGATTGTTTTCGGTATTTGTCATGTTTCCGATTTTGTGAGATGATTGCACAAACCCGTCTTCATCGTGAATTGGCTCGTCTGTTTGTTCTACATTTACGGGATGGCCGGGTAAATCTTGCCGGGGTTGAATTCATTTTTTCACCCTTGACTATTGCTCAAGCCACTGGCATACCAAACATGGGCGAGGAATGGAACAAACGTCAGCATTTAGAGAAATTCCACTATGAGCCATACATTAAAACTGGATATATGAGGTACTTGGGCAAAGTTTTTCCATTCAGATTCTTGAGGGATGAGTTTGCACCGCTGATGAAACTCATCATTCAGTATTTTAGTTGTGAGGGCAGATATGCCCGTCTCTTTGCGTACCATATTCATTTGTTGATGCACTTCACAAGGGTACGTATGATGAATATTCCGTACTTCATATATCGCAACATAGAGAGGATGGTGATTTTTGTGCAAAAGAAGACGAGCCCAGCGCAGCAATACAAGAGTATATACCATTACGCTTTGATCAAGATCATAGTGTTACATCAGTTGGCAGAGCAGGGCATCACTTGGGAGGATTTCATTTCTCGAGACTTTTTCACAGTGCCACAGCCGCCTCCCGAGACAGTTCATGATGCGAGAGAGCCTTCACACCAGTCTGACATGCCTGAGGTTGAGCATATCAGTACTCCTTTGGTTCGGACATATCAGCGAGGCCACAGGGCCTTATTTGCAGCGACACGGTGAGTATTATCTCCACGTGAGGTGGAAGGGGTCTTGCCGACTCACATCGCCAGAAAGGAGATGACTCCACAAGATGTGGAAGGGGTCTCGCCTTCTTCTTCAAAGATGTGTACGTACACAGATGTGGGCAAGAGGCCCATGTATGATGAGGGCCCATCAGGAGGCTGTGACACCGATATGACGCCATTGATATGATGCGAGCTCTCCCAGTCGAAATCAGGGAAGTCATCCAGAGAAAGGGGGCTTCTAGAATGTAAAAGTCGAAAGATCAATTGTGCTGCCCATGGGAGACTAATACTACAAAAGGCAACAACAAATTTCGTAGGATGAGCTCACATTTTATGAGTTGTGTCAAATCCGTGAGGACAAAGACAGAACTGTAAAGACCCGGTGGACATGACACCAACCGACACATAGATAACTCACACATGTGAACATTCATCTGGAGAAATTGTTGGCGAAGGCCAATCGAGACAAAGACATGCTTCGTCACATGAAAGGCCATTATTGGGCTCACATGCATGTCTGCAAAGCGAGAATGAAGATTCTGGAGATGGAGGTTGAGCGAAGCACTAAGACGGCGGAAAAGTCCTAATCCACTTTGGATTTTGGCCGAGGCTTCGTTGACTGGGCAAGATACATGATGGAGGACCTTCGCTCTGAATTTGAGCAAATTCGGAGAAAATTTTGTCATTTTGAAATTTTTTGGTCTAAAAACAGGTTTTTCAGTTAATTGGGTCTCGCACTCATATGCTCACTTTTTTTCGGGACACTTGCTGAAGGAAATTTTTACATTTTTGGATTTTTCATGGTAAGTTACACATCCTCAGACATTACCTAAGCATTTCATCATATTCTGGATGGTCAAAGAGCTCAAAAACACCATGAAAACCACCTTGCTGCCACCTTTTGCACCAGCAGGAAGTACTTATGGGAGAAAGAAGTCTTCGAGGGTCAAATGAGCTCCAAATTGGGAAATTCCACTTGGGCTGGATAGTCAACATCCAGGGCTTTCCAACGAGATATCATGAGCTCAATTTGGATGCCGGGAAGTACTTCAAAATCAGGCTGAAAGTTATGCGACCCACTTGGCTCAAATGCGACCCACTTAAATTTTTGCAGAATTTTCAACTGCCAGCTCAGATTTTCGGCTAGTTTGGACCAGTTTTGCTTGTGGATGAAATTTTTGGGTTTTCATGATGTAAATTTATTTGGTATAAATTTCTGGTCATTTTATCATATTCTAGAAGATTCACTCACAAAAGGATAAAAATCATAAATGGATCGGGCCTCACTCTTTTAGAGGCAAGTCATAGCGCCAGATTGTAGTTCCATGATTAGAATTGGTTGAACCTCTTGAACCTTCGATCCTCGAAGAGGGAATTCGACCCCCAGAGGTGGGGAAAGGCAAGTAAGAGGATCTATATATCACTTCTGAGGTATCTTCACAGGCTGGACTCTCGGGGAGACTTTGACATCACTTATATATTTTTTCATATTTTGGCTAAGGAGGACTGTGGCTTTGCTTGTCATATGGGGAAATCCTTGTGGTGTTCTGTTCTTGATGATGTTTCTCCTTTGTTTACTGTAAGTTTCTTCATGTTAAATGTATGCCATCCTTTCATTATGCTTCTGAACTAAATTGAATGAGTGATTAAGGTTGAATCCATTGTTTACAGTGCTTAGCCTTTGAATTCAGTTAGTTCTCTATGTTTTCAGCTGTTTGGAGAGGATCCAAGTTCTTCCTTGCCCTCTTCAGCTCCTCGCTTGGCCTGATCTGTCCATATATTCAATCCAAAGCATCAAGACATTCACCTACTCCTCGCCCAACTCGAAATCACAACCGACCTTATCCCCGACTCCAAAATCGTTTTCCCATTTTCTCTCAATAAAACCCAAAACCAAAAATCAAACATACCTATCTCTTTACTAGCCTAAAATCGCTCTTATTGTAATCATCTCGATCTCTATCGCTTCATTTTATCGAGATTGACGGAGAGAGCCCTCTCCTGTCCTCGTAGGGCTAGCTACGAGGCTGAGCGTGGTTTGATGTAGCCTTGAGTTTTACTTCATTTCAGCCTGAGGTAGATTTGAGCGCTAACAGAATATACCCACTCTAGGTAGCATCAGTTGTCTGTCTCACTGATCTTCCCCTGTCTCTCTTGTTGTTCCTCTTTGTTGTTCTCTTGATAGCTTCTTGGAACCGTGGGGAATCGTTGACTCCCTCACGATCTCTCGGTCTCCTGCATCTCCAAAATGTAACTCCTTTTGTACTATATGATTTTAATAGAATTTTTCCCGCCTAACTTACAAAAAAAAAACAATAACAACCTCAGGAAATTTCAGGAGAATTAGATCTACCATTTGAGATAAATTGTAAGAAAAAATCTGCTACATGAAAAAGATACATTTTGTGGAGCAAGGTCAAAGTGGCGGTCAACACATCATGGAGCAGAGTACCTAAGCCAAATCAACACCAAATCAGCCATCATATCGTGTTCTCTTCTCCAATTCCAAAAGGTAAACTTGAGGTGTAACTAGCCTTAAACTTTTTAATTTGTTAAAAATTCTAGAAATTTTGATGAAAAGTTATTGTAAACATGTAGTTCTATTTTTTCTCCCATTATGTTTTGTCATACCTTTTAACAATCAACCCCACAAGTTATAATTGATTCTTTATCAACAAAGTCCTGCCACCCATGCAATCATCTCATTGTTTTCCATGGTCATAATGATGTTCTTCTATGCTTTCATGACTCTCTTATTTAAACTTTCTCTTCTTGTTAATCCATGCTTTCCTTAATGGTCCATCAACATGATGTTCTCGAGAAAAATAATTATTTTACAAATAGAAAAAATGGTACATGTTCTTAGCACATGATCAAAAAGTACATGGATCACTTAAATGATGTGTCGTATTGTTCATCTTCAAATTTTTAATGGAACTCAAGAAATGATGAGTACAAAGCCACAAGAAGAAGATTGCAACAAGGCTTTGTTCACACACTCTTGAAATCACTTGGAAGAATATTTTAGGCTTTGATAAGTTGTATAACCCTCAACAACAACTCTTATTTTGTGTTATGTGAAACTTATCTTGTCAAAATCTTCACATTGGGAAGTCTTCTTCATTCATTAGTTTGTGAGTTCTTGAAGAAACTATTTGAGAACATTGTTGAAATATAATTGGTTGCTATGTGTGGAAGATAAGAAGACAATCATTATGGGCTGCGATCTATGACCATTTCTAGCCATACTAATGGGATGAAATTCACAAGTATGGAAAGAACATTCTATATATGGAGTAAAAGTATTGATCTGTTCTTCACAATATGGTATTCTACCAAGGCTTGAACAATTCAAGCACAATTAAAATAGTAAAAAGTACTTGAATATGCTATTATGTCGGCATCATTTCTTTTCACACAATTTGTACATATTAAATAATGAAGGGTTGGAGAAAAGTGCATCTTATTGAGATAAAGGGTCAATATTGCTCTCTTGGAGCTTTGGTCAAGGATTTAGTTGAAATGACAGAATAAAGGAATACAAGGAACCGGTTGGATTATGAAACTTTGCAATGCTTTGTTTGCATGAGGACATGCAAAATCTCCGGTGTGGGGGAATGTTGAACCTCCAATATGTCATAATTTTGTTGATGAAACCATCCATTTTCGCATCATTCCATTCACCCATTGTCATAATTTTTAACCATATTTCTTCATAAAGTCACCAAATTCCTGCATACATGTTTACAGGGTTTATTATTATTATTTTTATTATTTTTAATTAATTAAAGAGAATTATGCATGGTTTTACTAATGATAGTTTGACAGTTCAAGTTTATACAATTTCTGCAGTTGTCTCAATGGTTTAGGTAGTAGCACCACTCTAGAATGAAATCCAACACATGGAAATTGTTTCTAGAAGCTCTAATATGGATTTTTTTAGTTCAAATTCCACCCAACTCACACATGTGGACCTCTAGGAAAAGATCAAGAAAAAAGTGCAACAGTTTTGACCAGTCAGCTTCAAACGTGTTTTCTGAGAAAACTAAAGTGAATCTCGCAAACAACAAACATGGGTTTTGTTCATAACATGCCCAATTAAGTTTTCTCTAAGCATTTTTCCAGAATTCGTTACCATTTGGGAGATATTACAGGTTCTTTGGAGCCCTATTTTTCAGTTGCGTGAGCAAACATTGTGCCCATGTGTCAATAAACGGCCAGTCAAAAAACAGAGGTTGGAATGGACTATGCTTCATTAAATTCATGGCAATTAGGTGTCCATTCATTTCTGATCTTTAGCCATATGAATCTCCATGAAGTTACATTGAAACCCCTATATAAACACTAGATTGAAACAAAGAGGAGAAGTTATTTTTTTGAAGCATATTGTGAAGTTTTGCAACTCTGTTTGCATTCATTTTTAATGAAGTACCTTGAAGACTTGATGCACAACTAGATGTTGGAGTAAATATTTGATAGCCTGTTTGTGGAGGGACCCTACAAACAGTGAAGGTTCTTTATTTTATGTTTTTAATGTAGTTGTTTTAATGTTTCCTTTTTATCATTTGATGTAGTTATTTTCAGAATTCCAATTTGACATTTTCCATAGCTGTTTTCAAAATTCCATTTTTTCATCTGTTGTAGTTGTTTCCAGAATTCCATTTTGTTATTTTATGTAGATGATTTCATAAGTCTTGTTTTATCATTTGATGTATATTCTTTCAAATTGCCAAATTTTAGAGGATTCATAGTTTTACTTCTAAAGCAACAATGATTTATTTTAGAGTAGTTTTACAAGTTCATGAGTGGTTTATTTCAAAGATCACGAGTGATTTATTTTCAAAACATTAGTGATTGAGTGATTTCCTTTCAACATATGAGTGCGTTATTTTCAGTTCATGAGTGATTTGTTTTCAAGAGATTTAGTGATTTCTTTACAAGTTTCATTACCATAATATTTCATTTAAAAAACATAAAAATTTATAAATTCCCTTTTCTAGAATTCAATTTTATCTTCATGCACAAGACTATTGGAGAATAAGAATTTTTAGAGACTAATAAATAAATTAGTTAAGATTTATTCATAAGATAGAGAAATTTTGTTTCAGTTTTTACATAGTAGAAAGCATGTCGATTTTTAGAACTTAGTTGTAATTAAAAATTTTCAATTTCATTAGGAACATAAGAATAAAAACATCCTTAGAAGTAATCTCTACAAATCCAATCATCACACCAATAAACTGAATGAATAAAAGAGTCTTCAAGCATATATTGTTCACTTGCACTTCACAAGTTTACCAGCTCCAGTCAATAATTTATGTAATCAATTTAAGAAAAATAAATTGACCAAACTATATCCATGGAATCACAACAACTAATCTTATCTATTCCAAAAAATCATAAACTAGAAAGCATTTTTGGTCTGTGGGGAAGGTTTACCCTCCTCAAGCTCCAATGACAGAGATGAGAGGGGGAGGCTTGACTCATAGCTTTCTGAAGTTGTAAAATATTCTAATGGCATGTAAGAAAGCTAAATATACAACAAAATACAAATGGAAGAAAACTAAAAAACAATAAATTAAACTACCAAAAAACTAGCTAAATATTCATAAGAAAAACTAGATAAGTGACATGAAAGTAAAGAATGATTACACAAGAGAAGCTGAGGCACATGGATTGGGCCCTAACCCACAAGCCTAGCTCTATGAAACTGGATCAGTAAAGTAAAGTCTAAAATATCAAAAACTGTGTTGACAGTGTCTCTCTCTCACCTCTTCCATTGGAGTTTGAGGAGGAATATCTTCCACTATAGACCAAACATATTCAGTTTATTGTTTCTTGGAAAATTTAAGATATATTCCACTTTTCTTATCATGAGTATGATGTAGGTTCAAAGGTAGATTTGTGTTTCAAGTGCACGAGTAGTTCTAGTTAAATTCAATTCATCTTTTCCATTATTTCCATGATAATATTGTTGATGATAAATGCATGAGTGGATGGCTTGTTTGTAGGTTTGGCTATAGCGGTAGAGAAGGACCCTTTCAACACTATCACTTTGAGTTTAAACTCTCCATCAGTCACCTTATATTCAGTCACCCACAACCCTGTTTTGGAGACCATCATCACACCACTGAGAACAAACATTTTGGTGCAAGACAAGCCTTTCGAGGGTTCCAAGCTTGGCCAAGGTGGTTGGTCATCCTCCATTTCCTTGGATCCATATTTCCCTCACCTTTCCTAGCCTTCTTTCCACCATTTATGGCCTCCAAATCATCTCGACCTGTTTCTTATAGCATTACAGGACTTCCTGTAGAAAAACATGAATCATATAGCAGCTTCCTATAGTAGTGTTGAGAGCCCTCTCCTTCACATCAAGATCACTTCTCCACCTCACCCAAGCCTGGAAAAGACAATAGTGGACCTCCAACTCTGTATATTTGGTTCAAGGACACCCTTAGGATACCCAAATTCCCTCTTCTCTTGCTGCAAAATAGAGTAATTTGAGTATGATTAGTTCATCATAAGATAGATCATTAGCTCAATATATAGCATGGATTAGATAGAAGTCAGTTATTCATTGATTCAAAATGTGTGCAAATATAGATTAGTTAATTTTGCAAGTCAATTCAGTAGTCTAGAAAATGAATGCAATCTAGTATAATTTCCCTTCTTGTACTTATAATGAGTGTTAGTCATTTTTCATTGCAAAAGTAGACATTAAATAGATAAATGAGTGCAATCTAGTGTAGATTATTTTTTTGCCAATAGAGTAATAATGGTTATGATCTACTTTTAGTCTTAGGTTGTAGTTAGAATTGTGACAGGATTCCTCTTTCAAAGTAGCCCTAGTTAATAACACCTCAAGGTATAACTAAGATGAGGATGGCATGAGTAGAGCCCATCTGTTGTGAATATAGCACTTTCACCTCCTATTTTTTGTGAACCCTGAGTTGATAAGTAAAGTTGAGTAGCCTTTGGGAGTTGTATCACTCTTGGTGCAATACTAGGGCTCACCAAGAACATTGAATTAAGAGGATTTCACACTAGGATAAAACACACAAATAACAAATCAAGCAATGTGACGACACTAAGGGGCTTGAAACGACAGTTCATGTAGGCTCTAAAATTGACTTAGGAAATTTTTTTGGAGGATCAATGTCATAGCGACAACACTTGGTAACACACTCATAGAACCCCAGCTTCTCTGAAATGGTTTCATTTAAGTGTGAATTATCAATTCTCTAGGAAGTATTGATACAATCAGTTAGTTACCTTAGCTCCACATTCTTACCTAGGTAACGATATAGCCTTCCCAGTTCCACTACTCGGTGTAACACATCATAAATAAAGTTATATTGTTATATTATTGATGTAAGTAAGGGTAATACAATATGGAGAGTTAAAAAAAATCAAAGTATGAGTTTTGCATCTCTGACATTATGTTGGACATGGGATCCCTGTGAAGTAAACAGCAGAGAAACACTCCACAGATCAAGGAGCAGAGCACACATTGTGGAGTCTATTTTGAGTCATAGGGTCTTTGGGGTGGGTCAAAGCCCCTTATTATGTAATGGGACGAGACAATTTTGTGAACGTTGGACTCCGTTCATCATTTTGGACCATGGTATTATAAATTCCAAACCTATATAAGGAGTCTAGATAGAGTTCAAACGAAAATCTTAAATGATAGATCTAATGAGATGCATTTGGATTTATGATTGCTTTAAGTCAGAGTCTATGTTTTGGTTTAGAGGAAAGGCTCCTGCAGGTGTGTGCGCGTAGACCTTAGGAAGTATGCAACTATGTGAGAAGACCCCTTTAGCTGAGTGCACAGGGTGGACTTGAATGTATGAGAAGGATCTGATATGAATGAAAGACTGGAGTTTACATTGAAAAGTTTTTCTTTACTTATTGTTTATGAATACATATTCTAAATAAGTTTTTTTGATCTGTAACTTAATTGCGCAGTCTCTTTTATGGTTGTTTTCTTTGTTTAATGCATGAATAAGTAAGATCGCATATCTTTTTAGTAAGTTCAACAGATGTGTTGAAAATCGCTTGTATTATTGATAGATATGACCTGTGAATATATCTTAAGAACGAAAATCACTAAATCCACGATCCTTTATCCCTATGGATGCAAAAACCTAGTTCTAGCATCATTCTGTATTTCCTCGGGTGAGACAACAAATCTGCGCAAGCAGGTCGTTGCCGAAAGGGCCAATAATAGTGGGGTTTTTTGGACTTTATAGTCACATTGAACCTGGGTCTAGGCCCCATCAAGCCAATAAATGGTTTTGTTTCCAAGACCAGGATTTTACTGATGAAGAGTTGAATATGGAGTCCATCTAAGCAAGAGATTGAAGATTAGGTAAGTCTAAAAAATGTGAGTTTCTTGTGCAAGAAAATAGAAACTCGTGCATCTCTACTGAACATTGGTTACAGAAGTATATCTATACAGATCAATACAAGATACTTTTCGTGTCATTTTCTAGTGAGTTGTAGGAGTGGATATCAAGACTAGTTGCGTAGATGGGCCAGTTCAATAATAAGCTAACTATGTGGACCCTAGAACTAATTGAGAAGCTGAAAAATACTGATAACAATATCACGAGGGCATATGATTATTAGATCGATAATATCCTTGGAGGGTTTATTATTGAGTTCACGATTTATACTTATGTGTCTTATAGCGAATCATAGTGCGATTTCTTCAAAGGCATTAGAGGTAAGTACCTGAACTCACTGAAGTTCTGGATTAGAATATTATTTTGTGAAAAAAGGTATATTACAGATGTGCTCATATTGATGTTCGAATAAAGAGAACCTGGTGCTGCGTAGAGTGGAAAAATATCCAAAAAAAATTGGGGTATATACATTGAAATTGAATATTGTCTGTATTTTGGGTCTGAAGAAAGAGAAAGAAACCTTGCTACCCCAAGAAGTTTGTCACTGAGATCTGAAAGTAAAAAAAACACTGCAGAGATTCCCCAACCTTCCACACCCATCATCACCCCATCCCATTATGTTCCTTGAACTCCACCTCCACCACCCCCATTCACCATGTCCCAACCCCCAAATATGCATGTATTCAAGGGATCGAATGATCCATAACAGTTTTGGTTTGTTGCAGAAGCAATATGGAGTTCACAAAATATTACAGATGAAAATATGATGAAAGCGTAGTTGGTTACCACATTGCAAGATAGAGCATTGTCCTGGTACATGAAATATGTTACGATGAATTCACATGTTGTATTTTTTGTGACGAAGACCGTACTAAACGTTTAATTCAAGAAACCTAAGTCATAGTACCAGTGTATCACATACATCAAAGAGATTAAGCAGCTAGCTATTGAGACTGTGTGGGAGGTAGATCGGAGATTTAAGACGCTGTTGAGCCAATTTAGCTTCAAGATCCCATATGAACAACATAGATAATGGTTCACTGATGTGTTGTTGCCTCATCTTAGATTTCCATTGTCAAAATAGAAGATTGCTACTCAAGCTGAAGCGCTAGAGATCATGATGAAGCTTGAAGCTTCGCCAGTAGCTGATACAAGCATAGTTTTGCAACAAATTCAGACACAGTTGGCGAACTTGCACATGGAGCTCCAGGATCGAAAGAAGGCAAAGGAGGTTAGACTCTAATATAAGCTCGAAATTTTGGTGTATCAAGTGAAAGCAGAGGGTCACTATAAAGAGCAGTGCCCTATTTATAGAGACTATTTAGGCGTTGGCCCTGTTGAGTCCATTGAAGCCTAAATCAAGTTTTGGGCCAAGTATAGGGCCCCATTTATGGTGTAGCATATGCAAATTTGTAGGAAAACATTCCACGAACTATTGTCACTTGTTGAAATTTTTTGTCAAATCGACGAAGAAATTGTTCTGCAATTTCTGCAGTTCGGTGGGACATGATGAACAAAATTGTAATAGCTATGATATGATGATGCAGAATAGTCCTGGTGCATACATAATACAGGTAGAAGATCGTAAAGTTTCAGGTTCGAAAACTGAGCGAGGAGGTTTCCTAGGCCGAGGGCGTGGACGAGGGTAGATCATATGTTACAACTACGGACAGCTAGGAACTTTTTCCAGGGATTTTCATAATCTTACTACAGTTTCCTATAAGTATTTTCAATAATTTGGTCATGAAATCGAAGATCGTCTCATTTTGTTAGCTAAAATGCAAGGGAAGCGCAACAAGCAGTCGTCTCATAATATACAAATGATGAGGGTTGAACTGCGCCAATATGATCCTAACGTTAACATAGTAATGCATAGTGGTATGAATATTGGAGGAAACCACAAGAAATAAAAGAGGAATGTGACGAAAACCTGGGTAAGGAAAGAAGAAGATAAGAATGTTGTATTAAATGTACACCATGAGAAATAGACATTCATGGAAGCAAGGAAGACATTTATGACTTGTAAATATTCGCCACCTACCACGCGAAAACGGTTGCTTCCACTAAAGAATAAGCCTGAGGAGAATGTCGAAGTAAAGGAAGCTAATTATTTTATCTTGGCATCCTTTTTTCCAACATGTATGGAATTGATGAGGGTCCATAAGGCTTTAGAAGTATTACAGGAACTAATAGATATTTTTTTTGGAAAGGAAAAGCTGCAACTGGAATAGTGCATAGTAAATAAATTGTACCAGAATAAGAAGAGAACCGGTCAGGATAATCCAAATATCATTGAATTGAAAAGATGTAAGTCAAAACAAAGAAGAGCGTAACATATACTCCAAGGGTTGTATGTACCACAAATTTCGTTTCACAAAATATTAGCCACATCATCTTGAAGCGCAAAACAAATTTTATTCAAGAAAAATAAAACCAAAAGAATAAAATAAGTACACAAAATAATAATGTTATGCATCTAACTAAATGCGACCTAACCTATCCTAAACTAAAAAATACAGGGTTGGGTCATGTAAATGGAAATTCCAACGCAGCCATAGAAGCTACTCCAGACAAGAATAAAATGTAGTGCAGTGAAAAGGATAAACAATGTGAACATTCACATCGACAAATATAAATAGGAAGTAAAATAACAATGGTCTAACACACTCAATTTCTCTATCAAATGAAATACTTCAAAAAAATAGTGATTACCAAGTCTATGACCATACAAGACTGGATTAAGAGCACAAAAAAACAAGCCACGAGATGTGGGTCCTAACCAATAATATTTTTCGGGGGAATTTGCAATAGCATCATGGAAACAAGGTTTAGAGAAAATATGAAAAGAAATTAATAGTCTAACATATCATAAGCGACATTAATAGTATAACCATAATCCATGCTATCATGCGAGTCATATTATTTAATGGATGATGCAGATGTTATGTTAGATCAAAATATTTGACATTCAATAAGATCACTCTTGGTTTCCACATCACAGATCAAATATTTTCTTTAGGTGGGATGTAGCGGTGGAGGTTTAATAGTCAAATTAAACTTTCTTCTCGGAAGGTTAAAAAAAATTCCATGAAGAAAATGATAATCCCTCAAAAGAGAGTCAACATCCCATGTGATGACATTAACAACAAGATCCTGTGAGATAACCTTGAACCGACCGGAATCACAAATATAGTCATGGTGACAGGAACTTGACATAACCATCAGTGTAGGTTGAAGTGTCCTACTCACCTAACTTGACCTTGAATTCCGAGAAAACATGGTTAGCTACTTATCAAAAAAATATTCATCATTCATATCATGAAATTCAAAATAAAATTTAGGTTGATCATATATATTTTGAGATTTCCACAAAAATCCTCAATGATAAGCATGTCGTCTTCTTGATCCAAATGAGATATATCTGAAAGAACATCTTTGATGATCACATCATACTCCATTTTCAATTCCTGAAAATATAAATCGTTTTGTCGGAACAAATATTTATCCATGTTACTTGAACAATCATTACTGTATAATTCAAAGAAAATGAAATCATTAGGGTCATGGTTTTCCAAGTATTCAACTTGATTAATGGGTAGAGGATCGACTAGAGAAATATCAAGATTTGAATATTGTTAATTAATAAGATCATACGAATCATCATCAAGAGAGATATGCGAAAGAAATTTTAATTCTTCATCAACAAAATAATCTTCTGATTATTGACCAGTTGAGGTTCAAAACATGAAAAATTAAAAGGAGTGCGACATGGAACAAAAGGAATATTTGATTCTTCTTTAGGATGGTGAAACTCTTTTTTATTGGGAGGACAAAATGGGTCATATTCAAAATATTTTCTTGACATCCATAATAACAACCAAAATTTTTCATCCAAAAACTTCCAGCCCACATCCTCATACAAAAATTCATAACAAAGATGAAGGAATCAATAAACAAAATGTTCAATAGATTCATTTTATTCCATTATAATATGATCAATTTCATTAAGAACATCTTATTCATATTTGTCAAAAAAACGTTATATATCATTAACCAATTTCTTAAATATTAAATAGAAGCAATGGGTAAATAATAACACCATTTCTTCACATGATCATCCAATGTAAGGGTAAACAATCTACCAAGGATTTCTTCAAAATAAACACCACTTGAGAAACAAAATTGAATAAATTCAATTACATAATCAAGGATGGTTTTTGTACCATTTCCATTGAATTTTAAATGTTAAAAGTCACACGGGGATTTAAAGATATAAAGATTCGAAAAAACACCTCGGGATTATGATCTGGGATGAAGCCATTAAAGGTAAGAGATTCAAACAGACTTCACAGGCTCAGTTGTCACCTAGCCCTCTTTCTAGCGCCAAAATTGTTGATGGTGCTGGATGCGGCCAACATGTAAGGAGATATCACTGATGTGAAAACCCAATTATACCTTAAACAATTTGGCGTAGGAGTCCCATCCAGCTATACAGTCCAACCACCATTGGAAATGTTTCAAAGATATTCCTGGGTTATAATTACAAACAAGAGAACACAACATATCTTTGGGGAAAAAAATATTTAATATTTGTGAGACACCCAATGTAAGGTGCATAAGGGATACTTCCATGGCTGATAAAGGAAAAAGAGCCTCTAGTTAGAAAATCAATAGTACTATTATAAAGGGGGACCCGAGAAGGAAGAGAAAGTCTTCTCTATTACCTACAGATTAGTCCGCATAATAAATAACAATCATGAAAGTATAATAACACTTATTCAATAATAACCATAGCTAAGAAATGAATTAGTTCATTAAACTTAGTATGTAATTAAAGAAACATATTCCACAAAAATATCAAGAATAGCCCAACTATATCTACGATACATGCATGAATAAGTGTCGGCTCATAGAGCTTCTTATTAAGAATGAAATATCCTAAGTACACTATTACATGGATGAAACACATCCAATAGTGAAACATGAAGCCACAAATTTATTCTCCAAAGAATGGTCTATCTCCTATGCACTACAAGAGAAGCCAAGGCATGAATCCAAGAATCTAGTCCCCTTAGCTTGAGTTATGAGGAGTTATTTATAACTAATCACATTGACCTTTGATATTCCTCATGACTCTTCAATTTATATGATTGTACAGATTCTATACATGACTTATTACATTCCATATGTGGCTTTTCACATTCCACATGTGTCCCTTGGACTTCATTACATACCATTTGTTATAAAATAAAAACTACATATGATACAGTGGCTATATAAGACAAAAATAATAATCAGAAAAAGTCTCATCAAATTGACAAATCATTTATTTCCTCATGGAGCTCATTTTTAATGTATGTGTTCCATGCTGTGAACTCTGTTAGGATGGATTTGACTCGAACTAGAAATTTCCCTACATAACGCATATTCACCTCTAGTTCCTCCGTCAACATGGTCTTGGAGATTGACTATACATTATTCTATAGCCATTAAAGTTTCATATGAGCTTTGATTGGTGCAATGAAGTACTAAGTCTGTAGAATAATGTCTTTGGTGATGTCCCAGCCTTCATATTTTGTTGCTTCCTTTATTTGTTCAAATGTATATCCTGATTTACTGGAAGATGATTTCTCTTCCTATAATTACTTCAAGTTTTCCTATTGGAGGCATCCCATGCTTCTATGCTAGAGACCCGAAACCATTTTGCAGTCGATTATAAGTATAAATAGTATTGATTGATTGTTCTCCAAGACACATGTAGTTTTGATGTTGGAGTCTCAGATAAACTCTGTCGATCATGGAAGCAGATTGTTCTTTTCTCTCCAAAACTTACATAGCATCTGGATACTTGGAAACCCACTCTTGAATATGGTCAACCACTCTATTTTTTGCTTTAAGGACTTTTACCATTTATTGTGCCTTCTTATGTATTACAACGAGAGTAGCCACCACTAGTTGTATCAGTATCATTGTTATGCGGATAAATCCGTCTTGCGGACAAGAGCGATCTCCCTAGTATCCTGCGGATAACTATAAACAAACATCCATTTGTAAATCGTTTCTCTAGATCATTTGCAATTGAGAATTATTATACATAAAAAAGAGGACATGCTCCTACCTTGAAATTTGACGTTCAGTGCAGCCTTTTATCTAGTCGCTCCAAAGAGGCTTCTTCAGTAATGAGAACCTGCAATCAAAGACTAACAAAATAATTAAAAGTACCTACAACATATAATAATTTAGAACAACTAATCTAACTCATTGATCGAATCCAAGTATTGAATTATTCAAATAGACACAAGAACAAATCAATGAGAAAAGGAGATCCATATGTATTATCTTGTATGAAAAGAGTAACTTTACAACATGTCTCCTTGATGTTGTACAAGTTCCTCTCGGGGTCCTGAGAAATCGTTCCTCCTTCATATTGACAAGCCTTCTTCTCTCTGAACTAGCATGAAGTTATGGACATGAGTGTGTGATCATTATCATATCAATAATGACTAGTATAAAGAGTATGCTCTCTTAGGAATTTCTTCAGAAATTACCATATACAAGGTAAAATATACCCTTGATACTTAAACATGATCTCAATTTATAGGGAAATGGAGGTAGTTTCAGTTCCATGAAGAGGGGGATGGATTCCTCTCATGAAGGGATTTGAGCTCCATATACCAAGGGATAAACTCCATGAGTGAAGGGATAGAGCTCCATGATTGGAGGGATAAAGCTCGAGCTGATCACACCTTTAGAAGCTTCCAGTTGGGAGAATATTCCTCCAACTAGGCTTCTAGAACTTAATTTTTCCTTTATTTGAATATTTACGGGGGTTCGCAGGTTTTATAAGCAGAATGTGTGGGATGTGTCACAGGATATAGAACAAATATCTGTGGATCCGCGGGAAAGAGCTAGGAAAAGTGCAGAGTTAGACTTTTAAGGGTTTTAGTGATGAACCTATATAGACAGTCAAATGTCATGGTGACAAAGTAACGTGTAACAGATTTCCCCCTAAAGTGCGAAGTCTGAGGTAGTTCTGAAGAGTGAAGTGATTTATCATTCCGAGGATTGGATTGCGGACATACCTATAGAAAACCTATAAAAACATTCAATACAAGCATGTATATATATATATATATATATATATATATATATATATATCATCACTAAGGTAGGCATTCCCATACCCAGATCAAAACTAACTAAATGTTCTGGTATAGAAATTATTTTAAAATTAAATCAATAGTAGACACAGTATGGGTGCAGCCATCTGTCATAAGTAGTCTATTGTATCTTGAATAATAAAACTTCTCATAGCCTGGATGGTTGAAACTAGATTGAGGGTATTGATTTCTGCTTCCCGAACTAGTGCGATTCTATCCATGCGATTGATTATGTCGAAGTCGAACATGGTAGAAACCACTTGATTACCAGTCAATGATGTGAACTGTTAACAAGTGTGAGAGAAACCACCAATAATGACAATGGTTCTCAAAGTACTTAGTGCAATCCACGAAGTGTTAATGAATGATTTGCAGTCGAACACTTCACGGAATCATTCGATCGAAGGTCAATGATGAAACCTATCGTTGAAGGCAAGAAACTTGCCATTAGGGCATGCAGATCCCAAGGTACTGATAGGATTCTAGATCAACTTTCTAGATGATGAGCTGTCGTCAACAGAAAGTGAACCATCGTAGGAAAGCCCATAGCATGAAACCATTAGATCAAGTTTTGAAGAAATATTTTCAAGGACTGACTCAAGGATAGTCAATGCAAAGGGAGAAAAATGTTTGCAATGAATCATTTATTTGAACTGTCTCTTGAACACATAACGACACTGCATATGTTTTGGTAATAATTGACCTAAAGCTAATACCCAAAGACCAGCTAAAGACTTTCAATGTGGTTTTATTAACTTTTAGACAAAGGATTTTCCCAACCCAGGTACAAGTGTGACAACGTGTCATGTTCAAGAGTGGTATATTTATTTTAAAACAAGGGTGACAATTGGATTCCTTTTCTCTTCCCCCCCCCACTATTATTGGAAAGTACCTCTTTATTTTTGACAAGCTTGAGGAGGATAAAAAATTTTTCTTTTGTAAGCTCATCCTTCGGATGAGTCCATATTATTATTAAAATTGAACCCTAAGAAGGAGTGGTTCAGTCCTGTTTTTAATTGACAGGTCCTTTACTGTTAAGTTTTAACGAGTCCAGTATAGGAGAAACTTGGCATTTTTCAGTTTTAGGGAGTCAGAAGAAAAACATAAGTAAACTCCGTGGTTGTAATTTTTCGTAAATTTAGTCTCTCAAGTCTGAAAAAGGATAAAATAATATAGGAGAGAACTCTATTGACCATGATTAGTCAATGCATACCTTTTTCGTAAATAGTCCATTTCATTCTGGAGAAGGGGTAATCTTATACTGAAAGGATGACTGTTCATTTCCTTTAACGAGTTTGAATAGTCAAATTCTCGGCGATATTTTCATATTTAGAGAGTCTGAAAAGGGCTTAGAAGAGAACTCCATGGTTTCTCTTTTTTGTAAATTTCAAGAGTTCGAAAAAGTGATAAAGTATACTTAGTTGGCCGACTTTAAATTTAATTTACGAGCAAGAAAAGATGGAAATAACTCGACATTTTCATTTTTTTTTACGAGAATGAAAGATAGTGAAATAATCTCAGGATTTTCATGAGTTTAATGAGTCTTGAAAATAATAACTGAAATGGACTCAAGATAGGTTTCATTTTGATACAAGCTTGAAACATAGGAAACATTATTCTTGAGAGTGGTTTCAGTTTTACACAAGCTTGAAACGTAGGAAACTATGCTTGAGAGTGGTTTGTTTCATTTTTACACAAGCTTGAAACAACGGAAAAAATCATGCTTGAGATCAGTTTTAATTCCCCCCAAGCGTAACCTGCAAGAGCATATGCCCCCCAAGCTTCATTTCATTCACCTAACTGGACTATTGGTTACTAATATGTGGATGGAATGAAGGTTCATTTACAAGATTAGATGAAAGACTAGACTTAATTAGGAGAGGATTTGTTTCATTTTTTAACGAGCTTGACATAGGAAAAGAACTATGCTCATCACCTAATTCATTTTTTAACGAGGTTGACTCAGTAAAAGGAACTATCCTCAAGGTGACCTGTTTCATCTTTTAATGAGGCTGACACAGAAAAAGAACTCTCCTCATGGGGAACCTATTTCATTTTTTAATGAGGTTGACAGAGGAAAATAACTCTTCTCATGGTGACCTATTTCATTTTTTAACGAGGTTGACATAGTAGAAGGAACTCTCCTCATGGGGAACCTGTTTCATTTTTTAATGAGGTTGACACAGGAAAAGAACCATCCTCATGGTGACCTATTTCATTTTTTAATGAGGTTGATACAGTAGAAGGAACTCTCCTCATGGGGAACTTGTTTCATTTTTTAACAAGGTTGACACAGTAAAATAACTATCCTCATTTCCTGATTCATTTTTTAACGAGGTTGACACAGGAAAAGAACCATCCTCAAGATGAACTTATTCATTTTTTAACGAGGTTGACACAGTAAAAGAACTATCCTCATTGCCTGATTCATTTTTTAACGAGGTTGACATAGGAAAAGAACCATCCTCAAGATGAACTGATTCATTTTTCATCGAGGTTGACACAGTAAAAGAACTATTCTCATAAAGGTCTGTTTCATTTTTTAATGAGGTTGACACAATAAAAGATCTATCCTCATGGGAACCTGTTTCATTTTTTAATGAGGTTGACATAGTAAAAGGAACTTTCCTCATGATGAACAGATTCATTTTTTAACAAGGTTGACACAGTAAGAGGAACTCTCCCTGTGGATCTTGTTTCATTTTTTAACTATGTTGACACAGTAAAAGAACTATCCTCTGGGGTCCTTGTCATGGATTCCAGCTGGAAGACACACATTTCAAGGGACACTCCTCGATCATGGCTTCTAAGAGGTCTTCATCAGATGGAATAACAGTTCTCTGGAAGGAACACATATCAAGGGAATCAATAGGGATAAGAACACCACATTCAAATAATCCAATAGGGTTTGACATGTCAATTACTAAATCTAGTCAAAGGAATTTGAAAAAACAGTGAGAGGCTCGCTTGGATCGATAACTGAAAACATGGGACTAGTTGCCACATAATTAACCCATAGTGGGCTAGATAACACTTCCGTATGAGGAAAATTCAAGGGTGTCAGATTATTGGTAGTCAAACCAAGACTAACGAATGAAAGCTAGTCTACAGTCATAATGTTTCCATTGTGAGGGAAAGACATCACGCGAAAGAGTGTCGATACAACAACTTTCATTGCATAGAAATAGTCTCACCTGAGGAGTAAGCTAAAATCCAAGGGGCCTCGAACTACCATAAGATCAATACAGCCAGTTTTACCTTCCAAGGTAATAGGAAACTTAGAAAGGATCCCTAAAGGTTTACTAATGGTTCTGTTAAAATCTGATAGATTTTGTGTAATAGGCACAAGCTAAGGGGAACCCAAAGCTTGCCAAGTAGTTAAGGATAAAATACTAAAAAAAGCACCTTCATCTACATTCATGCGGTGCACATTATTACCACAAGCCTTCACAATGATTTGGAAATGGATGGAGGAAGGAAGAATAGGTTTTGTAAGTCTATTCCAATCAAAGGAAAAGGCCTCAATACTTAGAGGGGGTTTTATATAAACAAGTGAAATTCCCCTTGGCGTAGAAGAATCTGATGTAACAAGAAGAACCTGAGTGGTATTAATTTCACTCTCTACAGGGAGAGTGGGATCGACCGAATGTGAAATCAAGTCGACCACATGATCAACTAATGGATCATCAACCTGAGTGATATGATTTTCAATCTTTAATAGAAGAGAAATACTGACTGTACTTGGAATTATATCAATCATTTCGTCAGTTGACGGTAGGTTGGGAGAAATTTTACGGTAACCAATTGGAAGTTTTTGCTGTGGAAAAGTAAGGTTTTCCAACAATTTTGAGGGTTCATCCATGTGAGGGAAAATGTGAGTTTGATGACTCCCTTTGCATAACCTACAAAGAAACCTAACTTTTTCCTTTTTCCCAAGAACCTAACAATCACTGGTTTATGGATCAACAGTAAGTTGATGGGATTTTTCTGGCCATACTTCCAAGACCTTAGGAATACCAGGAAAATTGATAAGGAATTGGTCACCCTTACAAATTTTGCAAGGTTAATTGGGTTTACAATGCATGTTGGAGGTTTCCTCAACACTACCAACACTTAAAACCATGGTTTGTTGGTTGACTTCTTTCTTATCTTGCTTCTTCTTCTTCCCTTTCTTCTTCTTCTTAGCCACCTTGTTACTAGCATCAAGGATTTTACCAAGCGAATAAGAAGAAAGGGAGGAAGACATGTTGGGCGAAGAAGGTAAAGGGTCAACATGAGGTTGGTGATGTTGAGATGGTGAACTCTGTTGAGGTGAAGCATCCAGTTGAGGTGGAACCATTTGAGTATTCGAGGCCAACGAAGTTGAAAATAACTATACCGCTAAACCTATGGTAAATCCAGGTAATGACAATGTAGCCATGTAAGGAGGACCAACATTTCCAAAGCAAGGAAAAGTACTAGGATTCTTGTTAAGAGGGGTTCCTTGGTTGGTAAATTCTAGAACTGTTGCCATTATATTCAACTTTAGTGAATTATATTAACAATTTAAAAAAATAATTAACAATTCAAATTCACAATTCACACGTAAGGTCTCTAAAAAGTAAAAACAAACAAATGAACACATGTCATCAAATCTAGGAGTCAAACCACACACAAATAGTTTGTTTTCACTTCGAAATCACTAGTTGGTTATGAAATCCAACGTCGCGGAGATCAATGTGAAAAACTAGTGGTCGGAACAGTTACCCTCACAACCTGCTTAATGAAACAGTCTGGTGCAAGTACCGCCACTATGCCATCTTGAAGTGAAGTGCACCCTCCAAAAAGTCCAAGTAAGTCTAGTCAACGTCTTCTCTAGGTACAGTGGGACCTTCCCTCCACCATCACCTTGGGAAAAATCCTAAATATTATGGCCACTGAGGTCACCAACTGAGACAAATGCACTTGGGGGAATATTATATAATCCGATATACACACAAGGGAAGAGTATCATGATCAATCCCCTTGAAGGCTCCTCGACATGGTAAATCCGAGGTTTGCCAACAAGTGAACCTAGGCTCCTCGACAATGGTTAATCTGAGGTTTACCAATTGTCTTACATGCACATCTTCTATCTTTCCCAATGAGATAGGTACAATTACCTCACTGGTTCCGACATGATCTCATGCTTGACTCTTTTAAGAAGAGCTTCCCAGAGCACAATTGCAACAATTGGAATTTTTCCTAACCACAAGATACTATTGTTTTTTTAGTTTCTTTGGAACGTTAACTACAACCTATTCCAAAGAAATAGCCTAAGCTAGATTGGTGGAAAGAGCCCTATAAAATATAAAAATTTCTAAATGAATTTTATTAAGCGCTGTGTTATTTGGGTTGTTATTACTCAAAGGGTGAATAGATATGAAACTAATGGTGTTATGACCTGACCCAAAACTGAATGCAATCAAATATGATAATGTAATTTTTTTCAATTTGATGAATCCTAACTAAAGTAAAGAGAGAGGTTCAATTCACTTCCAACAATGCAAAAATTGATAAATAAGAGAAAATATAACAAATTCTCTAATGCACTAATTTCATCAAGAAAAACTAATGCTAATCAATTCCAATTTTTTTTTATGTTTTTAAAACAAGCATAAAAAACATATAAATTCAAATAAAATAAATTGATCTACATCTACTATTGATTTTTCCCGAATGTAAATTATGCAGTTGTAATCTATGCACAATTGACTTGAAAAGTATGCAAATGTAATCTAATTATGAAAATGAAAAAGTTTTAGGGAGATTACATTTTTCGTTCATATTCTGAAAATGCGAATTCTAACTATGCAAATGTGATCTATGCAAGAGAATTCTCAGACACAATATGATTCCAACGTAATCTAAAGAACCAATAAAGTGTAAGTAAAGAAAATTGGGTGAGAATTCCAAAGGTCAAAAATAAAAACACTCAAAGGTGATTAACACTCAGACACAAAAGAAAAAAGATGAAAAATTGATAAGAGCCTGAGACAAACCTTGAAGTAATGACTAAAGGAAATCAAATTAAGAATTTCTCAAAAAATAAACTCAAAACACCCAAGTAACTTAACGAAGACTAATGAGACTGTAAAAGTTGCTGAAAAGAAATGCACACATAATATTTAACGACTAAGATAGACTGGGGCAAACACAAAGAATCATGCAATCTGCTACTAAAAATAGAATATTTATTTTTCGAAAATTTTCCAAAGGCCTGCAGGTTCTAATGGAGTAAGGTGCGGTACTACACTGTTTTAAATTAAAAACTATGGAGGCCAAGAAAATTACAGAAAAACAAATATTCAACTTTTCTTTTCAGGGATTCTCAAAAGTTATCTACCGATCCCATTTTCAGACTAATCAAAATCAGAAAACTCTTAAAATTCAAACTGAAAACTATAAAAGAAAACTAAGTTCTATTCCCCGGTGGAGTTGCCATTTTGTTATGCAGATAAATCCCTCTTGCTGACAAGAGCAATCTCCTAGTATCCTACGGATAACTAGAAACAAACGTCCATTTGTAAATCGTCTTCTCTAGATCATTTATGATTCAGAATTATTATAAAAAAGAAAGAGGACATGCTCCTACCTTGAAATTTGACGTTCGATACAACCTTTTATCCAGTCGCTCCAAAGAGGCTTCTTCAATAATGAGAACCTACAATCAAAGACAGAAAAAAGAATTAAAAGCACCTGCAACATATAATAATTGAGAACAGCTAATCTAACTCAGTGACCAAGGAATCCAAGTATTGAATTATTCAAATAGACACAAGAACAACTCAATGAGAAAAGGAGATCGATATGTATGATCTTGTATGAAAAGAGTAACTTTACAACCTGTCACATTGATGTTGTACAAGTTCCTCTTGGGGTCTTGAACAGTCATTCCTCCTTCAAATTGACAAGCTTTCCTCTCTCTGAATTAGCATGAAGTTATGGACATGAGTGTGTGATCATTCTCATATCAATAATGACTAGTATCGAGAGTATGCTCTCTTAGGAATTTCTTCAGAAATTACCATATACAAGGTACAATCTACACTTGAGACTGAAACATGAGCTCAATTTATAGGGAAATGGAGGTAGTTTCAGTTCCATGAAGAGGGGGATGGATTCCTCTCATGAAGGGATTTGAGCTCTATATACCAAGGGATAAACTCCAAGTGAAGGGATAGAGCTCCATGAGTGGAGGGACAAATCTTGAACTGATCGCTCCTCTAGAAGCTTCCAGTTGGGAGAATATTCGTCCAGATGGGCTTCTAGAACTTGATTTTTTCCTTTATTTGACTATTTATGGGGGTCTGCAGATTTTATAAGTAGAATGTGCGGGATGTTCCGCAAGCTATAGAAAAAATATATGCAGATCCATAGGAAAGAGGTAGGAAAAGTGAGGAGTTAGAATTTTAAGGGTTTTAATGAGCTTTTCTCTAATTCCAAGACTTAGTTTAGGAACATTAGGGTTTTTTATCTCTAATGGAGAAAAATATAGGTAGTGATGAACCTATATTAAGACAATCAAATGTCATGGTGAAAAAATAGCATGTAACAATCATCTCATCATATAACCATGCCATGGTGTCCTATATTTTCCCTAGTTACAACTGCATGGTTTACTACCATTTTGTAATGTCGAAGCTCTATGAAGATAAGCGTTGATTTTCTGCCGCAAGATGTCTTACATGTCGCTTCATTGCAACAAGTTATATACTCAATCTAGCATTCTCATTCAACATATATTCAAAGTTTTCCTACAATGGTGTAGAAAAAGAAACATTTTCCACCATGATTTCCTGGGATTCCTTCTGGTGTTGGCAGTTATCACCTTCTCTGTAAAAACTGAGACTGGATTAAAACATGACACTGCACACATCCATGACTATGTTTATTGGTGGAGGTGTGATTCCCATTTCTCTGAATGGAAGAATACCACCTGTGAGAGGAGGTTTTTCTGGCGAACATGGTTCATCATCCATGGGTTGGCTGGTATCCTCTTCCTCCAACTCTTCTTATATCTCATTGTTCTTCTTCTAGCCTTTGTGTTTCTTGTTCCTCCTGGGACTTCCATGGGACTACCTTTTTTGTTTCTCTCCTATTATTCTCCTTTTTCTTCTTCTTCCTATTGCTTCTCAAGAAAACCATATTTCTTCCTCTTCTCCTCTTATGTTTCTTCTCTTCTCTCTTGTTCCACTTGAATAATTCTTGTATTCAAAGGATCGCCTTTCCATTTCCTACTGCTTTCTCATATCCAATCATACCCGATCCTTTTCCTAAGAGCTACAATATTTCTTGAGGGGTTGCCTTTTTTGCCTCATGTACCTGCATATCTTGAGCTGGTGGATCTTGGGGTGCATTGGTCTCCATCCATGGATGTTACTTTATAACTTCATTGTATCAATTCTTCACCTTATGATATTCTATAGTAGACATTGATGAATAACCCCAATTGAAATCGATCCTTTCACAATGTTACCTGCATAGTCTCCTTGGATCATATCCATGAAATTATTTAGTTATGAAGTGTAAGCAATCCAGCCCTTGTATTTTTGTCATGGTTTCTTTTTGGATATTTAGCTCATATAGTCTGACCCTAAAAGGGAAGGTTGGCCAAGGGGATTTTGTCCTCCTAATTTGATACTAATTTGATACTTCCCTTGTCCAACTAATTTTATACTTCTTGCATGATCACCTTATTAGTAACATATCATGGCATGAGATGAGGGGATATATAACAAAAAAATTATCTAATGTATGTACCCTCAAGCGTTGAAAACCAATATGTGGTATCCCATAGTAACTTCTTCACCTGATCATTCATGTAAGAAGGATTTATCTTGAATATAATTTGGAATATAACTACAAAGAAGTGCTCCGCAAACATTTCATATGCACCTCTAAATCTTGATTCTAACAACACTCTATAGTGGAAGTAAACTGGAAACTTGTCCTGAGTGATACTGTTCCAGTGCAGGGTTGGGAAAGCATATTGTGTGTAGATTCCATCTAAAAGAAATGCAAACATATATAATGGTTGTTTGTAGTTCGCCATCAAAGATGTTTTTTCTTGCCCCACATGATAGTGCAACTCAAATGAAAATATATCTACCCAATTGAAAACTTTACCATGGGTTACCACCATATTGAGCATATATATCCATTTTTCATCAAACACCTCAACATTCTTGCAGTCATGCAACAGAGAACACATGGAAATCAGCTACTGATGTACATATATTAGAATTTTTTTTGGATAAATTGTATATGGGTAGTGAAGAAACTTAGTAGGCTCTCGACACCATTATTTAATGATGTCACTTGTGTCGACGTCGGCCCATCTCGTGTAAAAGTCACTATTTGCATATTTTTTGGGCCTGAGCATCTTATAGTAGGTTTGTATGTCTTATCCATAATAGGTGGGAAATTGACTGCCACTTTCACTATGAACCAAAAGATGAGAGTCATACATATGTGTGATAATCCACTCAATCACCTTTTCACAAGGGATGACCGGGAATCTGCATGTGATCCTATGCATCCTGGACCTCTTGATATTGATGTATGTTTGCAAATTTTCCCAAGTTCTCAGCAAACGTTTTATGATGAATATGTCCTTTATGTGGCACCATGTGACCTCAATAGACTTCTCAATGAAGCATTGTGTGTCTTAATAAATGGGAATGGTTGGATTTTTTACTTCAATTTTTTCCTCAGTGCTTTCCTCTGAAGCTAATTTAGAGGCCATTTTACATGTAGTGGGAGGCATGGCTCCAAAGGATAAAGAAAGGGTGATAATACTTGTAGCTCGAACACATTTTTGTGATAGCACACTCATGATGACAAGATTAACTTTATGAAACTAACTATGCAACAATATATTATTAAAACATATAGAAAGAGACATTAGATGTAACTGAGAATGTAAATATATCAACTACAACATATAGCTACATGCATGGGCATAAAATATACTTGCAACAAGGAGGGCACACTTTCAAATCATGAAGGGGGGTCAAGAGTTATTTTGGGCTTTATAGTGCACTCGTGTGCTCAATCAAGAGAAGGAAAACCATCAAGGGCGTATTTTCTCACTTCGAAGGGATGAAGGAGTGATGCTTCGGGCCTTCTGATCTGCATGGTGCGCTCATGCACTCAAGGAGACAAAGAGGGTGCACTCATGCACTCAAGGGTAAGGAGGGCATATTGGCACATGCCAAAGGGATGAAATAAATTCATTCCACCCTTTAAGGTGTGCTCATGCGTTAATGGAGGGTGTAGTGCTTCATGACAAAGGAGTGCGCTCAAGAGGCCAACTTGTATATTCAGGGAGCAATTTTTAGAGTTGATCGAGCTTCGGGTTTTATAATTTCTCTTTACCAAAGGAAATAGTAAGGATAACTCTAACAACAATATTTTCGGATGAAAATGAGAAGAATAAGTATATACAAGCTTTTATGGGCATTGTCAAAATCATGATAGAATTTGAAAAGTTGCAGAATGTGCATAGTTTGAGCATGCGATATCAAATTAGCACTTGTAGAAATAAGATTGAATAGAAATGCCAGCAAGAAAAGAAATATCGAAAGTGAAATCATGAAATGAAAGCAATATATTCAACATGAAAAACTTACTTGTAACACAGGTGAACAAAGAGTTTCTTGATACACATATGTGCAGCCTATTATCACTCCCCCCCATTTGTGAAGGATGAAAATGGAGAGGAGGTAACCTCAAACCAATATTTAGGTTTGGTAGCTATCCCTACCAGACCAGAGAGGTCTCTCTCAATGTCACTTTTGTATTCAATTAGGTGACTAGAGATGTAATTATCTTAGGCTAGATATAAGCTCAGTCAATTAGGGTTTTTCTTTGAGTTTTTTCTGGATAGGAATGACAATCAAGGAACTAGGTCTAGGGTTTTGGAAATATGATGTAATGTTTTGTCCTTAATGGCAACCTACTTGATGAAGTTGTCCTTGATGGAAACCTGCTTGATGAGTTGCCTATGATAAGCAACCTATGTGCTAAATATGTAAGAATGATGTATCTACAGATCAGCTCATATATGACAGAGAAAAGAATTCCAATATGTGCCAGAGAATTGTTATTTTTAATATGTCACAATGTATACGCAGGTTTGTAAAGGCCAAGTCGTGTATGCACGCGGATAAGTACGTCCCAAATCGCGTATGCCTATTTGGGCTCCAAAATTATAATACCAAGGGGCATTACCATGGTATTGGCACACAGTATTGAGCACTGTATTGTCTACTTGATTCCATCCAAGAATACCATCACAAGTTGTGTGGTTTTGGCTCATGGTATTGATAAAGGCTAAAAATATATAAGGAGAAGACGATCACAGTGAAAGGGTGTGCATGTGTTTGGGTATTGAATGAATACTTCACTTTGAAGTATGTCTGCATGGAATGGGTTACTGGTTATTGATAGATCTGAAATAATAATGCACCAATGATTCAAATGATGGATCAGGATCTCTAGACCTGAAATGACTATGTATCTTCTTGGTCTGTTTATGGAAAGTTTGGTTCTATGATCTGGCGAATGTTTTCTAAAGTGAAGGGTAAGATCTGAGCTGGTTATCTGGTCTGAAGAATTGTGTAGCCCTACAATGTTTGCAGATCAATACGCAGGTTCATCAGAGTGAACGCGCATATATACGCAGTTTAGTTTAAGCAAAAGCGTGTATGGAATCTAAAGTCAGTCCTGAAATAGCTGCAGATATATATGCGATTTTGTCTCTGTGAAAGCACGTATATATGCAAGTTCAATAAATTAAAAGCACGTATGAAATCTAGGGTTTTGCTGAAGTGTGTAGAAGGAAAAATCTGATCTATTTTGTTGTATTGTTATTGTCTATCAAGATGTCTTCATACAGATCTGATTTTTTGAATACTGATTATGCTGCTAGTTGATTATGATTAAAGATCAGTTTTTGGTTGATTGATTGATGATTCAATGAATGAATCGATGGGGTTATAAGTTTCAGTTTGATGCATGTTTTTTGAGCTTAAATGTGTGGAGTGGGTCTAGTCTGAAAATCTGATGAAAAGAGGCCTACAAGGTGTGTTGTGTGGAATTTGTTGGATCCAGTATGAAAATTGATGAAACGTGGTCCATGGTGGTGCTGAGGGTTGAAGCCTTCAGTGAGGGGTTTGTAGCTCCCTTACAGTGGTAGTTGGTAAACGAGATCAGGGGGTAGTAGCTCCCTTCCAGGAGTGGCTAGTAAACGAGATCAGGGGGTAGTAGCTCCCTTCCAGGAGCGATTGGTAAACGAGATTAGGGGGTTGGAGCTCCCTTCCAGTAGTAGCTGGAGAACGAGAGAAGGTTGTAGCCTTCTGCAGGTGGGTGCCTGTGTGCTGGTATGAGTCTGCGCCATTACATGGTTGTAAGAAGTTTTCTTTATAATAAATATTGAAGATAGAGACGACGACAGCAATGGTTTTCTCCCGAATTGGGTTTCCACCTTAAATCCTGGTGTTCATGTGTGTTGCTTATGTGTGATGATTTATTCTGTTCTTACTGCACATGTTTACTTCTTACTAAACATCTGATGAATGAATGATGAAATGATCTAAGTAAATAATTATCTGCATAATAAGATCTTTGGACATACACAAGTTTGCTTAAAGATATCCGCGTATATACACGAGTTGGGTTAATTAAATTCGCATATATAATTATGTAAAGAAAAAGTAAAAGTTTTGAGTAAGCTCTAAATATTGATTCACCCCCCCCCCCCCTCTCAGTATTTTTCCCAACAATTGGTATCAGAGCAGGTCCTTTTGAAGGAGCTTGATTTCTTGAAGGAGATCCGTCACAATGGGAAGGAAGAAAAAGAAGAAGGCTACTCAAAGAGAGAAGATATCTCAAAAAACATGT
The DNA here is from genome assembly GCA_034641835.2 of Pinus albicaulis. Classification (NCBI taxonomy): domain Eukaryota; kingdom Viridiplantae; phylum Streptophyta; class Pinopsida; order Pinales; family Pinaceae; genus Pinus; species Pinus albicaulis. Next base: position 533,308,185 of record CM076569.1, read on the forward strand.
ATAGCAGAAAATGAAGAAGATGAAATAGGTACTGATTGTTGTTCTTGTGATTCACTTTCTTGTGCATGCAATGGTGAAGATAGTGAGAACCAAAGTGAAAGTAATGTTATGGATCTAGAAGCAGTGATTGCAAATCTCAATATTAAAGTTGAATATCAACAAATATTATCTAATGAGATGGAATCTATCTACAAAGATATGATCTCTAGAATGAATGGACAGATAAACAAGTATCAAAGGCTGTAGGATAAAGTAACCAATCACAGTGAAGGACTTGAAGCAGAAATCATTTCTCTCAAAGCAGATCTGGAAACATCAAATAAGAAGAATGAAGAACTTCTACAATCATTTGAAGAACAAGAAAATGGGTTGAAACAAGAGATTCTAAAACTGAATGAACAAGTAGAAGAAGGGAGAAGGGTTGAAGAAAGTATGAAGAAGAAATGCCAAAAATTGGAGGTTGAGGTAAACATTTTAAAAGTTAAATTAGAAGAAAAGGATAAATTCTTGAGGTTTCAAGATAGTACTAAGATTCTAGATAATATTCTTAGTAGTCAAAGGTCTCCCTCTATTAAATTTGGTCTTGGTTTTCATGAAACTGTGATAGGAGAATCTAGTTCACAAGACAAAGCTAAATATTCAAGGGGTATCAATGCAAAACCTAAAGTTTGTAAAGAGAAAAAAGGACAACCGACAATCATGAATTCTCAAAGGAAATCATTTGCTCCCAAATATAGAATTATCAATTGATTCCCTCCTTTGATCAATAATGTTGAATGCTTTATATGTCATAATTATGGACATGTTGTAGCCAAGTGTGGAAGCAAATTATTTCGGTCAAAGACAGATAGACACTACACAGAAAGAGAGTCAGCTCCCAGGTACTCAGGTTTCTTTAAGGGATATTGTTTTTCATGCAGCAATTTTGGTCATAAATTAGTTGATTGCAATAGAAGAAAGATTAGAAAAACATATTATGATCTCTATGCTCCCTTTTCTGGTCACATAAGATGTTATGCTTATAACAAGTATAGGCATGTAGAAAAAGAATGCAAATTAAGTATGATGAAAAAATCTAAGAAATTGGATAATTTCCAACAAAGCTGGAAAAAGAAGAATCTCCAGTAAAAAACATAGGGAATATTGACCCTACTGCAGTCATCTGCTACTAAATTTTAAATCTCATAATGACTGCAGGAGTGATGTGAGATACATTATAGGAATTAGTAATGTATCATCACAAGGGGGCAATAGATGGCGATTCCCATGGTTGGTCTGGTAATTTTGGTTGTGTTTATTTCTAACAGTGCATCTCATGTGACAACAGTGTTGAGATTGCAACAAGATGATGAGCTTAGTGGAAATAAGTCGCCTTCACTAAGTGGGCCCGCAGGCTATTTTTGGCGCAAAGTCTATTTTTAGACTATGTCTATTTTTAGACATATGGATCATGTTCTATGAGTTGTAGGATGTTATTTGTGGATGGTTGGTCAAGTTGGAAAAATATATGGACTTCTATGTTTAGACATATTGGGCGGAATCTATTATTATATTGCCAGTCTAAAAATAGATATGTCGAATATTATTAGCTCTTAATAATATTTGGACTATAAACATTATCTTACTCTCTTGGAGCACTTCAGTTAAGTGCACAGATGTGGCACAGGAGATGACAGAATGAATTACGCTATTCCTAAAGGTTATGTGGAGCTATTGCGTGGATACTTCAGTTAGAAATCACCTGATAGAGTTTGGTGGAGTTGATTGAGGAGTTAATGGAGTTGTCTTCAGTTTAACTAATCTAAACATAGTTGAGCTATTTGTATTTAGTCTAACTAATTAATACACTAGTGAAGGGTGGTGTGAATTAATTATTAATTAATTCACTAATTCTAAACTCATTAATCAACTAAATAATACATCATTTAACTTCAGTGCATGGACAGTTTCAGTGGAGACCAGTCCAGAGATAGGTGAAAGAGCAAGTTAACTATCAGTTGTGACTATACTGTTGCATATTTGCAACAACTAGTGATTGGATAAGCCCATGAGGATTGCGCAGTACAAGCCAGGTGGTTCAAGTTATTTAATGAGCCATCCTATAGCATTTATTACACAATAGAGGCTAGCTATCAGGTGGGAGAGATTGGAGCATGTGTTTTGCTAGATCTAGCTTGATTATTGTGTAGAAATTCAAGGTTGTGCTGAGAGCTTGTGAGGAGCTTTGTACAATGATTGTTACATGATCTCCATAACATATAATATATAGATAGTTGGGGGTTTTGAGCTTTAAGCTTTCCCATGAAATACTGTGTTCATATGTGTGATTGTTTATGGTTTTAATGTGCACATGTGATTGTTTTTATTTCTGCAATTAATGATAAATGGTAGAAGAGATTCTGTATTGTGCATGAAGTTAAAATAGTGTGTGATAAGGAGAATCTCAGTGAATAATATATCAGTTATTCAAATTTCTACATGGTATCAGAGTGATATTTATCATTGGAGCAATTGCAAAACATTGAAGAGGTTGAGTTTTGAGCTGGTGGAATTCAAATTTGCAGTAGTGTTTTCATGGTGTCGAAGTTGAGACGTCATTCAATGGATTATGATTGGAGTATGCCCTTGAGGGCAACTCGAATTATATTTCATGGAACGACAGGATGGAGGCAGTTCTGGATGACAATGGGTTGAAGGAGTTCATAGATGCAGAAGTTCCAAAGTCTACTTCTAGCAATGTTGCCGTACTTGACGCATGGCAAAAGAAGATAGCAAAGTGTTGAAGGATTATGCTGGAAGGTGTGAAGGATCACATAGTTTCCAGCCTTCATGGTAAGGCTTCTCCATTATTGATGTGGAAAGATTTGACATATTTCTTTCAAAGAAAGAGCGACCAGAGGAAGTTGGTGCTCAAGGATAAACTTAGGAACATAAAAATGGAGAAAGGCGACAGTATGCCCAAGTACCTCATGAAGTTCATCCAATGCAGGGATGAGCTAGGAAGTGTGGGGGTTACTGTTGATGATGAGGACTTGGTGAGCTTGGCTCTCCTTGGGCTTCCGAAGAGTTGGCATTCCTATTAGGACTCTGTCAATGGTCGGGAGAAATTTCCAGGATGGGAGCAACTTTGGTCGGATCTTGTGCAACAGGAGATAAGGAGGAGTACCAGGGACGGATCTTCATCAAATAAATTAGATGAAGAAAATTGTGCTTTGGCTACCAAAGCAAGGAAGGGGAAGAGTAAGAAGAATGCTTCTCAATTTGTTGCAAAAGGAAAGAAGCAGGACATGTCCAAGGTGAAGTGCTTTCACTGTCACCAACACAGACATTACACCACTAATTGTCCACAGAAGAAGAAAAATAAGCAGGTTTCTCGATCTGCATGTTGTGTAACTAGCTCCAAAAAGAGAAGAAAAGAGATATAAACGCCTTAGAAATGAGCCACTTCGAGGGGGAAACCTCCAATACATTACATAAATGAACAATTCTTGGATGATACAAATGAAAAAAACCTCCTTCTATATATAGGAGTCCATGGGGCCACAATATAATCCTAGTGGGGCCACAATGTAATCCTAGCCGACCTAACAATAGTAATGTAAGGGCACAATAATAACAATATGGGGGTTACAGGGGTACAATAATAACAATAAGGGGGGCTACACTAACATAATAAGGGGCTACACTATTAATATAGGGGCTTAACATACCCCTCTCCTTCAAACAAGTGTTGTCCTCAACGCTTGATTATTTCTTGATGCTTCTGTATAAAATTCTCATCCTCCCATGTGGAATCTTCTACAGGAAAGTTCTTCCACTTGCTGAGATACTCTGAAATTGATCGTAATTTTTGAGTTCTTTTTTTTGTGACTACTTCAGAACATCATTCGATGTGATGTTGATATTCCTGTTGTTTCATTAGATTCTGCACCAAAGTTAGGTTATCCTTTGAGAGTTGGGGAACTTGTTGTTGATGCTCGATGTCATATTCCACTAATTTATCATCCATATTAGCTATTATTTTATCCTTCAAACCATCCAACTTAGCCTCCATTTCTTCTTTTAAACCATCTATGTCAGCTTCGGTTGCTCTTCGTAAGATCGAAATTTGTTGCACTTGGTACCGTAATTTTGATAGATCATGTTGCAATTCTTCATCTTCATGAGTCATAGTAGACCCTTATGAAGGCTGAATGGGTGTTGAATTCTTTTTAGGGGCTATTTTAGAATCCAATATTGATACCTATTCTACAATATTCCCTTGTAATCAATTCAACTTGATTCTTCAAACAAGACTTATGCAATTCGGGAAAAAAATACACACCTTTTACTTGCTTTGAGGAGCTCGATATTGAAATTGAATTATCTCCGTAATTGAAAATATTCAATATCTGAAATTCAGCCCTGTAGTAGCCCTCTGAATCTTCTTTCAAATGCCATAGGTCTAATCTAATTTGGATTCCCCAAGACAAAGTTGTGTCCAATCTCCCAAAATGACCTAATTCTGGACTGGTTCAGTAGAGAAAACTTGTAGGACTTGCCACGTGTCACTGTTTTGTCTTTTGTCTCTGAAATTGATAGCCAAGAAAAAAAATTCCGTTTAATTGCCACCACTTTTAACAGCACTCAAATCCACTACCCAGAGAGAGAGTTATTGAACTTTTCCCACGATCACCTCTTTGAGATGAAATTGAGGAGCCTGAAAAAGCACTACCTTCCACAGATCATATCTCCAAAAATATTGCGAACCAAGCTCTAAAATTTTTTGACAAATTTCCTTAGGATTTCAGCTTCGCACCATATGAATTTCCGATTCTGAACCTTCGTAGAAAAAAATTTATAGCGAAAATTCCACGATGACCTATTTAGGAGCTTGAAAAAAGACCTAACTTCCACAGATGATATCTCCGAAACTATTGTGAACCAAGCTCTAAAATTTTTAGAAAATCTTCCTCAGGATTTCAACTTCGCACCCTAAAAATTTTAGCATCTGAAAATTCGTAGAATAAAAGTTATAGCGAAAATGCCACGATGACCTGTTTGTAGCAGCGAAACCCTAGAATCCAAAGCTCTGATACCAAATGTTGTGTAACCAGCTCCAAAAAGAGAAGAAAAGAGATATAAACGCCTTAGAAATGAGCCACTTCGAGGGGTAAACCTCCAATACATTACATAAATGAACAATTCTTGGATGATACGAATGAACAAAACCTCCTTCTATATATAGGAGTCCATGGGGCCACAATATAATCCTAGTGGGGCCACAATGTAATCCTAGCCGACCTAACAATAATAATGTAAGGGCATAATAATAACAATATGGGGGTTACAGGGGTACAACAATAATAATAAGTGGGGCTACACTAACATAATAAGGGACTACACTATTAATATAGGGACTTAACACTGCAGCTGGAGAGGCCTTAGCCTCGCAGTTTGAGCTGGATTTTTCGCTAATCGCATGCTTGGTCTCAAGTGTGATGGGTTCAGTCTGGTTTCTTGACAATGGTGCATCTTTTCACATGACAGGAGATCGAGATTTGTTTACTGATCTGGATGAGAAATATCTTGGAGTGCACATCGAGATGGGTGATGATGGTAGATACAGTGCGACTGATATCGGTACCATTTCCTTTGAGAGAGATTCTGGTAAATCCTTCATATTGAAGGAAGTGATGCATGTTCCAATATTGAAGAAGAATATTATCTCTGTGGCGATGTTAGAAGACAAGGGATATGACGTTTTCTTTAGCGAAGGAAAGGCTTTCCTGCGTAGTAAGGCAACTGGTGAGACCCAGAGGATAAGGGTTCGAGTTAAGAACCTTTATCAATTGCAGGTAGATGGCTGCGCAGCAATGGCAGGCAAGGCAGAAGGAGTGGTGAGCTGGGATGATGGCGAGTTGTGGCACCAGATATTGGGCCACCTTCACCATGGAGCTTTGAAGATACTACAACAGATTTCTACTGGGCTACCTAAGGGTACTCTTGCGCAGTCAGATCAGTGCAAAAGATGTACCTTGGGAAAATTTGTGAAAGCCACCTTTCACGAGAAGGATAGTCGAGCCACAACGATCCTTGAGATAATTCACACAAACGTGTGTGGACTTTTCTTAGCAGCTTCGACAGCAAAGCACGGGTACTATGTGATATTTGTTGATGATTTTTCTCATAAGTGCTGGATCTTCTTCATGCAGAAGAAGAGCGAGACATACTCAAAGTTCTGTGAGTTCAAGTCATTGGTTGAGAAATAATCGGGGAAGCAGGTGAAGGCTCTTAGGAGTGACAATGGTGGTGAATTCATCTCTGGCGAATTCAAGGACTTTTGTAGTGTAGAAGGAATTCGAAGAGAGCTCATAGCACCTCATAACCCATAGAAGAATGGGGTTGCGGAGCGAAAGAACAGAACGATTGTGGGTGCTGCATGGGCAATGTTGCATGATCAGGGCCTTCCCATACACTTGTGGGCTGAGGCATGCAATAATGCAGTATATGTGCAGAACCGTTGTCCTCACAGGATACTTGGCATGAGTACACCCTAGGAGGCATTTTCTGGTAAGAGGCCTGATATTTCCCATTTGAGGATTTTTGGTTCACCTGTTTACATTCATGTGATGAAGGATACTAGGAAGAAGAAAGAGCTGACTGCAGAGGTTGGGATATTTTTGGGGTACACTAATACACCCCACAACTATCGTGTGTATTTTCTAGGCAGTCGCAAGACTGTTGTGCGACGGGATATCAAATTTCATGAGGAGAAAGCCATGAAGTGTTCGCTTGAGAGGGAGCCACACTTACATGCCAATGAGAAGCTATTAGTTCCTAAGGATGAGTCTCAGGATGTGGATCAGCCACAAGATGAGGTTCATGGAGTGGAAGATACCACTCAAGCAGCGCCAACCATCATAGGGTGGAAGCACACTACAGAAGCTAAGCAACTGGCTCAAGATGCAGAGAAATTTGTAGGAGCACCTACATCACAGCGTAGATAGAGACAGTCACCTAACCGGTATAATGGATACATGGCTCTTATGAGCAAGTGTATCGTGACGGAGCCATCCCCTTTTGAGGAAGTTGTGGAGGATCCCGCATGGGTAGATGCCATGGTGGAAGAGTATGATTCGATTGTTAGAAACAGTGCATGGGAGATTGTCCCAAGGCCGGAGGGGAAATCAGTGGTGGGTTCGAGATGGATCTACAAAGTAAAGCAAGTAGCTGATGGGAGTGTGGAGAAGTACAAGGCAAGATTTTTTGACCGAGGCTTCTCACATATTTAGGGGATCGATTATGAGGAAACCTTTGCACCTGTCGCAAGGTATTCTTCCATATGGACGATTCTTGCTCTCTCAACGCAGATGGGGTGGCACATTCATCAGATGGATGTGAAGACTGTGTTCCTCAACGGGGTGATTGAGGAGGAGGTATACATAGAGTAGCCCGAAGGTTTCGAGATCTTCAGCAATGAGTCGCATGTGTGCATGCTCAAGAGAGCGCTGTATGGGTTGAAACAAGCACCTCATGCTTGGTACACACGGATAGACAGTTACTTCACCGTACTTGGATTCTCCAAGAGTGAGGCGGATCCAAACCTATACCAGATAGTGGTGGAGGGTAAGTTGCTAATCATTTTACTTTATGTAGATGATTTGATTTTGACAGGTGATGAACTATTGATACACTCATGCAAGGCTGAACTTGCAAAGGAGTTTGAGATGAAGGACTTGGGCCTCCTTCATTATTTCCTGGGATTGGAAATTTGGAAGCGTAGTGATGGACTATTTTTTTCTCAAGGCAAGTATGCACAGGAGATACTGGAGAAGTTCAACATGCATGGCTGCAATCCTGTTGATACTCCTCTTCCTGGTGGATGGAGGAAGGAGGATGCTACTTCAGTGGAGGTAGTGGATGCCACTGTTTATCGACAGTTGGTGGGGTTGCTCATGTATCTGGTCAATACATGACCCGACATATGATATGCTGTTAACCAGCTTTCAAAAGCTATGGTTAAGCCTACCAAGCTATACTAGAAGGCAGGCAAGCATGTATTGAGATATCTTAGAGGACATGGGGATATGGATTATGGTACAGACAGTCAGATGAGGTGAAGCTGTGTGGCTTCACAGATGCAAATTGGGCAGGGAGCCCAATGGAAAGAAAGAACACATCTGGAGGGATTTTCAGTATCAGGTCGACAACAGTTTCTTGGTACAGCAGGAAGCAGAGATCCGTGGCACTCAATTCAGCAGAGGCCGAGTATATGGCAGCGAGTTTGGTTGCATGCGAGGTTATATGGATGAGGAAGATCCTGGTCGGGTTGTTCGGTTCACACTTAGAGCCTACTGTGATTTATTGTGATAATCGGAGTTGCATCAAACTCTCAGTTAATCCAGTATTTCATGATAGATCTAAACACATTAACATCTAGTATCATCATATCAGAGATTGTGTGCAGCGGAAGGTCATGTTACTTTCATACATTCCTACGGAGGATCAAGATGCTGATATTTTGACGAAGTCGCTCACCAGGAGAAAATTCGAATACCACAGAGGCAGGATAGGGGTTGCAGATAATCCATATCTTGTTGAGAGGGAGTGTTGAGATTGCAACAAGATGATGAGCTTAGTGGAAAGAAGTCGTCTTCACTAAGTGGGTCCACAGGCTAGTTTTGGCTCACAGTCTATTTTTAGACTATGTCTATTTTTAGACATGTCGCTCATATTCTATGAGTTGCAGGATGCTATTTGTGGATGGTTGGTCAAGTTGGAAAAATATATGGACTTCTATTTTTAGACATATTGGGCGGAATCTATTTTTAAATTTCCAGTGTAAAAATAGATATGTCGAATATTATTAGCTCTTAATAATATTTGGACTATAAACATTATCTTATTCTCTTGGAGCACTTCAGTTGAGTGCACAGATGTGGCACAGGAGCTGACAGAAGGAATTACGCTATTCCTGAGGGTTAAGTGGAGCTAAATCGTATGATACTTCAGTTAGAACTCATGTGATAGAGTTTGGTGGAGTTGATTGAGGAAGTTAGTGGAGTTGTATTCAGTTTAACTAATCTAAACATAGTTGAGCTATTTGTATTCAGTTTAATTAATTGATACAATTAGTGAGAGTGATGTGAATTAATTATTAATTAATTCACTAATTATAAATTAATTAATCAACTAAAGAATACATTAGTTAACTTCAGTGCATGGACAATTTCAGTGGAGACCAGTGCAAAAGTAGGTGAAAGAGCAGGTTAACTATCAGTTGTGACTATATAGTTGCTATTTTCAACACACAGATAGGTGGAGAAGCCCATGAGGATTGTGCAGTACAAGCCAGGTGGTTTATCTATCTAATGAAGCCATCCTACAACATTTATGATGCAATAGACGCTGGCTATCAGGGGGCAGAGATTGGAGCATGTGTTTTGCTAGATCTAGCTTGATTAGTGTGTAGCAATTTGAGGTTGTGCTGAGAGCTTGTGAGGAGCTTTGTACAATGATTGTTACATGATCTCTATGACATATAATATACAGATATTTGGGGTTTTTCAGCTTTAATATTTCCCATGAAATATTGTGTTCATATGTGTGATTGTTTATGGTTTTAATGTGTGCATGCAATTGTTTTTATTTCCGCAATTAATGATCAATGGTAGAAGAGATTTTGTATTATGAATGAAGTTAAAATAGTGTGTAATCAGGAGAATATCATTGAATAATATATCAGTTATTCAAATTTATACATGGTATCGAAGCGATATTGATCATTGGATCAATTGCAAAACATTGAAGCGGTTGAGTTTTGAGTTGGTGGAATTCAAATTTGTAGTAGTGTTTTCTTGGTGTCGAAGTTCAGATGTCTTTCAACAGATTGAAATTGGAGTATGCTCTTGAGGGAAGCTCGAATTATATTGAAGGAAGGACAGGATGGAGGTGGTGCTGGATGATAATGGGTTGAAGGAGTTCATAGATGCAGAAGTTCCAAAACCTACTTCTAGCGATGCTGCTGTACTTGATGCATGGCAAAAGACACTAGTACATTTGGCGGAAATTCTGACACTTGGTTCCAACGCTTTTGACCAAATGTCGAAAATTTTCCCAAATTTTTTCCATCCTGCCCGGAACCGTCGCTATACCGACGTCTATAGAAAGCTATCGCAATACCGACACCTAAAACCTGTCGCAATTGCGACGTTTGGAGGAAGACGTCGCAATTGCAACACCATGGCCCAAAGCGTCACTAAAATACTACATTTGGCGGAAATTCCGACACTTGCTTCTGACGCTTTTGACCAAATGTCGGAAATTTTCCCAAATTTTTTCCATCCCACCCGCAACCGTCACTATACCAACGTCTATAGAAACCTGTCGCAATACCGACACCTAAAACCTGTTGCAATTACGACACCATGGCCCAAAGCGTCGCTAAACTACTACATTTGGCGGAAATTCCGACACTTGCTTCTGACGCTTTTGATCTACATGGTTTGTTGCTCACCATGAAGGAAGAAACGAATTCTGTGTATGGTTTTGACATGTGGGAACATATTTAAGGAAGCAGACTTCTATTAGGACTGTCTCAGTCCAGATGTCCTTTTCTTTGTCACACAACCACTTCAAGAGTCCTAATGCGATTCTGATAAGGAAAGAAAATGATCCTGAATTGTTGCAAGTCTTGTTATGTGCATTTGTTATATAAACACTTGGGAAACCAAGAGCTAGGCTAGAGACTTCATTCCAGATTTTGCTTAGACTCTGTGTTACATTTCTGAAAACGCAGAGTGTTATGTTCAAGTTCTTTTAGCTTTAATGAAGCAGACAAAGTTATTTTGAAGGCGTTGATTTAGTTTGGAGTTGGATGCCGTCAAGTGGTAGAGGGCCCCTGCCTCTTGCACGGATTTATTTTGCGTTAATTAGATAAGTTTTTCTAGCTGCCTTTACACTTTGCATTTGAATTAATACTTGTTTTTGTTAGCTACTGTAGTCGTTCTCATTCTAACTCTTCCACCAGAAGATATTCTTCCAAAATACCTCTAATGATGAATGGGAATTGACTGTGATATTTTAGGAGTTTAATTGTGTTTTCATTTCGAACTGTGTGTTTTATGTCAATTTGCATTAGATAGTACAGCCAGACTTGTTTTCGTAATATGCAAATAGATTAGTTGCATTGTAGTTTAATACTTCGGAGATCAAAAAGCGCTTTAGTTCATTGTACTTCAAAGTTAGGATTATGGCATTTTAGTTTAATTCTGTTCACCATCTTTCCAGTTTGAATAATTGCATTTCAGCCCAGTTATGGTCACTGTGTTTTCAGTTTGATTAATTGAACTTTAGCTTAACTCTGTCATTTGTATTTAAAAATAGATTAATTGCATTCTTGTTCATGTTTTTCTTAATGTATAGCCAAGTTTCACTAATTAGTTGAATGATAGTTCTGTTCTACTAGACTAAGGCTTCCATTATTTACAAAAACCACTCCTGTTATTAAACTCTTCCAACATATCACTATGCAGATAGGAATTGGTAATATCATTTCATGGCTTTGATTATTCTGCAGATTCTTCTAATTGTGCAACTAGCCTTTTCCTCAAAATTATCTCAAAAGACTTTAACTTTCAAATAAGGCTTAGTAATGACAATTTAGGTTGCAGAATAGATTAGTTTCAGGATCCTTGGTTAATTTAGAGCAGAATTATTCACTGTGTTGCAGAACTAACTTTTCCAAATATGTCCAAATAAATATCTAGTCATGGATAAGATCTGTTTTGTGATATGGTAAATTGTTGTTTAGGAAAACCTCACTACACTAAATTTATCCTTTTCTTGAAGTATTCCAACATGTCTCTAACAAATGAATTGGACTAAATTTGTGTTGTGAGTTACTGCCTAGTTTTGCATACCACACATGATTTAGAATTGTTTCTAGTGTGACCAACAATTGCTTTTCATCAACAATTAGTTCCTTCCCTTTTCAAAATAAAACCATAAAACCAAAAACATCAGAAAACACTAAACACAACGAAGTAGGAAGAGGTTACTTAGGCACATATGGTGCACTTCACTTCAGCATTTTACTGACCCCGGTTGACAATTAAATGAACTCAATTTAGGAGACTAGGTTGAGACCAAACATTTTGGCGCCGCTGCCGGGGAAGTGTAACTAGGTATCCTGATTTCCTACATCCACAAAAACAAAAACAAAAACTTCAATCACCTACCACACCCACTATATCATGTGGTGCAGTAAGAGCCACACATCCACATCATGAATTCATATTTTTGCAGGTAGAAGAAGAGGTGACAAAGGAGGTTGACGAAATGGATGGAGATGACAACAATGAGGAAGATCCTTTTGGATTTCCCATTCAAGAAACTGATATCAACATTCAAATGAAAAACATCCATCCATCTGTACTTCCTAACTTCAAAGGTATGAGATCAGAAGACCCGGAAACCTTTCTTTTTGAATTTGAAATAATTTGTAGATCTTATGGCTACTCATTGCACATGCAAAAATTGAATTTGTTTTCGGCAACATTGAAGGATAGAGCTCTTAGATGGTTCATGAATTTAGGAACAAATTCTATAAGGACATGGGATGATATGAAAAGAGTATTTTTGGAAAAATATAAAGGTTATTTCATGCACCATGACCTTAGAAATGAAGTCTTTAAGATGAACCAAATAGAGGATGAAAGCCTAGAAGATTTAGTGGAGAGATTTACTTATAATATCAAAAGATCTAAATTGCATAATTTAGGATCAGATGCATTAAAAACTCTCCTACTAAATTCTATAAAAGATGAATGGATTGATCTTCTTAATCTTGTGGGAAAAGGAGATGTCTATCAATTTCCATTTCAAGAAATTTGTGAAATGTGCAAGAACATATCAAGAGAAAAAGCAAAGTGTGTAAGATCCCCTCAAGATCCATTTATGGCAAGAGTAAGTAATTCAACATCAAGATTGGTAAGTCAAACTGAACCTAACAATTTGCTAAACATTCTTGGTAATTTAAATGAACAAACTGACATGCTAAGAATGCAAAACAAGCAAAAAGTTGCTTCATTTATATTTTTCCCTAAATGTAGAAAGAAATATGTTTTGCATGAATGTCCACTTGATAACATTAAAATGTGTAAAATTTGTGTAGGATCACATACTACTGAAGATTTCCCATCATTACCAGGGTTGAAGGCAATTTACCAAAAGGATAATGGAGCAAATCAAGCACAAGAGCAACTTTGTTATGTAGCTCCAAGAGGACTATGGCAGCCTCATCAACCCAATATGATGCAATATCCTTATGCACAATATCAAGGTTATGCACAACAATCTCAAGGTAATTGGAAAACACCCTTGCCTTGGCAATCTTGGCCATCTCAATCCCAACCTCAAAACCAACTTTGGAAACCTTGGCCATCTCAATTCCAACCTCAAAACCAATCTTGGCATCAAAGTTGGCAAAGGCCATACAAAGGAAATCCACTTTCTCCTCAATCTTTTCCTCTCTATCCTCAATACCATGATCAATGTTATCCATACCATTTACCTCCACTACAACATCAATATCACCCTCATTTTACCTCAATTCAACCTTTTCCATTACCATCCACACAAACATCCCAAAGATTCCCCACTCCACTACCTCCACAACCATTTCATATTCCCAACAATAAAACACCTCAATCAACTTACAAATCCGAGGTATTGCAAAATGATTCACCAGCTGTCATTGAAGAACAACAACCAGCAGAAGAAGACTCAGATAAGGTCCAAGAATCAGGGATGTCTATTGATAAAGAGGAGATATTGGAACCAGAGATTGAAAAGTCTCATGCATGCCTATCACCAGATTCTATGAATGAAGATCACATCTCCGAAGACTTGCATTTCATGATAGAGGAAATACAAGGAAGACAAGATTACATTGAATCTTGGTTCAATTCTGTCATCGGATTCCAATGCTCAATTATTCAATATCTTCTGACATCATCTAAATCAAGACAGTTGGCATCTCATATACTGGTACATATCAAAGAGTGTCTTTCAAACCTGCATATGAGTTTATCTATCATCTTGTTATAGACATGGTTCCATTGGAAGTACTCATATACTTGAACAAGATTTTCTTTTTCAAGTAGAGTAGGACATAAAAAAAAAAGAAAAAAAAAAGAAAAAAAAAAAAAGTAAAGAGAAAAATAAGTCCTATTGTGAAAACCAGCTTGCTGGCGCAATTGGACATGAGCTTTGTTTGAAAACCAGGCAACTGGCAGGAAAAGTTCACAATAAGTTCTGCAATTTCATGATGGTTTCAATCTTTCATGGTTCTTCAAATCATTCTTGGTTCTATGCTAGAGTTGGATGATGTGGAATTCCTTAAGGTCCACCTTCCAACGGATCTTGTCCCATCGACCTCAACACTTTATCTGGGATCAATATTAGAGATTATTTGAAGTGCCTTGGAGCTTGCATTCATCAATGGCAAGCCTCCTCGTTGATAACAATGGGAATACAACAATGTCTCTTGATTGTCAAATCTTGCAGGCGACTCGACTTCGACACATTCATTCGTCCTTGTCAAGATGCACTGAGGTACCTTGACACTCATTTACATTATCGGTGAGTTGTCTCGCATTGGTTAACGATTTTCATTATTGATCGGTAATCCAATGATTTCTTCCCATGCTCGACTTCGACAAATCTATTCGCATGGTAAGAATTGTACCATGAATGTTGGCTTTGATGAAGACTAATGGTTTTATGGAATCAACGACAAATTGCAGCAGTGAATTTTATTAGTTTCTTGTAGCAGCATGTTCATCTTTTTGTCAATTCAATAACAGCTGCGGAAAGTGGCAGTTTCTGCAGCTATTGCTGTAGCAGCCTGTTCTTGTTTTTTTTGCAACTTTTTCCAGAAGGCAGTTTTGGTGCAACTTTTGCAAGAGACTGGAGCAGAAATAAAAAATTCTGAGCTTCTGGGTTTTCTCAGAATATGATAAATTGAGTAAGATGCGGACAGAATTTGGAAAAAAACAATTTTTAAGGGCATTTCAGAAGGGTTTTTCAGGCAGATTCTCATTTTTCAGCATTTTGGACAGATTAGGACAGATTTGAGTGTTTTTGCACAGCAGCACCTTTTCTTCATCAAAATGAAATTATGGAAGCATGTGGCAGTAGAGAAGGTAAAAATACACAGTTTCCCATTGGAATCACTCAATTTGGCCTTAAAATGAGTCCGTGGCGTACTTTTTTGTTGCAAAATTGGGCAAAATGAAGGGTGAAACAGGGCAGAAATTGATTTTATCATAACTTTCAAACCGTGCATCCGTTGGTCCTGAAATTTTTATGGTAAATGCATTGAGGTAGGGTGAATAAACACAGAAAATTTTAGAAAATTTCAGTGTGTATTTTTCAAGAAATTGGCCACTTTCACCTACAGCCATTTCTCATTTTTCGGGAGATCTATGCAACCAATGGCTGAGATTTTTCAGTGGAAAAGAATATATACATCATCAGTGACATATAATTTAAAATTGAGTACCTTATTTGAGAAAATTCTAAAATGATTATTACCTGGTCACTCCATCTCATGCCATTTCCATTTCACTTCACAAGTCCTATTCCACTTTCACTCCATCTCACGCCATTTTCATTCCATTTCACAAGTCATACTCCACTTTCACTCCATTACATTTTACATCCATCTTCCATATTCATACTTCATTTCTTCTTACAGATTGCATGTTGCAGCCACATCTTAATCAACAGTTCTGACATGATTGTACAGCCTACAAAGAGATGATGATTACAGGAAATTGAAGGATTCTGTTTTGAAGACCAATATGCTCAAAGAGGACCAAAGGAACAACATCAAGCACGGCAATTAACAAGGTCAAAATTCTGAGGTAAATTGTGAAAATTATTTTAATAGCAAAAAGTCAAAACATGAAATAGATACAATGTGTATAATCATGTGTTTCCTAAACAACCTATCATTCGAATTGATTAGCCATATCCCTTATCCAACATTCCAACCTACTACTCCACATCTCCTTAAGATTTTATCATTCACTTATTTCACCATAATGTCATCATAAATTCTCCATCAAATCCATAGCCACTTCATTTTCCCTTATAGCTTAATTACCTCCATCCATTCACTTCCATTACACTTTGCAGCCAATCCATCTCTAAGTGCAGAAAGGTAATTCTAAGGGTGAAGCATCATTCTTCAACTAATCCATCTTCAAACACAGAGATACAGTTTCAAAATAAAGCATCATACTCTGTAGTCAATCTAGCTTCAAGCATAGAAAAGTAATTCTGAAAGGAAGATAATCTGCACAAAGGAGGAATGTGGCTAATTGTCAGGACAGAATCAGTTGAAGTCAAGTATTTGGAAGGATATCCATAATTCAAGGAGCTACTACAATAAGAAGGGAGGCTAAACTTTATAGAGAAATTTGATGGCTTCCATAAGGTATTTTGTCAAATCTTTTGATGGAGCAGAATAAGAGAAACTGATATGGTTATTGAAAATAAAATTGACACTCCACTACAAGAGGAAGATGAAGAACTAATTTCTGAAAAGAGATTAGGGCCAAAAGAAGCAGAAAGAAAA
>CM076569.1:533324911-533460012 GCA_034641835.2 Pinus albicaulis
AGTAGATAAGAGGAGTATCTGAAAACTCCTTCTTCTGATAATTTGGATAACCGATAATGCATATTATCAGCAATAAATCTAGCAAAATTGAACTGAATGGATGGTGATTGACCAGGGTTTAGAGTTGACAGAAAACCTAGGATAGCCACATCAATGAATTCATCACTGGCGTATCCTAGTATGAAGGAGAGCATTGAGACAATTTGTCTAGTTTCATCTGGGAAATCAACGGTGTCGAAAGGAGGATCTAACTTAGGAATATCAACTTGATTTGGACAAAAATTCTGGTATATTTTGAATCTAGCATTGAAATCCAAGTCAAGATATAGTTGGGTTAAATCTTCTCTTGTTAGGGAAAAATAATTGGGGTCATGATTCATTTGCAGCATGGAATTTATCGACTCTTCAGTGATGTAAAATAGGGTTTCTTTTTCTTTGTTTACAATACATCTTTTTTCTGGCATATAATAGGCTTCGCTTAATCTGATAAAGTCAGGAACAGAATGAGTGAGAGGGACAATATATCTAGGCAGATTGGATTCCCAAATTGGAATATCTTTGTCACCCTTTTCCACTGATTTGCCATAGCACCAATTATAGACATCAAGCGGGTTAAATTCTACATTAGGGTCTAGTATTAGACAGTCCAGATCAACTAAAGGGCTCTTCTCTGGAGAAATGACTAGACGCTGGACTGGTCTGACCACTTCTGTAGAATCCGCCGTGAGTGCAGGAGTTGGTTTGTCGATTTTGAAGGACATAAGCTGAGGAATCTTTGCAGAAGACTTCTTTTCAGATTTTGGGCCTCCATTCTTGGGGGTTACCTGTTTCTTGGTCATTTTTAATAATGAACGAAGCAAGCTTAAACGGTTTACTAAGTTCCTTTACGAGAAACAGGGGTTTCTTGGCGAATTTCTACTGAAAATGGGGTTTCTGAGCAGGGTTTTTAGGAAATGCAAGGAATTTAAAGCTCAGAACGTGTATTTAAAATCGATTTCAATAGCAAAACGGACCAGGGTATGGAAAAAACTGCGAGAAAGGGAAATTAGGGATTCCAGGGAAATTTTGACAGAGTTTTCCCTGAAAAATGGACACTTTTTTGGAGTAACTTTGGTAATTATTTGAAATCGACAGGAATTTTGAAATCTCAGAGGGCAACTTCAAATAAAAGTACCTGGAGAACCAGCGGAATTCGGTTGAAGACGTTGTAGAGGTGCTCAGTCTTCAATTTTTTGAAAATGGCTTCGCAGAGGACAATGTAGTACTTTGTAATGGAAATTCAGGGCAATGGGCGTCGAAAAATGGTACTGGTAGGTTGAAAATGGCTCTGCAAAGTTTCTCAGGGTTCAAACGGCGTGATTTTGAGGAAAACAGTTCTGCAATGTTTTTACAAGTTTAAAGCGAAAAGGTGAAAATTTGAATGCAAATAATAATTTTAATGTTATCCTTCGATGGTATAACCATAGTTAAATGACATTAAACTCGGGTTAAACGGGTGAGGTTTAGGGAATACCGCCAATGGTATTCGTGAGGGTAAATGGTGGTAAGCGGAAACTAGCTTTTCGAACGCGATACAACGTGGTGGCGACACGTAAGCGCGGGTGGTTTGGAAAAACCACCCATTTCGTGCGGCTTTGCCAAAACATCAAATGATTAATTTATGAGCGCGGAAATGTATTAGGGCCGTCGGATTTGGATTCAACGAGCGAACGGCCACAATGAAAAGGAAAGGTGTGGGGAAAGGTAAGTTATCGGGTTCAGTGCGATACTATTGCAAAAGTGTCACAAGACCGACGAAAATGGAAATTGTTCAAAACGTCAGAAGAGCGACGCTTACCAAAAAGGTAAAAGGTAAGTTATCGGGTTCACTTTGGGTCATTGATCTTGGAAAACCGTCGCTATGCCGACATTTAGAGAAATGTGTCGCAATACCGACACTTAGAAAAAGTGTCGCAATTGCGACACTATGCCCCAAAGCGTCGTTAGACGGCTTCCTCCAAACGTCGCTATTATATGTTTTACGAAGATATGGTAAGTAACTCTCTCTTGTTCTTCTTAGAAATAATTATATATATATATATATATATATATATATATTTCAAAATAGATTAAAAAAATTATATGAGAAAAATTATTAATTCATCAATATGTGTGTGTTGTGAGGAATAATTTCATAGTTCAACTTAATGGTTCATTATATAATAATGTGAGCATCACCAATGATATATCTTAAAAATCAACTGAAAAGCCATGTGTACAAAATCGATGTATACTCTAGAGAGTGGTTCTCATATCACTATGTAAATTGTTGTATGTTACTTCAACAAAATTATAAGATAAACTGTAATACACATTATATATGCACCATAACAATTTCCATACAACTAATTTGTTTTAGGATACATGTGGCATTCTAGGGGTAAATTCTATATGATGTGTATATCAATATATTAGGTGTTGGTAAGTTTTGAGTATCTAAGAAATGATAAGAAATATCCATACATCATGATCTTGTAATGTGATTATAAATTGTGTCTATAATTTCCATAAAATGTATAAATGATTTGTTTAAAAAAAATCAACACAATCAACCCTAAACAATGCTCATGATGTGGAAAGTCATTGGCGAAACCAAAATGATGGTCACATGTCCCATTTCTATGGTAATGGTGATCATATATATGTTGTAGTGACACTTGATGAGTAATTAAATAAATCTAAGAGTGTGACTCATTGTGCCATATTTTTTTAAAGCATGATTTGTTTTCCTAGTTTTTACTAATTTGTTAACATATTTTATTCATTTGGAAAGCTAATTAATGATGCTTTAAGTAATTAGGACCTAATGAGAGATCATCTTCACATCTTCACCGAAATATATTTGGTAATTGTAGTCACTATATGGACTGCACATGCATGCTACTTAAGAAAAATTGAAATATAAACTATAATACACATCTTATATATGCCATAACAATTGTCATACAACTTATTTACTTCTAGATACATATGAAATACTTTAGGTAAATTCCATATTATGTGTATACCAATATAGTAGGTGTTGGTAAGTTATGAGGATCTAAGAAATGATAGGGTATCCACACATTAGTGCCCTGGTGAATTTTTTGCATAATTTTCTATTTGTTGTAATTTTGTTGCCTGGATTTGTTATAGATTTCAAATAATACAATTATCTACCAATTGTTCTTTATAAATAAGAAGTACAATAAGTAGTCACCTAAAAGTGAGCCATGTGAAAATATTGGTAACATGAGTAACCTGGTAAGCTGTAAATGAAAAGTGAATAACCTCCACTCACCAAAAGTGAATAACCTCCACTCACCAACAAGTGGCAGGCAGGGTTGGAATTTGGATTTCTCTTTACTCGTCACAAATTTTTTTTTGACGTTTTGGTCATTATTTTTCTAGTCAATAAACGTTACGTTTAAAATTTTGCACTTCATTAATGACGTTCTCGTAATAAATTAACCCTTCACCAATAAAAGTTTGATTAAAAAAATTGAACGCTCTTCCATTTTCTTTGGATTTTGGAGTGTGATATATCTGTGTCATGGACTTTTAATACCTAAAGTTTCAAGATAAATAACTGATTCTTGTCAAACTAATATTTTCTCAATATATGCTATGTGTTGAAATTACTTACAGCTGATGTACAGGCAGCCGCCTTCCATTTCCAGCGATCAGTCAAGATCGCAGTATAACAAAAACATTGCAGAGAGCCGCTTGCCATTTTTGATTGATCAGAGTTTAAAAAATTGAAGGACAGTGGTCCCAGAACTGAAATTTCCGGATTTGAAATCTCACTGAGGCGGATTTAATAGAAATTTCGCATCACACTCAGCCGTCCGTACGAGTACCCAAAATCGTACGCGAAAAATTCATAAAGCAGATTGAATAGAAATTTCGCGTCACATTTTTGATGACGTCAGCAAATTTTTTTGGCACCCAAAATTGAAATTTCTGGATTTGAAATCTCACTGAGGCGGATTTAATAGAAATTTCGCATCACACTCAGTCGTCCGTACGAGTGCCCAAAATCGGACGCGAAAAATTCATAAAGCAGATTGAATAGAAATTTCGCATCACATTTTTGATGACGTCAGCAAATTTTTTTGGCACCCGAAATTGATTGAAGGAGAGTTTAATTTTTGGTTGACGTCCGGTGGTCAAAGTTCTTTAATGTTTGTTTTAAAAATGTCGTGCGTACAGGTCCATATATATATAATATATACATCATATGCACAATTCAAAGCAGCGAGTTGTAAATGCACAGATAGAGTGAAATTTTAGAGTGTGAGTTTTGTGTTGAACTGTGTTTTGAAGCAGTCAAATTTTTTTTATTCCCTCAGTCAGAGGAGATTTTGTAACCAAAGTTTTGAAGTTTAATGAAATAGTTTTTACAGTGAAAACTCTGTTTCCAGTGAAGAATTTTTTTTTTATATTTTTTGTGTTGAAGAGGGGAGTTTTATTCTCGATTGTTGTTCTGGAATTTTAAATATTCCAACACTATGATCTACTAAAAATTACTTCAAAAATCAAGTAAACCTTCCAATATAAAGAAAAAAACATGAACGAGCTTTCCCTAAATTACAATAAATTTATGTTTATTATTAATATTGCATAATCTGTCTTATAAAAATTGCATAATCGGACTAAGAAAAAATCCTCAGTGCATTTTTTATTGTTGTTGTGATTAAAAAAATGAACCAAAGAATGCTAAGGCACTCAGAGAAATCAATCTATGTATTATTTCTCACAAAACATGTTGAGTAGTGGAGACTAAGCCCTAGATTTTTTTCTGTCCTCAATCTCTCTATTAATTATGTCTATGTAGTTATAAGAATAACAAGCCAAATAAATCTGAGGCTTCTAGAGAAATTAGTCTTTGTGTGCAGAAATTGATGATTACTGTTGACTAAATGTTATACCATTTGAAATTGCTGAGCGAAATTAATCAGGCCATGATGTACCATTTGTCAGTATCTATTTTCTCATGTATGAAAGTTTTTTTTTCTAAGTAAAAGTAATTATATTAACAAAAGGAGTACAGTACAGCAGGCCGAAGCCTGATCATTGCCGAGTGCTATGGCATTTGAAACAAAAAACCATAGTTTGAAGACTGCCCTGCAAGAGGGAAACCAGTCTGAAACAGTTCATTTGAAAAATCCCGCGCAGGGGAACCAGAGAATTGTAGTACTGGAGACCATATCGAAGCAAAAAAAACAGATGCATTTTCAGAGACAACAGGAAACACATGAACAAGCCCGTGAGAATGGGCAGAAATAGAGCAAAAAACCAGAGTGAAGAGGAGGAACTATTCATCAGGATCAGGTTCGTAGACAACTCTGCACCAGAGTTCATCTGGTTCCCCGTCAGAATTATACAGGTCAGCAACAGAATGGATCACCTTCCCGGTAGGAGGAGGAGTAATCTGCGCCTCGCTCGCTTGCACTGCGTCCTGCCTCTCAGTAGGTTGACCCACCGCTTCCTTGTTCGCCTGGTCCTGCGTGGCCTTGCCCATCTGACCCTGCACGTTCGCACTATCAGGGTGCTTCAGCCCAACAAACTGCGCCGAATCCTGAGCCGCCGAGACGCTGTATTCCGCCGAGCGAGAACTAGGAACAATTTCCTGAGGCTCTTCACGAAAGACGACCGTAATTGAGGCAGTCACCCTGGGTTGATTGAGAGTGCTGTTAAAGGAAAAATGCGCGGTGTGGGTTTGAGCAGGAGGAGCGGAAGGAGTGGGGGAAGCAAGGCGACGACCCGAGCGGAGAAGGTGCCCTCTAGGTTGACTGTCAGAGTGGGAGATAGACGCAGAGGAGGTGCCAGAGGTGGAGGGAGAGCGTCGAATTTGGCGCCTCGTGGAGCCTCTTCGGCAGCGCATTCTGTGCCTGAGGCGCGGCATAGTCGCACTCGAGACAGCAGGGCAGGGAGGCAAAAGATGGACAGAAGACAGAGGCGAGAGGGGCAACAACGCGATAGAAGCAAGCTTGCAGGAACCAGCGTGGCAGAAGTGGAGATTTTCTCCAAAATCCAAACAACAATTGAGACAACTCCTCTTACCAGTTACAGTGCGAACATTAGAAAGCCCTGCTCCTGGAGCGCACCACAGATTCACAGGCGGGGGAATTCTGTTCAGACCAGAGGGACGTTCCATAATAACAACCCAGTCTACCGTGCAACTATGAATCGACTGCAATAAACCACCATAAGTATGAACTGGAGGCTGAGTCATGTCGCGGCATGCGAATGTGTATCGAGGAGAGGGACTACGGTTTATTCGAGCGAGTAAATGGAATTAAACGCCGATCAGTCGACATTAAGAATTGAATGACATCACTCTTGCGGGTGGGCCAGTGGCTTCCCCTCCCCCATCCCATCACGTTAAACACTACCAACTTCACCCGCATCCGGGTTCTCATGTATGAAAGTTGATGTACCATTGATATTATTTTTTTTATATTTTTGCATGGCCATTGGACAATGATTTACTATGGTTTTCCTACTAAATTCCAATGGATGATTATTCAAAAATATTGAGAATTAGTTTAGTCTCAAGGCATAGCCAAGAGTCTTACTGGATAATTATATATTACCTCTCCAATGGATGATTGTACATTTTTCATGTACTTTTTCACGTGAATTTCAGTTGATGCTAGATCTTACATTAATAACTATACTTGTATGAATATCCATGCT
Source organism: Pinus albicaulis (assembly GCA_034641835.2). NCBI lineage: Eukaryota > Viridiplantae > Streptophyta > Pinopsida > Pinales > Pinaceae > Pinus > Pinus albicaulis. The sequence goes on from CM076569.1 coordinate 533,331,632, forward strand.
TTTATACTTCCCCACTATGGTCAATGTTGATGTATGGCCTTGGCCCATTGATCTTACAATTAACTCACTATTCATATTCAATTTTATCCAGTTCAGCCCAATAAAATAAGGAAAACAGAAAATTCAAATGCGGGCTACATAAAAATGATTTAAAAAAAAAATACATTAATGTCTGATATCACGCGCGCATTCGCCCTCAGCTCTTGTAGAACAGCATTCGCTCTCAGCATTCGCCCTCAGCTCTTGCAGAGCAGCATTCGCCCTCAGTTCTTGCAAAATGGTAAGTTCTTACTGCAGGCCCTTCCTCCTGTAGTAGGGTTGACCCTATTTGGGTTTTTTTGGAGCCTCTGAGAATACAAAGGTTGTGATTGATTATGGGGCACTACCTATATTTGTGGAACTTCTTACCTCTGGGAATGATAATGTTCGAGAATAGGTAGCACGTTCATTTTAGAGGCATAAAATTATTCTTCCCAACTATCTTTATACGTCTGTAATTTTGGAATTTGATTTAAAAAACTACTACCCAACTTTGAGTTCAATTGGTGTTCGTGTAAGGCTGTTTGGGCAACTTTGAGTTCAACTGGTGTTCGTGTAAGGCTGTTTGGGCTTTGGGAAATATTGCTGGAGACTCTGCATCATTTAGGGATCTTGCCCTCAGTCATGGAGCTCCGAGGCAGGTGCTTGCCCAGTTGAATGATACTGCCAGAATTTCAATGATATGAAATTGTACATGGGCTCTGTCAAATTTTTGCCGTGGTAAACCCCAACCACTATTCGAACAGGTAAGAAGAACACATTTTCTGCCTCTTCTTCTTAGTTCGCAGATACTGTGGATTTTTTTTTATAGATCTTGGTGCTTGGTAGATTTGGACGTAATATGGACCTAGGCGCTTGTTCATTACAATGACTCCGTCATCAGGTTTTAGAAAATGCTCAGAAATTTGTGTTTCACAAGGGGATTACCCTTGCTTGCAATTATCGATTATCAATCACATTCAAAAAAGTCTTTCGTAGCATTGCTGAGCTCTTTGTAGGTGAATTTCCGAGGCAATTTCACAATATCTGAACTAAATTTGTCTATCCTTTTCAATACTCTGCGCTTCAAACAGAACCAGACAAACAATCTAGTGGCCAATGCAACAACAACAACACCTCCTGTTGCAATGCCTGCAATTCACCCTCTCTGCATGCATGAATGACTATGGCACCCTCTTTTGTGAATAGGTACTGGAGTTGAAGGTACTGGTTTCCATTAGGATCGTGGAATTCAACATCCAAAATAGTATCAAATTCCACTGCAATAGTATTCCCTAGCGAGGGCAATAGTTCATTGACACCTATTGGACTCATCACCCCCAAATAGCCTCTAGGGCTACCTAGAGTGTGATCATCTGGAGCAATAACAAATGCTCATCCATCCCCAATTGAAACAAGAACAGGACCCACATTGGTTACAGAAAAGGAGAAACACATTTTGAAAGAAGAAGAAACTTTTGTATTAGGGTCCAGAAATCTAACTGGTCTATTGTACAATGCCCTACTTGCACTTCAAATTGGTACTCCCAACTCCATGCTAAGGCTCACTGTGCCATTCTTCAGATGAGCATCTTAACCTGAAGTTTGATTCTAGAAAACACAAGTCCCCTGTTCTATGCCCAAGACCTCTGTTACAACGAGTAGAGTTCTAAGCGAAATACTTCACAATAGGAAGCAAAACAAACATCGCAAAATTGCTCTGCTTTAGACTGATAATTTTCTATGCGAAAATTCAACTGCGGACAGTAAAAACATAATATCAAACACAACCAATCGACAATGGAATTTGAACATGAGGATTTATAACCACAGAAAACCCTCTCCAGGTTAAAAGAATTCCGGAATGGCTTTAAAATTCTGCTAATGAGCGCTTACAACACCATAGCAATTACTGTCACAATGAAATCTGCTGGAAGCAAAGCCCTTGTACAGTTTCTACATTTCCACAGTGGAAGCAAGAATCTTGCTATCTCTCATGATCTGGTTCTGTGGTCAAATCCTTTGCTATGGTTGTCTTGTTCTACTAAACGTGGATTTGTCTTAGCTTTGGCTCTGGTTCTCATTTAGGATCGTGGCTATCTGATCTTGCTGTGGCTTTGACTATACAAACTTGTTCAATAGGAAAATGTTGACTCTGCTATATATAGGAGCTTCAATGGGTGCTCTCAAACACTTTTTTGGGTAGCTTTGTTTTGTCTCTGATTCAAGGCAGAACTATGTTGGCCTTGGTTTTTTAGTCCTTGGAACTTAGTTCTCTCATATTTTCAATCCTATCCCCAGTTTTCTACCAAGAAAGACATAACTTCACGGTATCAAAATTGACTATTTTTGGCCATTTATCTTTAGTAATGGTACAACCTTAATTTGGTGCATTCGTACAGTATCTGAAGAGCACTCTCAAGCTGTTATTCAGTATTTTAGCATAACTACTACATTTAACTGCCATGCTCTAATATTTATATCAACCATAAGCATTCTTAAGGTAGTTCCACATTTGTGAAGTAGAAGGAATGCTTCTGACAGCTTCTTATCATAGTGGTACAATTCTGTTCGCAATTTATCTTTTATAAACCTCCAATTTTCCAAACGTAGTAGAGACTACAGTTTGCATCTGAAATTTTGGACAAATCTGTTTAGTATTCTACAGAAAATGCATTAAGAATAAAAAAAGCCCAAAATTTGTAAAAAGCCCACAATTTTGTAAAAAGCCCACATTTTGTAAAAAGCTCACAATTTGTAAAATGCCCACTTTTATTTTCTTTTTGCTTATATATTGAGCTCCCATTGAATTCAACAAGTCTTGGGTTTTCTACACCATTGAGAGAGATTTATTTTTTTCTTTATAGGATAATTTGCATCAATGGAAGAAAACATTGGAGCTGGAAAAACAATTCAAAAGGGTGAAAGGGGTGATGGCAGAGTTTATTGCCCTTGTAAAAAATGTTGTATGAGAAATAATGTTAGAGTTTTAATAGCAACAAAAAGAGTGCATTGTAGGAAATATGGGCACATTGATGGTGGATCGAATGACTATCGTCCCATGGTAATTAATTATCTATCTTCATTTTGATTATATCGTAAAATTTTATGTTATTTTAAATTTTTAATATTTTTTATATGCGCACTAATGTTTAATTATTAATGTTTGTAATTTTCATAAAGGCACAGTTGCCCCCCAACTTTTTGCAGATGATCAACCAGCTTCCACAGCAAAATAGTAGTATATTAGATGATGTTGCACCAGTACAAGAGAATATTGCAGCAAATATTAGTATTGGAAATGATGTTGTACAAGGTGAAGAACATGAAACGAATGATGAAGGTAATTTTAATGATCCCATGAAGGTAGATCATGATGACAGTAATGAGACAGTTCACATTAATGATGGGACAAATAAAATGCTCCAAGACTTGTATGGTGATTCAGATGATGATGGTGGAGATAACAGTGACGGTATTTATGATGTACCTCTGATTGAAAGGTCAAGTGAACAAATTTTTGAACACTCAAATGCAACTCTTCTCTCTGCTACATTGTTGCTAGTGAACTTAAAGGTTATGAATAATTTGTCGAATAGATGTATGACAGAACTCCTAAGGTATGCAATATGTATATATGATCACATATATGTAAATGTTGATTATTTTCCCTTTTTTTAGTTGTAATAAATGTGTAAAATAATAACTTATATATAAGTTATTATTTTACACATTTATTACAACTAAAAAAAGGAAAATAATCAACATTTACATATATGTGATCATATATACATATTGCATACCTTAGGAGTTGTGTCATACATCTGTTCGACAAACTATTCATAACCTTTAAGTTCACCAGCTCTCTGCTATTGTTGCTGGTGAACTTAAAGGTTATGAATAATTTGTCGAACAGATGTATGACACAACTCCTAAGATATGCAATATGTATATATGATCACATATATGTAAATTTTGATTATTTTCCCTTTTTTTTAATTGTAATAAATGTGTAAAATAATAACTTATATATATATATATATATATATCATAGTTATCAAAATCGGCCAGTCAGGACAGTGGCCGGTTGGAACCGGTCTTGCAACCCGGTCAATAGCCTATTCTCACCTGTTTTGGCTGGTTAACCAGACCTAACCGGTCGGTTAAGTAAGGAACCGGCCAGTTTATGCATAAACCGGTCAGTTCCGTACTTAACCGGCCGGTTAGGTGCTCCTCCATGAGTTGCAAATTCCTCAGTGTCTCCTCCATGAGCTGCAAATTTCTCTATTATACTAGCAACAAACTTCTCTAATAACTCATACTCAACACCTTATAGTAGCAACAATACACATGATGACTGATAAATACAAGGCTGGCTAGCATAAAATCCCTGGCAGCATGCAACTCATCAAGTGTACTTGATGACAATTTATGTTCTCAAAACAATCAACAGCAACCTTATTTCACACTCAGCTAGGAACTGTCAGACCCTCTCTCTCTGCTCACACATAGCAGCAGCATAAATACAAAACCTTTCACACAGCATACAAGCAATTCGATCATGGCATCAAGACTGATGCAAATGGTCTGACGCCACTCAAGGGAAAACAACATACAACCTAATGAAAATGTGACTGGCAATAATAAATTGACCACTAGAAAATTCCCGCTTGGAAATGCACTAAACTGGCTACTGAGTTTTCTGGGTTTTAATGAATCTTTTCAATGATAAATTTTGTCAAACACATTGTGAGCAGACTGCTGAAGTTGTAATGCTCTCTCAAATTGTTACAAATAGCACTAATAGTGGGTTTCATAAACCAATTCAATACCTCTAAGTGTTGTAGATGTTTTTCTAGAAATTTATTGGCAAGCAAACATAGATAATGAAGAACACAAGATCTTCCAAATGCTGGTCTGATATATATATATATATATACTGAACCCAGAATTGTCTTTAAGGCTGATACAATGAATTGACAACAGATCTGAGCAGGGACAGATTGTATATTATAATATTAACTCAGCAATAAAACACAATGAATAATATAAGAGAAACCTGATACATTACTTCAACAAGTTTGCTTATGTATTTTTCGATGATATGTATGCATTTGCTGCCATTTTGATATATTCACCTTTGCATGGTATATAAATGAGCAAAATTTTCATATTTTGTCTCTATTGGCTTGGAATCATGGTTGCAAATCTTAAAAATAGTTTTTATTTATTTATTTATTTTTCATTTTATTAAAAAATAATTATTTAATGTTTTTTTTTTTAAACCGGTTCATTGAGATCTGATCGCTACCGGTTAGATCGGTTCCGGTTCGAAACCCGGTTCATTAGCTCCACCGATCCGGTCACCGGTTCTGGTTTTAATAACTATTATATATATATATATATATATATATATATGATTAATAATCTTTACAAGACACTACTTTTTGTTTCTGTTGTAGATTGTTGGGTGAATATTTGTTACCATCGCCAAATACTTTACCTCGAACATATCGAGATCTACGTGCTATTATGAAACACTTTGGAATGGAATATAACACTATAGATGCATATCCTAAAGATCATATTATATATTATGGAGAACATGCCTTGAAAACAGAATGTCCGAAATGTGGTACCAGTAGATATCGAACAGATCAACTAACCAAAAAGGTGCCTCAAAAGGTTCTTTGTCATATTCCCATAATTCCACGTTTGCAATGAATGTTCAGGTGTAACAGCATAACACAGTTTATAGATTTCCATGCAAATAATAGAAGTGGAGATGGTGTTCTTCGAATTCCTGCAGATGGTTCTGCATTTAGAGAAATCGAGGAAAAATATGTATATTTTAAAAATGAACCTCGTAATGTCAGGCTTTCATTGGTAGCCGATGGTGTTAATCCATTCGGAGAGCTTAGATCTACTTACTCAGTGTGGCCTATTTTCGTTATCAACAATAACATTCCTCCTTGGATGTCAATAAAGAGGGAGAACATAATGTTGACTATGATTATTCCAGGTATTTGATACATTATTTCTTTGAATGTAACATTTTCATTTCTCTCGTTGTTTGAATAAATATATATTTTATTTATTTACTTACTTATATATACATATATCATGGGAGTAATTATTATGTTCCGTAATTTTGAACAATTAGGTAAGTACGAGGTCAAAGATATGAATGTATATATTGAGCCTCTTATCGATGAGCTAATACAGTTATGGCATGGCATCACTATGTATGACATCACTAAGCCAATCAAGCAGAAGAGATTTCAATGTTGTGGAATGCTTGTATGGACAATTCATGATGCCCCAGGACTAACACATGTTTGTGGCATGTAATATTTCATTGCACTTTAATATGATACATAATTATCTAAATTAGATATACCATATTGCATGTTTTAAAAATGATCTCATAGTATATTAATTGTTATTGATCCATCTATTGCAGGTCTTCAAACAAAGGGTAGATTTGCATGTCCAGTTTTTGGCCCTAAGATGAAGTATCGCCATTCACTAGACTTAAAAAAGATGGTGTTTGATGAGGTTAGGCACTTCCTCCCTAGGAACCATAAGTATCGTACTACTGAAAAACATCTTTTCAATGATAAAGAAGAAACTAGATTAAAACCACGAAGAATGACACCTCAGTTGTGGATGTTGGAATATAACATAATTAATAATCGTCGAGCAGCTGGTACGTAATGTGTGTGTATATATATATATATATTATTTGTTTATGTAATGTTTGGAATTTTTGTTTTAACTAATGAATTTACTTTATTGTATTTTATAATTAATATTGTTCTGATTTATTTTATTCTTTGATATCAAGGTCATCGTCGCCGTGAAGGTACTAATATTGTACTTCCACCAGGAATGAAATGTTATCCTTCTCAATTCACGAGGTTGCCCTACTATGAGGACCTGAAAATAGCTCATTTGTTTGATACAATGCATGTTGGGAAGAATGTGACAGTAATGCTATGGCGAACCATAGATGGTGCACATGAGAGAGATAAAATCGACAAAATTTGTGTTGACATTGAGAAATCAAATCATGCAATGAAAAGTGTGATCGACGGATCAAATAACAATGGAGGTCGAAATTATAATAATATTCCATGGTTATTAATAGAACAACAAAGCAATGATGTAAAAGAGGTCGTTAGAAGAATTAAATTTCCAACAGGTTTTGCTTCAAACATAAATAATATCTTAACGAAGAAAGGTGACTTCAGTGGGGTGAAAACACATGATTGGCATACCTTTATTAAGGTAATTTTTTTTGTATACGTTTTTGTTTGTTATTGCTTGAATACATATTTTAAATTTTCCTTTTTTATGTTTAATTTGGAAACCAATAACGATTCATTTTTTATTGTTATAGTGTGTTCTACCTGTATCTCTCCCAAACGACTTCGACAACAATGTCAAACAAGTTATATATGGTCTTAGTAAATACATGAGGTAAGTATTTTTGATTTATACGCAAAATCTAATTGCTACAATTTATTTTTGTACTTGATGAAATGATGTATTAATTTACTTGTAATGAAATATATATTATGTTTCATTGAAATAACCTTGCGTAATGATTTGCAGATGGTTGTCATTGAAAGAAATCCATCAAGATGAAATAAAGTATTGGAAGAGAGAAATTCCTCGGCTAATGTGTGAAATGAAAAAGTATCTACCTCCAAAATTTTTCAATGCATAAGAACACTACTTGATACACCAAGTTGAGGAGATTGAAATGTGTGGACCAGTACACACAAGGTCAATGTGGATGGTCGAGAGGCACCTGAAATCCTTGAAGGCTTTGGTTAAACAAAGAGCACGACCTGAGGGTTCTATGGTGGAGGGATATGTGGTATATCAATCCATGGTGTATATTAGTCATTATCTTCCTAAATTAGCTGCGCCAGTCATGAAGGTGGTGGATTTCATTTGGGATGTGAACTCCATCAAAAAATATGAAGAGGAGCACCTGTTGGGAAAAGGTAGAATGAAGAAAGTGAGAGGTAAAAGATTTATTATGTATAATACATATAATGTTTCATTTTTTTTACATCATGTATATGATCATTATATTCATTTAGGTCTTATTCTTTCATAGTTTATTAATTAATATAATTTACCATGGTTATAAGTAATATTTATTAATATTGGTGAATTATTATTTTTTTATTCAGGTGCTCAAGATTATGAGGCACTACTTTTATACATTGCAAACAATCTTGAGTGGATGAGTGAATGGATTGAAACATGTAAAGCACGTAACAATGGTAGGTTATCATGGCAACTACTGTCTGAATTGATTAGAGAAGCGTATCGTAGTGGAGATGGGAACGTTACGGACAGGGAAATCGATTTAGCATATGGTTTGAAAGATAGAAAGGTAAGAAATTAATTCACCTATTTATAATGTGACAAGAAGTTTGATTTTTCAGTTAATTTTCATGTTGTGTAAATTATATGTTTAATTATTAATTGAGAATTCATCTTTTTTATGTTTGGCATATTGCAGTTGAAACACCACAACGCTATGTGGTGCAATGGTCGTCAATTTCGCGTTAAACAGTTGGATGATAACAGGAAAACTTCTGATAGTGGGATAACTGTAGTGTTCCAGGTCACTAATGTTTCCTCTAGGAGTGACAGACATCCTCGAGAATCTGAAAATAGATATTATGGGTTCTTAGATGATATAGTTGAGTGTGACTTTAATTCCTTCAAAATAGTTTTGTTCGACATCAAATGGTATAGGCTACGAATGAATGTATGTGATGATGATAGAACACTTATTCAACATGACAATGGATTTCCAATGGTTAAAACATCACAGTTTGAAGCAGGAAAAGATCGCTATGTTTTTCCAAGCCAATGCGAACAAGTCTTTTACTCAGAGGTTCCAGGTGAGAACGAATGGTCATTTGCTATTAGATATGATCCAAGAGGAAGGCTAGTAGAGTATATTGTAGAGGAAGAAGATGATATTGATCAAGAAGAAGATGATGCAGTGGCAGATGAGCAAGAAGATGCATTGACAGACGAAGAAGATATCTTAGAAGATGAACCAAGCATAGGAGATGAGGCAACAATTATTGATGATGATGTCGATGAGGATATTATTGAAAATGACATAATTGATGATGATGATGACATGGTCGATCATTTCAACACCGTTTCTGAATCAGATGTTGATATATATGTCGATCAGTTGGATGAAGATCAAGAAGATATAGAAGAATATTGATACAGATGTTATGTTTGAGTATGAGCTGATATGTTATAACTTTATATTTTAATATGTAGGAATTATTGTCTGTTGGGAAAAATACTGAGAGGGGGGGTGAATCAATATTTAGGGCTGACTGAAAACTTTTCACCAGAGATCTTATTATGCTGTTAATTCTTTACTTGGATTATTGCAAGGTCACGGTTCCGCTCTTCCACGTAGGGTTCCGTCGTGCTTCTGTTTGTTATGTTCCACCTCTTTCCTTCCAGGTTCCGTTCATGATTCCAAAGGGTTAGTCCGTGTTCCACCGAAAGTTCAATGCCAAATACTCTGTTTTAGTTCTTTCGCGTTATAACTGGTTTGCTCTCGCTCCTCGTTCCTTTCTCCATGAAATCCAGTCAGCTCCTTACTAACAGAGTAGACCCTTCCATCATATATTTAACGAATATATATAACTCCACTGTCTACCAGTTTGGATACATTGTCAACCGTATTAACATCGGTTCCTCGATCAACATACAGAGCACAGGGTTTCTTACGGATGTCAATTATCCTTCATCAGATGCATACATATGTTCACACATGAATTAACTCGTCCTTATTTATATCGATTCTCCATTAAATACAGAGCTTGCCATCAAGGACAATCATATAATAGGATACAGGAAACATATTGCCAACATTGTCTTTAAATAATTTACTAATTATGTGGGTTTGTTGCATGTTGTTTATTATTTCAAACCAATAAATAATGGCCTTACTATTGTTTATTATTTCGCAGGATTCACAGGATTCATTTGATTCTATGGTCAGGTATCTGAAAAAGCCAATTAAACACTTAAATAGTCAAGATATGGAAGACAGGCTTTACCCCCACCATAAATTGCTGAAAAACCGGCCTTCAGTTCAGCTTTCTGTGCTGAAGACGAGGGTGGATTTGCATGATCAATTGAATGAAAATGAATAAGATATTCGGGATGCTTTTGAGGGCAGATCCATAATCCCCATAGATGAAGATCCCATTGCTGCAGAATTTCTGTCTGCGTTGAAGCACAAGTATAGTGTTGTATCGGAATACAAATTAGAGGACAACTATACCAAGTCTAAATCAAATGAATCCAGTTCTAGTGCTCTTGAACTTACCAAATTAAAGCCAGAAACAGGATTTACAATCTCTAATGGGAACGGGTATGGTAGTTCCAATATTGGATTGGATGTCCGGAGCTCTGCAATAGGCACTGGACCTGATCGTAATGAACCCCAACTAATTCAATGTGATGAAAATATGGACTTTGATGATGATCAAGAAAACAAGCCAGAGCATTTTGACAATATTGAAGAAACTGAAGAGGTTTCATGCGATCGATTGAATCAACTCAGCCATAAGACATCTACTGCAGGCTGGTTTGTATCAGAAGGAGAATCGTTTTTGCTTTCCCATGATGATGGATGCTGCTCTTTTCACGATATAGCAAATTCAGAGGTGTGGAGGTTTTAATTATTGTACTTAATTTTGGGGTTTATGGGTGTTATAATTTATACATTTTAGGATTTTCTATTAGAAATAGGGAAAAGCCTAGGGGTTAGATTATTCTCATGGTTTAAATTTCTAAATTTGAAATAAAATTCACCAATTTCTGTTTAAAAAAATGATTTTCCTAAATATTTGATGTAGTTTAAATAGGATGTAGTTCATTTCAAAGACTGTTGAAATTTTCTAGAAACTATGATTGGCATTTCAAGAATATTTATGCACTTTTTAAATTTTCCCTTAACATAAAGGGCAGTTGATGTATGAGTAATACTCAGTATTGTTATTTTCCAATCTCCAGGAGAAGGCTGAATATAAAGCTCCATATGGGCTTACCCAAAACATGTGGGGTGATTGCTGGTTGATCAGAGCAGCTGGTTCAGATGGTTGCTCTGGTAAATATGTTGTGGCAGCATCTGCAGGTTGTACATTGGACTCAGGTTTCTGTTCATGGGACTTTTATAATAAAGAAATTATGGCATTCCATACTAAATCAGAGGCCTTCACTTCAACGTCTAGTACCATCTCTCCAGTTTTGGCAGAGAGGGATGTCTCGGGGAGAAATTTTGGCTTTGCAAATGTTGTGCCAGAGAATCAACATTGGTGGTACAGGCCATGTGGGCCTCTTATGGTATCTACTGCCATTGCCCAAAAGACAATTAATATTTATGATATTCATGATGGAGATCCTGTGATTTCAATGTGTTTGTTTTGAAAGTTTAGGTTTCATAGTAAATCATCAATGGGCTCTAAAATAAGGCCACATTGAAATCTTGGATACATGTTTCATGCCAAAATTAGTTGTATCTTCCATAAATACACAATCTTGGACCACTCTATATAAATCTGCTTCTTGGACAATATTACATCTCCCTCATTATACAGGTGGTGTTCTTACATGCATAGCAAAGGCATTGTTTTGGCAATCATTTTTTAAGTCACTAGATATTGTGGGTACAAGGATCTAGGGTCTCCACATGAAACTGGGTTGCCCGGAGACTCACTCTGCCTGTCCTTAAATTTGTAAACATAGTAGTATGCCAATGCTTCTTTCATTTTGTATGCATAAGACGATTTTTTGTCAAAGTCCATAATTGTTTTTAAGTTTTATCCATCCCAGTTTTTTTGTGAATGCACAGGTTTTTGGCTCAACACATATCTGTTATATCTTTGTACTTTTCCTTTACTAACTATTTGAAATTTCTAGTTATATTTAGAGGTGTCTTTTAAGGGATGAGGGGAATTACTTGGATTTAGTGCTGCCAGGCTTATCATTTATTCTCCAAATGAAGCCCTGTAATCTGTAACACTATATGGGCATGCAACTCACTTGTTAAAATATAGTCGATACAATACGTTGTACATGAAGCCTGGAATTGTGTACATTCCTGGAATATATTAATTTGCAGGCATGCTTAAAAGAGAGATAGGTTTTGATAAAATCAAAAACCCTGAACATGAAGAAAAAAAGAGGCAATTATTTTATACAGATAGAACCAAGACACTATCTCCTCATTAATAACAAAACCTCAGTCCAAAAATCATATGTACAAATTCTAGAAGTCGAAAGTTGAAAATTTCTGAAATGGGACCAGGCCCTTTTCAAAAGAATAAATTTAGTAAAAACGAGGGTGAAGAAAGTTATCTTATCAAAATTTCCACACACCGTGTTAGCAAGGAATGACTACGAGTCCTGAGCAGTGAGACTGAGGAATTGCTCCTTTGCTGCAGGTTGCAGTTCTCTTCTCCAACACGATGAAAAGAAAATTCTTAGCTTTGGAGTCTGAAGCTCGAGTCACAACTTGGAAGTTGGTAAGGAAAATTATCAGGGTTGTTTCCAGTTGGCTTGGAGTTCACAGCCTAATTAATTTTCTTGAATGCATTTCCTTCAATGTTGCACCAGTTGTCACTGGCCAGCAACCTTTACAATAAAATTTATTAGACCCGTCACGCTACGAGGAAAATTTGACGTGATCACTGATCATTGATTTCTTATTGTGATAACAAACATTGGAGATTTACTGTCCTGTTTTAAAGTTTTATATTTTTTTTTTTTAAATTGAAACTACCGTCGGCATACCGACGCCTTATAAGCGTCACTCTTTTGACGTTTTGAATGATTTCCATTTTCATCGGTCTTGTGACGTCCGTCGATATTGTGACAGCTCTAGAAACGTCGGAAGAGCGACAGAAAAAAGAGGTCGGAAGGGCGACGTCCAAAATTTCGGACCACATTTCGTTGGAATTGCGACAGTTTTTCCTGCCATCGATATTGTGACGCTTCTGGAAAGCGTCGGTCTTGTGACACTTTTGCAATACGTCGGTCTTCTGACACTTTTGTACGGCGTCGGAAATGCAACATTTTAGACACGTCGGAAGAGCGACAGTATAAAGACGTCGAAAGAGTGACGTTCAAAATGTCGGACGACATTTCGTCGGAATGGCGAGACTTTACAAACATCGGAAGCACGACGTTAAAAACGTCGGACCAAATTTCGTCGAAATGGCGACATTTTACAAACGTCGGTTTGGGAGGCGTATGAAGAGCGACGAGTGTTTGGAAGCGACGGGAAGTGTCGGTAGTGCGACACTTTGTAAAGGCGTCGAAATTACGACCGCACGAGAAACCACTTTTTTCCCGGCCTCGATACAGAAAAGTGTCGAAGGATTCTGTTGGAAGGTGTGAAGGATCACATAGTGTCCAGCCTTCATGGGAAGACTTCTCCATTCTTGATGTGGAAATCTTTGACAGATTTGTTTAAAAGCAAGAGCGACCAGAGGAAGTGGGTGCTCAAGGATAAAATCAGGAACATAAAAATGGAGAAAGGTGATAGTATGCCCAAGTACCTCAAAAATTTCATCCAATGCAGGGATGAGATGGGAAGTTTGGGGGTTACTATTGATGACGAGGACTTGGTGAGCTTGGCTCTCCTTGGGCTTCCGAAGAGTTGGCAGTCCTATCAGGACTCTGTCAATAGTCGGGAGAAATTGCTAGGATGGGAGTGACTTTGGTCAGATCTTGTGCAAGAGGAGATAAGGCAGAGTACCAGGGGCAGATCTTCATCAAAGAACTCAAATGAAGAAAATTTTTCTTTGGCTACCAAAGCAAGGAAGGGGAAGAGCAAGAATAATGCTTCTCAATCCGGTGCGAAAAGCAAGAAGCAAGACATGTCCAAGGTGAAGTGCTTTCACTGTCACCAACATAGACATTATGCCACTAATTGTCCACAGAAGAAGAAAAATAAGAATGCTGCTGGATCTGCAGCTGGAGAGGCCTTAGCCTCGTAGTTTGAGCTGGATTTTTTGCTAATCGCATGCTTGGTCTCAAGTGTGATGGGTTCAGTGTGGTTTCTTGACAGTGGTGTGTCTTTTCACATGACAGGAGATCGAGATTTTTTTACTGATCTAACTGAGAAAGATCTTGGAGTGCACATCGATATGGGTGATGATGGTAGATACAGTGCGATCGGTATCGGTACCATTTCCTTTGAGAGGGAGTCTAGTAAACCCTTCGTATTGGAGGAAGTGATGCATGTTCCAGGATTGAATAAGAATATTATCTCTGTGGCGATGTTAGAAGACAAGGGATATGATGTTGTCTTCAGCGAGGGAAAGGCTTTCCTACGCAGTAAGGCAACTGGTGAGACCCGGAGAATAGGGGTTTGAGTTAAGAACCTTTATCAATTGCAGGTAGATGGCTGCGCAAAAATGGCAGGCAAGGCAGAAGGAGTGGTGAGTTGGGATGATGGCGAGTTGTGGCACTAGATATTGGGCCACCTTCACCATGGAGCTTTGAAGATACTGCAACAAATTTCTACTAGGCTTCCTAAGGGTACTCTTGTCCAGTCAGATCAGTGCAAGGGATGTACCTTGGGAAAATTTGTGAAAGTCACCTTTCATGAGAAGGATAGTCATGCCACAACGATCCTTGAGAGAATTCACATAGACATGTGTGGACCTTTCTCAGCAGCTTCGACAACAAAGCACAGGTACTATGTGATATTTGTTGATAATTTTTCTCGTAAGTGTTGGATCTTCTTCATGTAGAAGAAAAGCGAGACATAATAAAAGTTCTGTGAGTTCAAGGCACTGGTTGAGAAAGAATCGGGGAAGTAGGTGAAGGCTCTTAGGAGCGAAAATGGTGGTGAATTCATCTCTGGCGAATTCAAGGACTTTTGCAGTGCAGAAGGAATTCGAAGAGAACTCATAGCACCTCATAACCCACAGCAGAATGGGGTTGCGGAGCGAAAGAACAGAATGATTGTGGGTGCTACATGGGTGATGTTGCATGATCAGGGCCTTCCCACACACTTGTGGGCTGAGGCATGAAATACTGCAGTATATGTGCAGAACCATTGTCCTCACAGGATACTTGACATGAGTACACCTGAGGAGGAATTTTCTGGTAAGAGGCCTGATATTTCCCATTTGAGGATTTTTGGTTCACCTGTTTACATTTATGTGACAAAGGATGCTAGGAAGAAGCTATAGCTGAATGCAGAGGTTGGGATATTTGTGGGGTACACTTATACACCACACAACTATCGTGTGTATTTTCGAGACAGTCGCAAGACTGTTGTGCGATGGGATATCAAATTTCATGAGGAGAAAGCCATGAAGTGTTTGCTTGAGAGGGAGCCACACTTGCATGCCAATGAGGAGCTATTAGTTCCTAAGGATGAGTCTCAGGATGTGGATCAGTGACAAGATGAGGTTCATGCAGTGGAAGAGACCACTCAAGCAGTGCCAACCATCAAAGGGCAGAAGCGCACTACAGAAGCTGATCGACTGGCTCAAGATGCAGAGAAGGTTGTAGGAGCACCTACATCACAGCGCAGATAGAGACATTCACCTGACCGGTATACTGGATACCTGGCTATTATGAGCAAGTGTATCATGACGGAGCCATCCTCTTTCAAGGAAGCTGTGGAGAATCCCGCATGGGTAGATGCCATGGTGGAAGAGTATGATTTGATTGTCAGAAACAGTGCATGGTAGATTGTCCCAAGGCCGAAGGGTAAATCAGTGGAGGGTTCGAGATGGATCTACAAAGTGAAGCAAGTAGCTGACGGGAGTGTGGAGAAGTACAAGGCAATATTTGTTGCCCGAGGCTTCTCACAGATTGAGGGGATCGATTATGAGGAAACCTTTGCAGCTATCCCAAGGTATTATTCCATACGGACGATTCTTGCTCTCTCAACGTAGATGGGGTGGCACATTCATCAGATGGATGTGAAGATTGCATTCCTCAATGGGGTGATTGAGGAGGAGGTGTACATAGAGAAGCCCAAAGGTTTCAAGATCTTCAGCAGTGAGTCGCATGTGTGCAGGCTCAAGAGAGTGTTGTATGGGTTGAAACAAGCACTTCATGCTTGGTACACACGGATAGACAATTATTTCACCAGACTTGGATTCTCCAAGAGTGAGGTGGATCCGAACCTATACCAGATAGTGGTGAAGGGTGAGTTGCTGATCATTGTACTTTATGTAGATTATTTGATTTTGACAGGTGATGAACTGTTGATACACTCATGCAAGGCTGATCTTGCAAAGGAGTTTGAGATGAAGGACTTGGTCCTCCTTCATTATTTCCTGGGATTGGAAACTTGGCAGCGCAGTGATGGACTATTTGTTTCTCAAGGCAAGTATGCCCGGGAGATACTGGAGAAGTTCAACATGCATGGCTGCAAGCCTGTTGATACTCCTCTTCCTGGTGGATGGAGGAATGAGGATAGTACTTCAACGGAGGTAGTGGATGCCACTATTTATCGACAGTTGGTGGGGTCGCTCATGTATCTCGTCAATACACGACTCGACATATGCTATGTTGTTAACCACCTTTCACAAGCTATGGTTAAGCCTACCAAGCTCTACTAGAAGGCAGGCAAGCATGTATTGAGATATCTCAGAGGCACATGGGGATATGGATTATGGTACAGATAGTCGGATGAGGTGAAGCTGTGTGGCTTCATGGATGCAGATTGGGCAGGGAGCCCAATGGACAGAAAGAGCACATCTGGAGGGATTTTCAGTATCGAGTCGACAGCGTTTTCTTGGTATAGTAGGAAGCAAATATCCATGGCACTCAGTTCAGCAGAGGCCAAGTATATGGCAGCGAGTTTGGCTACATGCGAGGCTATATGGATGAGGAAGATCCTGGTCGGTTTATTCGGTTCACACTTAGATCCTACTATGATTTATTGTGATAATCAGAGTTTCATTAAACTCTCGATTAATCCAGTATTTCATGATAAATCTAAACACATTGACATCTGGTATCATCATATCAG
The DNA here is from genome assembly GCA_034641835.2 of Pinus albicaulis. NCBI lineage: Eukaryota > Viridiplantae > Streptophyta > Pinopsida > Pinales > Pinaceae > Pinus > Pinus albicaulis. The sequence continues at coordinate 533,348,724 of CM076569.1, forward strand.
AGATTGTGTGCAGCAGAAGATCATGTTACTTTCATACATTCCCATGGAGGATCAAGATGCTGATATCTTGACGAAGGCGCTCACTAGGAGAAAATTCAAATACCACAGAGGCAGGATATGGGTGGTATATAATCCTTATCTTGTTGAGAGGGAGTGTTGAGATTGCAACAAGATGATGAGCTTAGTGGAAAGAATTCGCCTTCACTAAGTGGGCCCACAGGCCATTTTTGGCGCAAAGTCTATTTTTAGACATATGGATCATGTTCTATGAATTTCAGGATGCTATTTTTGGATGGTTGGTCAAGTTGGAAAAATAGATGGACTTCTATTTTTAGACATATTGGGCGGAATCTATTTTTAGATTGCCAGTCTAAAAATAGATATGTCGAATATTATTAGCTCTTAATAATATTTGGACTATAAACATTATCTTATTCTCTTGGAGCACTTCAGTTAAGTGCACAGATGTGACACAGGAGCTGACAGAAGGAATTACGCTATTCCTAAGGGTTATGTGGAGCTATTGCATGGATACTTCTGTTAGAACTCATGTGACAGAGTTTGGTGGAGTTGATTGAGGAGTTAATGGACTTGTGTTCATTTTAACTAATCTAAACATAGTTGAGCTATTTGTATTTAGTATAACTGATTAATACACTAGTGAAGAGTGGTGTGAATTAATTATTAATTAATTCACTAATTATAAACTCATTAATCAACTAAAGAATACATCAGTTAACTTCAGTGCATGGACAGTTTCAGTGGAGACCAGTGCAGAGATAGGTGAAAGAGCAAGTTAACTATCAGTTGTGACTATACTGTTGCATATTTGAACCAACTAGTGATTGGAGAAGCCCATAAGGATTGTGCAATACAAGCCAGTTGGTTCAAGCTATTTAATGAGCCATCCTAAAACATTGATTATGCAATAGAGGCTAGCTATCAGGTGGCAGAGATTGGAGCATGTGTTTTGCTAGATCTAGCTTGATTAGTGTGTAGCAATTCGAGGTTGTGCTGAGAGCTTGTGAGGAGCTTTGTACAATGATTGTTACATGATCACTATGACATATAATATATATATATTTGGAGGTTTTCAGCTTTAAGCTTTCCCATGAAATATTGTGTTCATATGTGTGATTGTTTATGGTTTTAATGTGCGAATGCGATTTTTTTTATTTCCCGCAATTAATGATCAATGGTAGAAGAGATTTTGTATTGTGCATGAAGTTAAAATAGTGTGTGTTCAGGAGAATATCAGTGAATAATATATCATTTATTCAAATTTATACATGGTATCAAAGCGATATTGATCATTGGAGCAATTGCAAAACATTGAAGCGGTTGAGTTTTGAGCTGGTGGAATTCAAATTTGTAGTAGTGTTTTCTTGGTGTCGAAGTTGAGATGTCTTTCAAAGGATTGCGATTGGAGTATGCCCTTGAGGGTAGATCGAATTATATTGCATGGAAAGATAGGATGGAGGCGGTGCTGGATGACAATGGGTTGAAGGAATTCATAGATGCAGAAGTTCCAAAACCTACTTCTAGCGATGCTGCCGTACTTGGTGCATGGAAAAAGAAGACAAAAAAGTGTCGAAGGATTCTGTGGGAAGGTGTGAAGGATCACATAGTGTCCAGCCTTCATGGTAAGGCTTCTCCATTCTTGATGTGGAAAGCTTTGACAGATTTATTTCAAAGCAAGAGCGACCAGAGGAAGTTGGCGCTCAAGGATAAGCTCATGAACATAAAAATGGAGAAAGGTGACAGTATTCCCAAGTACCTCACAAAGTTCATCCAATGCAGGGATGAGCTGGGAAGTGTGGGGGTTACTATTAATGATGAGGACTTGGTGGGCTTGGCTCTCCTTGGGCTTCCGAAGAGTTGGAATTCCTATCAGGACTCTATTAATGGTCGGGAGAAATTGCCAGGATGGGAGCGACTTTGGTCGGATCTTGTGCAAGAGGAAATAAGGTGGAGTACCAGGGACAGATCTTCATCAAAGAACTCAGATGAAGAAAATTGTGCTTTGGCTACCAAAGCAAGGAAGGGGAATAGCAAGAAGAATGCTTCTCAATCCGGTGCGAAAGGAAAGAAGCTGGACATGTCCAAGATGAAGTTCTTTCACTGTCACCAACATGGACATTACGCCACTAATTGTCCACAGAAGAAAAAAAATAAGCAGGCTGCTGGATCTGCAGCTAGAGCGGCCTTAGCTTCGCAGTTTGAGCTGGATTTTTCACTAATCGCATGCTTGGTCTCAAGTGTGATGGGTTCAGTGTGGTTTCTTGACAGTGGTGCGTATTTTCATATGACAGGAGATCTAGATTTGTTTACTGATCTGGATGAGAAATATATTGGAGTGCACAATGAGATGGGCGATGATGGTAGATACAGTGCGACCAGTATCGATACCATTTCCTTTGAGAGGGATTTTGGTAAACCCTTCGTATTGAAGGAAGTGATGCATGTTCCAGGATTGAAGAAGAATCTTATCTCTGTGGCGATGTTAGAAGACAAGGGATATGATTATGTCTTTAGCGAGGGAAATGCTTTCTTGCGCAATAAGGAAACTTGTGAGACCCAGAGGATAGGGGTAGGAGTTAAGAACCTTTATCAATTGCAGGTAGATGGTTGTGCAGCAATGGCAGGCAAGGCAGAAGGAGTGGTGAGCTGGGATGATGGCGAGTTATGGCACCAGAGATTGGGCCACCTTCACCATGGAGCTTTGAAGATACTGCAGCAGATTTCTACTAGGATTCCTAAGGGTACTCTCGCACAGTCAGATCAGTGCAAGGGATGTACCTTGGGAAAATTTGTGAAATCTACCTTTCACGAGAAGGATAGTCGCGCCACAACGATCCTTGAGAGAATTCACACAGATGTGTGTGGACCTTTCTCAGCAGCTTCGACAGCAAAGCACAGGTACTATGTGATATTTGTTGATGATTTTTCTCGTAAGTGCTAGATATTCTTCATGAAAAAGAAGAGTGAGACATACTCAAAGTTCTGTGAGTTCAAGGCACTGGTTGAGAAAGAATCGGGGAAGCAGGTGAAGGCTCTTAGGAGTGACAATGGTGGTGAATTCATCTCTGGTGAATTCAAGGAATTTTGCGGCGCAGAAGGAATTCGAAGAGAGCTCATAGCACCTCATAACCCACAGCAGAACGGGGTTGTGGAGTGAAAGAACAGAACGATTGTGGGTGTTGCATGGGCGATGTTGCATCATCAGGGCCTTCCCATACACTTGTGGGCTAAGGCATGCAATACTGCAGTATATGTGCAGAACCATTGTCCTCACAGGATACTTGGCATGAGTACACCCGAGGAGGAATTTTCTAGTAAGAGACCTGATATTTCCCATTTGAGGATTTCTGGTTCACCTGTTTACATTCATGTGACAAAGGATGCCAGGAAGAAGTTGGAGTCGACTACAGAGGTTGGGATATTTGTGGGGTACACTGATACACCCCACAACTATTGTGTGTATTTTTCAGATAGTCGCAAGACTGTTGTGCGATGAGATATCAAATTTCATGAGGAGAAAGCCATGAAGTGTTCGCTTGAGAGGGAGCCACACTTGCATGTAGGTGAGGAGATATTAGTTCTTAAGGATGAGTCTCAGGATGTGGATTAGCCACAATATGAGGTTCATGGAGTGGAAGAGACCACTCAAGAAACACCAACCATCAGAGGGCGGAAGCGCACTACAGAAGTTGAGCGACTGGCTCAAGATGTAGAGAAGGTTGTAGGAGCACCTACATCACAGCGCAGACAGATAAATTCACTTGAATGGTATACTGGATACATGGCTCTTATGAGCAAGTGTATCGTGATGGAGACATCCTCTTTCGAGGAAGCTATGGAGGATCCCGCATGGGTAGATGCCATGGTGGAAGAGTATGATTCGATTGTCAGAAATAGTGCATGGGAGATTGTCCCAAGGCCGGAGGGGAAATCAGTGGTGGGTTCGAGATGGATCTAGAAAGTGAAGCAAGCATCTGATAGGAGTGTGGAGAAGTAAAAGGCAAGATTTGTTTCCCGAGGCTTCTTACAGATTGAGGGGATCGATTATGAGGAAACCTTTGCACCTGTCGCAAGGTATTCTTCCATACGGACGATTATTTCTCTCTCAGCGCAGATGGGGTGGCACATTCATCAGATGGATGTGAAGACTACGTTCCTCAATGGGGTGATTGAGGAGGAGGTGTACATAGAGTAGCCCGAGGGTTTCGAGATCTTTATCAGTGAGTCGCATGTGTGCAGGCTCAATAGAGCACTGTATGGGTTGAAACAAGCACCTCGTGCTTGGTACACATGAATAAATAGTTATTTCACCGGACTTGGATTCTCCAAGAGTGAGGTGGATCCAAACCTATACCAAATAGTGGTGGAGGGTAAGTTTTTGATCATTGTACTTTATGTAGATGATTTGATTTTGACATGTGATGAACTGTTGATACACTCATGCAAGGCTGATCTTGCAAAGGAGTTTGAGATGAAGGACTTGGGCCTCCTTCATTATTTCCTGGGATTGGACATTTGGCAGTGCAGTGATGGACTGTTTGTTTCTCAAGGAAAGTATGCCCGGGAGATACTAGAGAAGTTCAAAATGCATGGCTGCAAGCCTATTGATACTCCTCTTCCTGGTGGATGGAGGAATGAGGATGCTACTTCAGCGGAGGTAGTGGATGTCATTGTTTATCAATAGTTGGTGGGGTCGCTCATGTATCTGGTCAATACACGACCCGACATATGATATGTTGTTAACCAGCTTTCACAAGCTATGGTTAAGCCTACCAAGCTCTACTAGAAGGTAGGCAAGCATGTATTGAGATATCTCAGAGGCACATCAGGATATGGATTATGGTACAGACAGTTGGATGAGGTGAAGTTGTGTTGCTTCACGGATGCAGATTGGGTAGGGAGCCCAATGGACAGAAAGAGCACATCTGGAGGGATTTTCAGTATCGGGTCGACAGTAGTTTCTTAGTACAGCAGGAAGCAACAATCCATGGCACTCAGTTCAGCAGAGGCCGAGTATATGGCAGCGATTTTGGCTGCATGCGAGGCTATATGGATGAGGAAGATCTTGGTCGGGTTGTTCGGTTCACACTTAGATCCTACTATGATTTATTGTGATAATCAGAGTTGCATTAAATTCTCGGTTAATCCAGTATTTCATGTTATATCTAAACACATTGGCATCCAGTATCATCATATCAGAGATTGTGTGTAGCAGAAGCTCATGTTACTTTCATACATTCCCACGGAGGATCAGGATGCTGATATCTTGATGAAGGCGCTCACCAGGAGAAAATTTGAATACCATAGAGGCAGGATAGGGGTGGCCGATAATCCTTATCTTGTTGAGAGAGAGTTTTGAGATTGCAACAAGATGATGAGCTTAGTGGAAAGAAGTCGCCTTCACTAAGTGGGCCCATAGGCTATTTTTGGCGCAAAGTCTATTTTTAGACAATGTCTATTTTTAGACATATGGATCATGTTCTATGAGTTGCAGGATGCTATTTGTGGATGGTTGGTCAAGTTGGAAAAATAGATGGACTTCTATTTTTAGACATATTGCGCAGAATCTATTTTTAGATTGCTAGTCTAAAAATAGATATGTCAAATATTGTTAGCTCTTAATAATATTTGGACTATAAACATTATCTTATTCTCTTGGAGCACTTCAGTTAAGTGCACAGATGTGGCACAGGAGCTGATACAAGGAATTACACTATTCCTAAGGTTTATGTGGAGCTATTTCATGGACACCTCAGTTAGAACTCATGTGACAGAGTTTGGGGGAGTTGATTGAGGAGTTAATGGAGTTGTGTTCAGTTTAACTAATCTAAACATAATTGAGCTATTTGTATTTAGTCTAACTGATTAATACACTAGTGAAGAGTGGTGTGAATTAATTATTAATTAATTCACTAATTATAAACTCATTAATCAACTAAATAATACATCAGTTAACTTCAGTGCATGGACAGTTTTAGTGGAGACGAGTGCAGAGATAGGTGAAAGAGCAGGTTAACTATCAGTTGTGACTATACTGTTGCATATTTGCAATAACTAGTGATTGGAGAAGCCCATGAGGATTGCGCAGTACAAGCCAAGTGGTTCAAGTTATTTAATGAGCCATCCTATAGCATTGATTACGTAATAGAGGCTGGCTATCAGGTGGAAGAGATTGGAGCATGTGTTTTGCTAGATCTAGCTTGATTAGTGTGTAGCAATTCGAGGTTGTGCTGAGAGCTTGTGAGGATCTTTGTACAATGATTGTTACATGATCTCTATGACATATAATATATAGATAGTTGGGGGTTTTTATCTTTAAGCTTTCCCATGAAATACTGTGTTCATATGTGTGATTGTTTATGGTTTTAATGTGCGCATGCGATTGTTTTTATTTCCGCAATTAATGATCAATTGTAGAAGAGATTCTGTATTTTTCATGAAGTTAAAATAGTGTGTGATCAGGATAATCTTAGTGAATAATATATCATTTATTCAAATTTATACAAACAAAAGATAGGTATATAATGTATAAGTTCAAGGGGAGATGGAGTTGTGAATTTTTTCAGTATTTCACTTTCTATACGCGGGTTTCATGAACTAAAGCCGCGTATACACGCAATTTCCGTTGCAGATAGTAGCTTATGTTTTTCTGGTAAGAAAAACAATGTGAGAACTCAAGAACAGGAGCACAGCTTCAGGGGGAGCATTAGCCTTGCTGAGAGTAATGCATTGTTGGCATTATGATGATTCTGAAATATGATCTCTCTCTTGAGGTCTTTTGGCTTTGGTTATAAAAATTCATATCTTTAATTTGATGAAAAGGTTATGTTGAGACCTATGATGTAAAATTTTCATAGTCAGTCATGTAAGGACTTGTTTGTAAACCCACTTGATTGGGTAGTTGAGTCAAAATTTGTAAACCCACTTGGTTGTGTACTTGAATCAAATATGTAAATCCACTAGGTTGGATAATTGATGTAAGTATGAGTCATTGGTGATAGGAATGGTCATACTTGGTTGAGTTATAGAGTCATGTAATTCATTGAAAAATCTGTCTAAAGATTCAGCATGAACTCAAGGGGAGCATGGTAAATTCAGTGCATTTCAGATCTACAGAGCTCATCCTTCTAGAAGGGAAGATAAACCTTGTTTTTGTTTTGATCTGCTCTTTTCCCTTGATGTTAAAGGGGGAGAGTATCATGGTGTTTTAATGGTTATGCTTAATGTATCTATCTGTTGTGGTGATCAAACACCATCGTGGTTGCCATCAAGTCCAAAGGGGGAGATTGTTGGCAATATGGTGTAATGTGTTGTCCTTGATGGCAACCTACTTGATGAAGTTGTCCTTGATGGAAACCTACTTGATGAGTTTCCTACGATAAGAAACCTATGTGCTAAATATGTAAGAATGATGTATCTACAGATCAACTCATATATGACAAAGAAAATAATTCTAGTATGTGCCAGAGAATTGTTATTTTTAATATGTCACAATGTATACGCAGGTTTGTAAAGGCCAAGTCACGTATGCACGCGGATAAGTACGTCCCAAGTCATGTATGCCTGTTTGGGCTCCAAAATTATAATACCAAGGGGCTTTACCATGGTATTGGCACACAATATTGAGCGTTGTATTGTCTACTTGATTCCGTCCAAGAATACCATCGGAAGTTGTGTGGTTTTGGCTCATGGTATTGATAAAGGCTAAAACTATATAAGGAGAAGAAGATCATAGTGGAAGGGTGTGCATGTGTCTAGGTATTGAATGAATACTTCACTCTGAAGTATATCTGCATGGAATGGGTTATTGGTTATTGATAGATCTAAAATAATAATGCACCAATGAATCAAATGATGGATCCGGATCTCTAGACCTGAAATGACTATGCATCTTCTAGATCTGTTTATGGAAAGTTTGGTTCTATGATCTGATGAATGTTTTCTGAAGTGAAGGGTAAGATCTGATCTGGTTATCTAGTCTGAAGAATTACGCAACCCTACAATGTTTGCAGATCTATACGCAGGTTCATCGCAGCGAAAGTGTGTATATACATGGGTTAGTTTAAGAAAAAGTGTGTATGGAATCTAAAGTCAATCCTGAAATAGTTGCAGATATATACGCGGGTTTGTCTCTGTGAAAGCGCGTATATACAGAGATTCAGTAAAGTAAAAGCACATATGGAATCTAGGGTTTTGCTGAAGTGTGCAGAAAGAAATCTCTGATATGTTTTTTTGTATTTCTATTGTCTGTCAAGATGTCTTCATACATATCTGAGTTGTTTGAATACTGATTATGCTGCTAGTTGATTATGATTAAAGATCAGTTGTTGGTTGGTTGGTTGATGGTTTAATGAATGAATTGATGGGGTTATAAGTTTCAGTTTGATGTATGTTCTTTGAGCTTAAATGTGTGGAGTGGATCCAGTCTGAAAATCTGATGAAAAGAGGCCTACAAGGTGTGTTGTGTGGAAGTTGTTGGATCCAGTATGAAAGTTGATGAAACGTGGTCGATGGTGGTGCTAAGGGTCGAAGCCTTTAGTGATGGGGCTGTAGCTCCCTTCCAGTGGTAGATGGTAAATGAGATCAGGGGGCAGTAGCTCCCTTCTAGGAGTGGCTGGTAAATGAGATCAGGGGGTAGTAGCTCCCTTCCGGGAGCAGCTAGTAAACGAGATCAAGGGGTTGGAGCTCCCTTCCAGTAGTAGCTGGAGAATGAGAGAAGGTTGTAGCCTTCTGCAGGTGGGTACCTGCGTGCTGGTATGAGTCTATGCTAGTACATGGTTGTAAGAAATTTTATTTATAATAAATATTGAAGACAAAGACGACGGTAGTGGTGGTTTTCTCCCGAATTGGGTTTCCACCTTAAATCCTGGTGTTCATGTGTGTTGCTTATGTGTGATGATTTATTGTGTTCTTACTGCACATGTTTACTGCTTACTAAACATCTGATAATGAATGATGCAATGATCTAAGTAAAGAATTATCTACATAATAAGATCTCTGTACATACACAAGTTTTCTTAAAGATATCCATGTATATATGCAATTTGGGTTAATCAAAGTTGCGTATAGAATTCTGTAAAGAAAAAGTAAAATTTTTGAGTAAGTTCTAAATACTGATTCACCCCCCCCCCCCCCCCTCTTAGTATTTTTCCCAACATAGGGTTTAGGTTTGACTTCAAAAGTACAAAAAAAAAGATGAAGATGAGGCCATGTAGGTATACTTCATAAAATACTTTAATTTTCAGTGTGTATAGGGTTTGAAAAGAGAGAGAGAGAGAGTCAAAATGAGCATGTTACATGAATACATTCGTCGAAAGAGGAGAAACAAACTCATGAAAATCTTATAAAACAAAGCACGAAAAGAAAGATTTATGTTCATAGACTCATAAGATCATAATATAGAAGCATACATGTGATAGAAAGAAAACATAAAATTCAACTTGATGGTTATTACCGAGAAAAACAATGCTAATAACCATACCACTGGAGTCCCAACATTATAGCTGCAACATGTCTTTGATTTCACTGAAAAAGTTTGTACAAAAGCTCCATACTTCAAATAACAACTGTCCCACCTATAAAATGACTTGAGTTGGAGTACATATAGAAAATAGAGAAGATGCCACCTCAATGGGTTGAAATATGATCCAAAACACTTCATAAATCCACCCTATGAGTCATTTCCTAGTTTTTAGGGAAGTTAGAAACAATCCCCCCAAATTTAGCTAATAACTAGGAGTTTATGTCTCCTTGATTAATTACATGATTCCTCAACAATGAGAGGCAAAAAACAACTCTCTCATCCAAAAGACACCTCATAGGAAAATTGAACCTTTAAATTTGGATCATTCTGGCTTGAAAATTTTCCAAAAGGAATCCAATATAGAAGCATCACGCCAGTTAGAAAAAGCATCGCACCTCCCAGCAGAAGCATCGTTCCTCCCAGAAGAAGCGTCACGCCACTTTGATGGTGATTTTGGTTGAAATTAAGACATCCATATGAAAATATGAAATTTTTGATAGGTAGCCCTATGTGTATTATTTCCATTCCATCCTTGAAACTGAGAAAACACCCCCTATAAGGCATTGCAAAATCCATTCTCCCAACCTTACTCCAAAAGCGTCGCACACAAGAAAAATCAATGGTAGAAACATGAAAAAGAGGTTATTTTTTTAATTTTTGTCCAAAAATAAAGGGTTTCATGCAAACCTAAAACCATATATGTAAAGAAGAAGTCAAAATCTATCCATAAATGTAAAAATTTCCTCATTTGGAGGCTCTGAGTAAAAGCATCGAGCTGATGCACGACGCTTCTGCAAAGACCAATTTTTTAGATTTTCCAATTTTTTTTTGCAGAAATAGGGTTCAAATATGGATCAATATCTCTCTAACCATAACGTTTTTTGAAACCCTGAAAGAGTTTTTTATTCTTTGGCATGTTATTAACAACACCCTCCTCCAGGTTTCCAAAATACTATCCCATTGGTTCATAATCCAAGTTTTAAGTTGGTCACTAAAATTTGCAGAAGCGTAGCACACTCTCAGCAGAATCATCGTGCCACTTTTAGAGGGATTTTGGAGGCCTTAATAGAGCATTTTTGGGCTGAATCTGGTATGGTTGGAAATATTAGGATGTCTGCTACACAATGGAGTCATCAAGAATTGAAAACCCCTGAAAAGGTAACTTAAAGACAACATGTTCAAAAGGGTAGAAAATGACCCGGAGCAATTATATTTTAGGAATTTCTCTCAAATCATAACACTTGTGCATAAAATGAAGGATATAGTTTTCTTTGTTCTGTGATTGACAAAAACCTCTTTCACTTTTTTCAAATTCATCTTCATTACTTCTGAAATTATATTTGAAGTACGACTGTCCCTGTGTGCAATGTAAACCCTAGCTTGATCACAAAACTCTAAAAATGATACCATGAACACATATTTCAGTAAATTTGGAAGTATTGTATTACAATGCCTTCAACAACATTCAGTCTTTTTTAAATCACCATATTAACTTAATTTAAGATAAAAACAATTTTGGAATGTCAAACTAATTAGAGACCATGAATAGGTCAAACATGGGGTTGTTAAGTACATTAGTATCAATGCACAATATGGGTGTGAAAGAAAACTCTTAGAAACAATTTATTTAAGGTAAATCATATTAGTATGTCTAACATCCAAGAAAGATATTATAGTTATGGATAACATACTAGAGTCATCGATGTTTAATTTTTGTGTTAGACGACTCTAACCCCCTTTCCCACAACCCGCGAGAGAGTTTTTTTGGTGATGTGAGGATCTTAGTGTAAGTAGAAAGTAGGTGCCTCCCTTGCATTGCTTTGAAACTATTCTACTAAAAACTTATTAAAATGTTTTTGTGCTAAATTTTCTACCTTCTCATGCCTTTAAGTAACACTAATGGGGAGGTGATAATTCTTCTTTACAACATCCATGCATCCACTATAAAAGCTAGGCACTATTGATCTTGGTATTTCAAGAAGGTTTGGTATCATTGATCTATCTCCATTCAAAGCCAAGTACATCGAATGAGAGTTCTTAAATGGGTATTCAATTCATTACATTATTATGGACACTGTCACAAATTGAAGTAAACAAAAATTAGTGGCTCTTGAGAACCAATATACATAGAGAAGTAAGTAGTGGAATCAAGGGTTTTCAAAAAATATTATACTTGATGGCAATCCGGATATTTATCTCTCCTTTTCAACACTATCAAAAACTAATAATGGTCCTAATGTAATAGTTCCAACCTATTGTATGAAAAAACATGATTGACCATTAGTTTCACCAAGAGGAGAAAATGATAAGAATTGTTAATGGGGAATAAATAAATGTGAAACGCAACTTATGGATTTTAGTTGAAATTTATATAACTCATCATGCTCTTTAATTATTAAATACTTAATGTAAGTACTAACAAATTATCATTAAAATATTAAATTTTGAATATTAAATATGTATTAAAAGTCATTTATCTATTACACATGATTTTCCATGTGGTCTAAATAAACCACTTAAAACCCATTATCAATAAATTCTAATTAGTTTTGTAAGAGATGTATCTTTACTTACATTAAGAGATTTATTTCAAATATATATTACATTTATAAATTTGTATCAATACATATAACTAAATGGAATACAATAAATAGCTTCAGGCCTATTATTTTAATTACAAATATTTTATTTAATAATTGAATTTTACAAAATGTTAATCTTGATGGGAAAATCGTGTCATATGGTGGAAAAAAGTTTAAATATGTTCATTTGTGACACAACTCTTGAATGAGCCTGAATAGTCTACTTAATGCTCATTATGAATTAATTAATCCATATTTTAATAGAATTTTTTTTTTTACATAGAGTTTTCTTTTAGAAATAACAATGCCACATTTATACATTCATATTAAACCACATGATAGGTAAATAAAAATCAATAAACTGTTTCTTGACTTATCGACTTATATGGCATGACTGTATATAAAAGTAATTGATTTAACAATGCATAGTTAGAAAAAGTTATCGATTCGAAATAGAATAAACCACTTAGAACTCATCATCAATTGATTTTAAATTATTATTTTTCTAAAAAATATATCTTTAATTACATTAAGAGCTTTATTTCGAAAATATAATACATTTATAACCTTGTATCAATGCTTATAACTAAATATAAATTAATATGTCATGCTTTATGTCTAGTTGGTTTTTATTATTTCAATTAGAAATGATTTATTTACGAATTGAAATTTACAAAATGTTAATAGGGATGGGAAAATGAAATGGTCTATGTTGTAAAAAGTTGAAATAAATTTATTTATATGACCTATATCTTAAGAGAACTTGAGGAACCCACTTACAATTCATTATCAATTAATTATTTCATGTTTTTCTAGGAAAAGCATTTCATTTTACATGGAATTTTATTTCAAAAAACTAATGTCGCATTTATACAGTTATATTGAACTTCATGATAAGCAAATAAAAGTTGATAAATGGCTTTATATTAGACCACTTATAACTTATTATCCACTACTTCTAATTTGTTTTATAAAAAGTATATATTTATTTACATTAGGAGCTACATTTCAAAAATACATCACATTGATAAACTTCCATTAATGCATATAACAAAATAGAATACAATAAATAGCTTCGAGTCATTGTGGATTCTATGAGATTGTTTAAATTACAAGTAAATTATTTAAGAATTGAAAATGAAAAAATGTTAAAATGGATGGTAAAATAAATGTCTTATGCTACAAAAAGTTTAAATACAATCATTTATGATGTATCTCTTTAATTAATCTAGATGGCCCACCTAACACGTTTTTAATTAATTTTTCCATGTTTTATTAAGAAGAGAATTTTGTTTTACATGGAGTTTTATTTCAAAAAAATACAATATGAAATTAATACTCATATCAAAGTACGTGGTAAATAGATAAAGGTCAATAAATGGATTCAGTATTAACTAATATGGGATAAGATACATATGCAAATAGTTGATTTAAAAAATAAATAAATAAATTATGGATTAAAAATCGAATGTCTTACAATTTAAGGAGTTTGAAGTATTCACCTATGACCCATCACCCATTAGCTTAAATAGTCCACTTAATACTTATTATCAAGAAATTATTAGATTTATTTTTGGAAAAAATGTCTTATATTATATGGTTATTATATATCACATTTATACACTCATATTAATGGATATAACTAAATAAAAAACAATAATATAATTATGGCTCATATGATATGATTTCAGTTTATTTAAAATACAAATTTACAAAAAAATAAAAAAATAAAAAACTTCAAATAAACTTCAAAGACATAATTGATCTATGATAGCGCCCAATCAAACCTTGATAGTCCACTTAGCAATCATTATCATTAATTATATGTTCTTTTTTTAGAAATGCAAAATTATTTATAATATATTTTTTATCTCAAAAAATAAATATCACATATATGCACTTGTATTAATCTTTTTATAGGTAAAGGGTCAATAACTAACTTTGAGTGTTGTTGATTTTCAATATGATATTATTTTAATTACAACCATTAATTGATCGAAGTATATAAATTTTTGTAAAATATCGATTGAGAAATCACATATCTTATGCTTCAAAAAGTTCAAACCATTTACCTATGACACATTTCCCATTAGCCTGAATAGCCAATAGTGCATGTAGCATTCATCAAGTAAATTATTATAATTTATTCAATAAGAATTGCACTTTTTTTTGCAATGAGCCCTATTTCAAAACTTATATTTCACATTTATATGAGTATTATGCATATAAGTAAATAGAAGTCAATAAAAATACAAGCATGCCTTGATGGTTTGTGTAAGATGATTTCAATGGAAAATAATTCATTTAAGAACACACATACACACACATATTAGAAAAAAAATTGATACAACAAAGTCATTGCAAAATTAATTATAAATAATAATAGAAATATATAATAATATAATTGACAATTCTCATTGTAATTTTTTTATTTATTAATAGAAAGTTCTGATTTTTTTCCAAAAAAAAAAAATGAAAATTCCCATATAATATTCCAAAAGATATAAAATCATACAATCTGATTTAGAAAAAACTTTGTTCAAATTTCATTCAAAAATTGGAATGTACTTATGAAGAAATTTATAAATAAAATTGTCTTCGCCTGCTACAATGAAATACATTTTCTACTGAACATTCGAATGTACTCACATTTATCTTTCATATGATGAAGTTTCTTAAGATGGATTATCAACATTCGAATAAAACCTGCATAAGCCAAGTATCTTGCTCTTTTCCTGTATAGCCTTTTATCAAGATGTGGTTTGATCCATATCCGATGAATTGAGAAGTATGCTTTGTTGTATCTATTAGCAATACATTTGATTCTTCATATTTATCTCCATATTGGGACCACACATCAGTCAACCTTTTCTCATAAAATTGTATTTTCCTCCTCACTTCTAATTTTGTTTTCAAATGACAATGAGACTTGTTCCATGCAAATTTAAAGTCCTATATATAAATATTTGATATCTCAAGTACTTTTCAGTGGCATTGTAATGTCCCTTTTTGGGGATTCTCAAGATTATATGTCAAAGATGGACTACAGAGAAATTTAATGTTTATTTCACCTCTAAAAATAGGGTGAGAACCAGAAGCTACCTAGCCAACTGTAGACTCTGCCTATAGAACTTGTAATAATCCCAATTCAGGAATCTCAACAAGGCCTTCAATGAAAATGATGTATAAGAAAATATGAGCAATGAAAATGCAGATCAGGGTTGGTATCCCCTCATTAAAGCAGTATGTGACATTCATATGCAATTTCAGCAAAAACAAATAATTTTAAGCATGTTAAACAGATCTCCCGAAAACAAGACTAGCTAGAAATCAGCCAAAGAGAGAGACTGCTGCAGAATGAAAACCCCAGCTACTAGAATTGCGCAGATCTGACTGAAGCTTAGAGGAGTTCAGCCAAAGATCTGACACTTCAGTATTAGATCAGTAAATCAGATTTACAAATGAGCCCATTTCCTTTACAACTGATACAAAAAGAACTATGGCAAGATCCCTTCAAAAATGAGAGCTGCAAATAGAAATAAACTGCAAAAATACATAGATAGCATTATTTTCCGGGTGGTTCAGCTGCTGTACATTACATTACATATATAGAGTAGATATATGGATGAAACATCAGATCTAATACATATTTGGAAAATACAAGACTTTAAGAACAAGATCCAATTGGAATTACATCAAAATACTGCATATTAAGCTGTAGATCTGAATTACAATATACTGTGCTACAGAAAACCCAGAAATTTCTGAAGATAAATTTTATTACTGAAATAGATCAGATCTATAGAGACATGGATCAGCAACCCAATCTATGGATCACCAAGGGAAGGCAAGCCTAACACCATGAGATCTCCTCCAAACTGATAACAAACTGAAATAGCAAAGCCCTCTCACAAAATAACGCAGTATAGAGCAGAAAGTGTGCAGAGGGTGTAGGAGACTGAGTACATGGAATGAAAAGTACAGATCTAATATAAAATATAGATCATCTAACTCCTTGAAGGCTGAAGAACACTCTCCAATAGAGAAATCCTCTCAAAACAACTAGATCTAAGCAAATCTACAATGCCACTTGCTACAAAGATAGCAGTTGCAAAACCCTCAATGGGCCAGCGCTGCTCATGAAAGATCGAGATTGGTATTAAACCATAGATTGGAAAAATTCAGCAAAGAACTCCTCTAATGATCCTCAAGGGAAGAGATGAAATCCCTAAACAGGAATTCCAATCAAAATCCTCCACTAAAAAGCAGAGAATGGTATTTGTCTAAGCAGACAAATACTTCAGAAATATAATTCATCAACAACCTCTTCATGTGTATTCTCCTCCTTTTTATAACATGAGATAGCCTTTGCAAACCCTAAACCACTTGGATGATATGGTCCTTTTCACATTATAAGCTCCCTTCTAGAACTGCGCAGTCCCTCTTGGTGATGCATTGAACCTAGACAGTGCAGTTGATTTGGTCAAGGTGGACCCAATCTTTGGCTCAATCCTCTTTCACACCTGCAAGTGATTATTTACATAGCCCAGATTTGTATTTTTTCACATGGGCATTGATTTATTAGGAGTTTTACATGTCCTCCTTTATTCATTTATTCATAAAGCATAAAATAAATCAAAATTTAATGTCTCTTCTTAGCTAAGGCTAAGTAGGGACATTACAGTCCTCCCCCTCAAAATGTTGCTTCTCCTCACGCAACTGGTAGGGTAAGAGCTGTGTCTCTTCTCCTTCTCCATTGATGACACCATCAAGAATAAATCTCTCATCATGAAGCAATTGTTCACCAAGGCAATACATCGAAAACTGCTCCTCCAATGCTATCATGATAAGTTCATAGTCTGCCCCTTCAGGAGTGTAAAACTCAACAGAAATATGCATTGGTGAACCAATGTCACATTTGAAACATGTATCATGAAGTACTGGATATAGTTCCATCCCATATGGTACATGTATACTACTGACTCTTTGCCCATACATACCCATAAACAAAACCAATATGTCATCTATGTATGGTAGCAAAATCACATAAAGGAAAACTGGAATTTTCACATGAGGAGGTGGGTCACAATCCCACATAACGTACCAGTGCAGTACACTCCTTGTTATGAGTAGATCTGAATGTGATCGGTGGTACTCCCAACACATATTTGCTGCATAATCCACTTTGACATGGCTGAAAGTGAAACTCTCATTAGGTGCCTTTGGAAAGCACCCATCATGAAAAAAAATCTCCCTTTGCACCTCAAGGGAGTGGCCAGCTTTGGAGTTTTCATTGGCCCCATATTTGCCATGAGATCTGCATGTAATATTTCTCCTTGTAGGAGCCATGGCCTGCATGCATATGGTAAGAGAGTGTGCCAAATCATAAAAATAAACTTGCTCTACAAGATAATATTTCTTACCATACAAACCTCCCATACTCATAGAGTTAGGCATGGGCTTTTCCCCTCTTTTGAGAGAAGAAAGAGATGGCTGAAATATATCCTGCATAGGATCCTTTGGCTGCCCCATATCCACATAGCTATTGCACTCTTGTAAGTGTTGATTTAGTTCCTCCCAATCAGAATGCTGATGTAGCTTCTCCTCCATACCCTCCCAATCAAAACTCTTCAAGACTAGGGAGTAGATTTTTCCTGATTACATGGAACTAGAAAGGAACTCCTTGTGTGCCCTTTGTAGTATTTATTGCTTAAGCTTTGAGGCTTGAGACAATAATACTTTTCCAAGATGATAGATGACCCCTTCATGGACCATATAGCCTCCTCCTTGCTTTATGCCATCTAAAATCATCCCAGTGTGTAGATCTTTGGAGTACTCTACAAGGAGTTGAGACTTCCAATATGGATCTACACTTCTCAACAAGGACAGAATTGTAGATGTATCTATGGTGGTGCTTGTGTTGTTGCTGCTTTCTCCTTTGGCATTATGCATGCAAAAATTTTGTGTAGGAAGGCTGATCCTCCCCTTTGCTTCCTCCCACAGTGTAGTGACTCTTTATTCCATTGTTTCAGCACTTGGTGAAGATTCCTACACAGAATCTAATGGCATCCCAAGAGGCTTTCCATGATGTAGGAATGTCCCTTGCAGCAATCTCATGAACATGAGAGAAGGAACCATGAAATCCTTGCCCTCACTATGCAAATCCATCTTTGTTGTGTGGGTAGAGACATCAAGTGAAGGGTAGGTGTGCATGCCTTGAATAACTTGTTGCTTCCCACTCTTCAAATCCACCCACTCCATTTGCAAGGCCCTCCAATCAGTGGTGAATTTTCCCAAATTAATCAACCACTGGACACCCAAGATGATGTTGGTGTTTGGTATGCCTACCATAAAGAAGTGGTCCCTCAAAGTGTAGGTCCCCATAGTCATAGAAAGTGAGGGAACATACTACATGCACTGCATAGTTCTGTCCCTCGGAACCAAAACAGAGAACCCATCAAAATAATAAGTAGGGATCCCCCTCCTCTACACAAAGTGAGCATCCATAAAATTGTGGGTTGCCCCACTGTCAATAAGAATAGATACTCTTTGGTCCATAACTAAACCCTGCACTCTAAGAGTCAAATATTTGGGCACTCCCCTCAAAGAAGCAAGAGTCCCACTAGTTGGATCAAATGCTCCTTCTTCTTCCCTGGATGATGATGGATCCTCCTCCTCATCATCACCAGCGCTGTGACCTATCCTAGGTCCATCATTTCCTTCCTCCTCCTCACAATCAGAGAAGACTTCAATATAATGTGCTCTCCCAGCAGCACATCTATGTCCCGACACCCATGATTCTTGACAAGTAAAACATAATTTCTTCTTTCTCAAATCCCTCTAGAGATCATTGTCAAGAAGATTTTTCTGTGAGCTCTCCTTGGGTGGAGCAGCTTTCCCTTCCTTCCCTTTAGAAGAGTGAGTGGCTTTGCTAGGAAGGATTGCCTTTGCTCTTGGCAAGGCATCTTGGAGATCTCTTGTTCTTTCAATGGCATCATGCAGTGTGGTCGGTTTGGTAGACTTGACCAACCAATGAAAAGGTTCCTTCAAACCATCTATGAACATATAGACCCTCCTTTCAACTGAAATATCAGGAACCATAACAGATAGCCTCAAAAATTCAGAAATATAGGCTTTAGCATCTCCTGTCTGCTTAAGATTGGCCAAGCTTATGAAAGGGGCCTCCGGATCCTTTTGATAAAATATTTCCACTAGTCTCCTAGTGGACACATTGTTGTGCCCCAATGTAGAAATACCATGAAACCACCAGTTGTGGGCTTCTCCATCAAAATGCAGCGCAACAATATTAATGGCTTCTGCTTCAGGAACTTTATTTAGCTGGAAGTAGATGTCCAAATTTTCCACCCATGCTTTAGCTGAATAAGAGGGTGATCCATCAAACTTAGGCAAGAAGAACCTACCCATGGTGTGGTGCCTCCCATGAAGGAAACCTACATCTCCATACTGCTGCAATGGTCTCCTCCGGTCCTTTAGATGGCAGAAATCTTGAAAACTAAAGTTATCCTTGAACCTTTGGCTTTGTGAATCATATTTTGAAAAATATCCTTCCAAATAGATTGACTCTTGAAGCCCTTCATTCTCTATAGCCAAGAAGGTAGGCATTGTAGAGCGTTGTGAGATCTGTGGAGGTTGTGGCAAGCTCACCGGTGGACCAGTCCCAAACTGAGATATTTCTGAACTCTCTTTTTAATGGAGTCTTCCAAGGGACTCCCTCATTCTTTCTCTCCTCATCTCCTTTATTTCCTTGGATAGATCTTGCATGGTTTCCAAGAGATTTTTTGCAAACTCTTCTGCCTCCTTATCTTTATCATTCAACTTAGGGCCTTTCCCTTTGTCTTGACCCTTGTCAAGGTAAATAGTAGTATAGTCATACTTTCTATGAATTCTATTCTGGTATCTCCTCTCCCTCTCAGAAAGAGGATCTTCATCTTCGAAATGCAGCATGACTAAGGCTCCAAAGCTAGCACAGGTTGTGCCAAGAGTGGAGCTCTGATACCACTGTAATGTCCCTTTTTGGGGATTCTCAAGATTCTATGTCAGAGATGGAATACAGAGTAATTTACTAGTTATTTCACCTCTAAAAAGAGGGTGAGAACCAGAGGCTACCTGGCCAACTGTAGACTCTGCCTATAGAACTTGGAATAATCCCAATTTAGGAGTCTCAACAAGGCCTTCAATGAAAACGTTGTATAATCAAATATGAGCAATGAAAAAGTATATCAGGGCTGGGAACCCCTCATTCAAGCTGTATGTGACATGTATATACAATTTCAGCAGAAACAAATAAGTTTAAGCATGTTAAACAGATCTCCCGGAAACAAGACTAGCTAGAAATCAGCCAAAGAGAGAGACTGACGCAGAATGAAAACCCCAGCTACTAGAATTGCGGAGATCTGAATGAAGCTCAGAGGAGGTCATCCAAAGATCTAATAATTCAGTATTATATCAGTAAATCATATTTACAAATGAGCCCATTTCCTTTACAACTTATTACAAAAAGAACTAGGGCAAGATCCCTTCAGAAATGAGAGTTGCAACTAGAAATAAACTGAAGAAATACATAGGCAGCGTTATTTTCCAGGTGGTTCAGCTGCTGTACATTAAATTAAATGTCTAGAGTAGATATATGGATTAAAAATCATATCTAATACAGATTTGGAAACTACAAGACTTTAGGAACAAGATCCAATTGGAATTACATCAAAATACTGCATATTAAGTTGTAGATCTGAATTACGATATATTGTGCTGCAGAAAACCCAGAAATTTCTGAAGATAAATTTTATTACTGAAATATATCATATCTATAGATACATGGATCAGCAACCCAATCCATGGATCACCAAGGGAAGGCAAGCCTAACACCAAGAGATCTCCTCCAAACTGATAACAAACTGAAATAGCAAAGCCCTCTCACAAAATAACGCAGTATAGAGCAGAAACTGCATAGAGGGTGTAGGATACTGAGTACATGGAATGAAAATTATATATCTCATATAAAATATAGATCAGATAACTCCTTGAAGGCTGAAGAACACTCTCCAATAGAGAAAGCCTCTCAAAACAACTAGATCTAAGCAGATCTACAATGCCACTTGCTACAAAGATAGTAGCTACAAAACCCTCAATGGGACAGCACTGCTCATGAAATATAGAGCCTGGTCTCAGACTAGATAGTAGCCAACTTCAGCAAAGAACTTCTCTAATGATCCTCAAGGGAAGAGATAAAATCCCTAAACAGGAATTCCAATCACAATCCTCCACTAAACAGCAAAGAATGGTATTTGTCTAAGCAGACAAATACTTCAGAAATATAATTCATCAACAACCTCTTCATGTGTCTTCTCCTCCTTTTTATAACACAATATAGCCTTTACAAACCCTAAACCACTTGGATGAGTTGGTCCTTTTCACATTAGAAGCTCCCTTCTAGAACTACGCAGTCCCTCTTGGTGATGCATTGAACCTAGACAGCGCAGTTGATTTGGTCAGGGTGGACCCAATCTTTGGCTCAATCCTCTTTCACACCTGCAAGTGATTATTTACATAGCCCAGAGTTGTCTTTTTTCACATGGAAATTGATTTATTAGGAGTTTTACATGTCCTCCTTTATTCATTTATTCATAAAGCATAAAATAAATCAAAATTTAATGTCTCCTCTTAGCTAAGGCTAAGTAGGGACATTACAGGCATTTAATGTCCATATTGCAACATCATAATCTTTTAAGAAATATTTTAACAATTCTGAGTGAAAAGGCCTTAAAAAATAGGACCTATCACTAAAATGCCAATGTGGTTCTCTTTGAATATAACAATTTTGTTCATATTTGGTGTACGATTGGAAGAAAACTCCTTCCATTTCAAATATCAATAATATCGTTTGACTTATAGTGATGCCCATTTGCATTTGCAACTGCACTATAACCACATGTATGATATTAACATATCTCCACTTCAACACTTTATTGCTTAATGATACAAAAACCTAACATTTCAAAAATGATGTTAGTATTTATTATGATTTAATGGTAATCACAAATTATAATCACAATGGCCCCATTAAAGTGAACAAACTAATGATATGTTTACTTTATACATACAACCTAATACCTTAATTTAATTTGTATGGAATAAGCAAGTCTTATAGGATCACATTGACCCACCATTCAAATCATTGATTTTAAGACTTATAATGATTTGTTTAATTTCAATTGAAAGATATAATTACAATGGTTGCAATTAAACAAACTAATTATATATCAGTTTCCACATGTAACATAATACAATTTTTAAATTTCAAACCTACTTAACTATACACTAATTTCTATGTCCTCTACTTTAGTTTCTTTTGGTGCTTCTTTTAGTAAAGATTCTATGTGTATTTTTGGTGCTACATACATCCTAATATAGTTTTTAAACTTATATGAAATAAAAAAGTTTATAAGAATGCAATGAACCATCATTTGCATTACTAATTTCTAAGAGGTATAATGATAACTTAAACCACAATTGAAAAAAATAATTGTAATGATCCAATTCAAATAAGTAACCAATTATATATTAATTTTTACATACAATCTAATCCATTGTAAAAATTTCTATAGCATGGGAAATTTTGATACGAAAACATTAAAAAACCATTCAAATCAATAATTGTTATCAATACAATATCTCACAAAAATAAAGAACATAAAATTATTTTATTCTACTTATGACAAACCAAATCAACAATTCTTTTACTAGTATTGTGAAATAGAAGTCAACTTAAATTTAAAAGGGCTACAAAATATTATAATAATTCATGATGTCATACATATTATGACATGAAATAGACACCAATCATCTTAAGGCACTATTAGATGTGATTGAACATGCTTCAAAATAGGTTTCACATCTATTGCCTTGTTGTGTTTAATCAACATTCTCCATAGCTCATTGATCAACCAATTATCCTCTTGAGTTGTTCCAATGAATTGATGGGAAAGAATCACATTTTCTTTTGGATTTCCTTTCATTCTCTCAAGTGAACAATCCACTAAAATAGTATTGGTTGCATCATATTGGATATGAATTTCCCACACTTTTTTCAGTGATTTAGTGTGTATACCTTTTGTTGGATTGTCAATGGCCTTATGTCCCTTTTTTGGTTTACACTCTGAAGTAGTCCACATAAACACAAGTTTATCTTGTAAATTTTCTAAAACCAGCTTTTTTAGAATTGTTGTGTTTTGTTTCGAAGTTGTCATCCAAATTGAAATTTTAAAATATTAATTTTTGAAACACATTTCAAAATATGTTTTTGCATGTGGATTAATCCAAAATAACTTTTTCTCTATTGTGTAATCTGCATCAGTTCTCATTTTCTCAATATTTCATTTGTTTGTTGCTTCATCATCGATGCTATGATAAAAATGTCCTTTAATTCAAGAATAACTAATTTCTTTTCAGTTATTTGGGCTGCAATACAATAAAAAATACTCCAGTCAAACCTTTTTATTTGTGTTACAAAAATTACTAAAAAAATATCGAAACGATACACTTACCACGAGTGTTTTTTCGACTATTTATAGATGAAACAAACTTCTCTTTTATCATCTTCACAGACCTGGAGGTAAAAATATTAAACCTTCAATTAAATATGATCAAATTTTGTAATATAATATATATTCAATACAAAATTCACAATTAAAGAAAAGCATTAGCAATGTAATCTACGAAATACACACACACACACTTTTAACATTATTTTGATTGTTAGTTTTGTTATTTTTATTTGTTCCTATAATAAACATATACAATGTTATGGTATTAGAAGAATTAAAATTTTAATAATAATAAGAAAAACAAAAATACAAGTAATAAGTACCTAATATTATATTTTGCTCTTGATTATAACTTTGATTCTCAATCTTCGATTTATTGTATTTGTTCTCATTATTTGTCTCTATAATGTACAATGAATATGTTATAAATTGTGACAATGATCAATTGAATAAAAAACAAACAAAAGAATAAACAAAAAAGTTCATGTTAACTACCTAATATGATATCATTTGCTTGATTATAGCTTTGTTTCACATGCATTTGATCGATGCCTTTGTTCTCCTTTCTTGTCACTATAATAAACATAAAAAATGTTATAAATTGTGACAATGAATAAAAGCATTTAACAAATATATAAAAAATGAATCATATTTAATCATCCATATAATATTTTGGTCTTGGTTGTAGTATCGTATTTTGTGAATTGTTACTTGAAGCTTCAATCAAATATGGTCTAAATTTTGTATAATCCACTTGACAATAAATTAATTTTACTTCATTTTCTTTAATCACCTCCACTTGAAAGTCAATTTCATTTTCATTGTAAGCATAGAAATTAATAATTATTCACAATATCTCAGGTTCTTTTCCATATATGGATCCAAATAGTTACATATCATGATACATATTCGTGGGACCTTCTATCTCGACATACCAATCGTGCACAAACTCATATTTATTAAATGTGTTGTATCTTTTAATCATTTCAAAGGTAGAAGTTGAAGGTGTTATTGATATTTCCATTTGAGTTGATTTTTTCTTTTTCTTAAATAATGATTGTAACATTTCACTTGCTTTGGTGCCAACCAATTATGCATACAAAATAAAAAAATTATTTGCATAAATCAAAATGAAATTAAAATTTCAAATATTGTCATGTAATTTTATTTTAAAATTTACAAGACCACCTAATCTAACCATTTAGAAGAGAGTATACATAAAATATAAAACAACCATACCAATTGAAGGAGACATTGTTTGTATATCACTTGTTTTTAGTTTTATCTTCACTCCTTTACTTGGAATGTCAGGGACATGAGATTCCACGACTTATGAAAAAAAAATAAAGAAATTAATAAATTATGGAAGGCATGAAATACCAAATATTATTAAACCTTATAATACACTATTTTAATTTACATACACAATAATAAAGGAGCACATGTGTTATGCAATTTCACTATATGACACCAAAAGTAATCACCTAGCTAAAATTGTTAGGAAAAGAAAAATGATAAGAGTATACATAAAAATATAAAAAAACCATACCAATTGAAGGTGACATTGTTTGTATATCACTTGTTTTTATTTTTCTCTTCACTCCTTTACTTGGAATTTCAGGGACACGAGATTCCACAACTTATGAAAAAATAAATAAATAAATTATGGAAGGCATAAAATACAAAATATTATTAAACAAACTTATAATACACTATTTTCATTTACATACACAATAATAAAGGAGCACATGTATAATTCAAGTTTAATATATGACACCAACAGTAATCACCTAGCTAAAATTGTTAGGAAAAGCAAAATACCCATGTTAGTATGGGGTTTCCCCATTAAAAACCCACTCCTAGTGCTATTTGCATGTGTTTTTGTGTAAAAGTGGATCTTTAATGTGGAAAATCCAAATAGTATGGTGTATTTCAATTTTAATACCAATATTAGGTAGGAGATTATTCAATAATAAATCAAAATTCATTAAGTTATAAATTTCACACTAGAATTTTGTCAAATTATTTGAAAATGAATATAAAATAGATTTTTAGAATCTCACAGTTTGTACCATATTTCTTAGCATCTGCAAACATTTGTAATAATTTATAATGGTAAAATTTTAAATGAATTAAAAAACAGTATGAATTCATCTTCTATAACATTTCATTTCATACATATGCACAAAAGCAAAGAACCTCAAAGCATATGCAATTTTTCTTAAAAAATAGGGATAACATGAACTTCGTTAATCAACAACCATTTATTAGAAACAATTGTAACAAAGTACAAGCTAATTTTAAAATTGACATACCATTTAAATATTTTGGTGTGGTATTTGGTGAACTTCCTTTTTCCTTGGATGATTCCTTTGAATTACCACTAGCTTCAGGGTCCATGGTTTCTAAATATAAACTAAGAAACTATTATCATAGTTTCAAATTATCAAAGAAAATATGAATTTATAAATACTACCACTACTTGCATCATTGTATGTGTAACAAAAATAACAAGAACAATAACAAGTGTAGAACTCACAATAATAGATAATCATGGTGTTTATTAGAAAAATGGTGCCACCCCGTAATAATTTATTATGTTCTTTTAATTGTGTCTATAAGAAATCTAGAACCTGCTAGCCTTCCTTCTAGCACAAGCATAAGCATGTTACCAAAAGAAAACAATACACTGTGAATAAATAACAACAATAGTAGATACTACAACAACATCATGTTTACACAAAAATTATCTTTTAATAGTCATGTATATTCTTAGTTTTCTATAGAGACCATAAAAAGGCAAACACATTGAAGTGTTTTCTATCACATACAAGATATTGCCAATAACATTGCATTGTAAAGTAAATCTAGTGCATGATGAATTTCCCTATATCACAAACACAAACACATTATCAAAAAAAACATTGCAACAATAATATTTCCTAGGACATCTCCATGCTTGCAAAATTTGTCCTTACTTTTTGAAGACAATAATTTTTTAGTCCAATCATTGTTACAGTATAAGAAATGTTAAAACCTCAAATGATTAGAAGGCCCTTTGTATGGAATATGTGGTCTAAGAATGAAATATGGGACAAATCATGTTTCCAACAACAATATTGTATTGCGAAAAAATAATTCTATATTACCCTCTATCACAAACACAAGCACATTGTCAATAAAAACACTACAAGGTGAAATAAATCTAACTCATGTTAAATTTCATTTTAGCATAAAAAAAAACACATAACAACATTGTATGATAAAATAAATCTAGCATGTGGTAGAATTAATTCTAGAAAAAACATGGGCACATTGCCAACAACAATATTTCAAACAAAATTAAATGAAGCACGTGCTAGATTTGTTTCTATAAAGACATGAGCACATTGCCAATACCAACATTGGAAGGTGAAATAACTTTAAGCATGCCACATTTCCTTCTAGAAGAAATAAAATCTCATGTCAACATTGCAAGGTGAAATAAATTTAGTGTGTGTTAGATTTACTTCTAGCACAAACATAAGAATCTTGCCAACAACAACATTGCAGTAGGGTAAAAGGAAATCTAGCACATGAAACATATCCTTACAACACAAACATAATAAAATAACAACATTTTACAGTTAAAGAAACCTAATATATGTTGGATTAATTCTAGCATAAACACAAGGATATTACCAATGACTTCATTGTAAGGTCAACAAAAAAGAAAAGAAAAAGATATTTTCAAGGGAAATGATGGCAGCCGGAGGTAGAGCTAGGTTTTTTGGGACTAGACTCCATGAATGCGCAACAACAGCCTCCCATGGATGCAAAACGGATGGGAAGAGGGAATGGAAGCACCATCACTCTACTACTACATCAGAATGGCTTAAAGACTGGCACTGGGGTGCCGCAGACCCTGTTAAAGTTGTCCCTCGCAACCCCGTTACCCTCTTCGGCCTTGCGCCATGGAATGCTCTAGTTGCACCATCCACTCATCCGGATACTGCGCAAATGGTTCGCTCCAGCATACGGGAACCTTTTCTCAGTGGCAGGGGTGTGAATCAAACGTTGGGTCACAAAAATCTAAAGACCAGACCAAGTCTAGTGCCGACGGCTACAAGGAGGGGCAGGGACCATATACTCCCTCAGGGTTATGTGCATAAACAGGGGCATAATGGTGGCAGAGCGCACAACACTCAGTGCTTTAAGACAAATGGAGAATCCTTGCCTCTCGCCAATGCTCTATCGAGTAAAGGAAATTGGCACCCATCAGACCCTATCAATGCAGCCAGAACAGTCCCCCATAGGAGCCTACACAAGTGTCATAGACAACGATAAAAGGGTAAGCTTTGTTCGTTTTCAAATTTTCATAAAACCCTTTGTTGGGAATATTTTTTCAATATGGGCACAAGATACAGATGGGGTAAAAAACCTGAAGAAAAATATCAAGTTATCCTCTGGATACCCTTGCCATTTGCAATCCTTAATCTATAGTGGAAGATCCTTACAAGACTCCTGATCAATAAAATATTACTCCATATGTCCAGGATCCACCATTTATCTCAACCTGAGACTGAGAAGAAGCACATTGGAACAGAACAAAACTCATGGACCCACAAGGGGAACCAGCACTTCCAAACCTGACATCCCAAAAGTTCGCTCATACAGGATCATTTTACAGGGGAAAAACAAAGTAGTAACACCAACAGAACCATCTGAGAATACCCCCAAACCATTTATTGTGGAGCAACTAAATTGCGTGACAGAACTGAACATAGATATTCCAGATATTGAAGAACATCGCTCCAATTTTGAATCCCAAACAATAATATGCAGATTTAACTACTTTTGGCCCAAACCAATGGAGCTCTTTCATTGGATTTGCACCAACTGGACCATGGACTGTGATATCCATCTCTGTTCTAAGGGGTTTTTCATTGTCAAGTTTCCATCCTCGAAAGTCAGAGATATCATTCTTAAGGCTGGACTCTGGTTCTGGGATTCCACCGGACTTTTCATCACACCATGGTTTCTTGATTTTGACGCAAACACTATGGAGGTAACCAAAATTTCAGTTTGGGTCAGTCTATACAACTTCCAAATTCATTTTTGGAATGTATGTGTTTTAGAAGGCATAGGGAACATCATTGGGAGATACATAAAAAGAGACACCCAACACTTGGAGGCCCAGGATCTACACCTTTTCACGAATCTATGTGGAAGTGGATCTCAGCAAAGGGCTACCAAAGAGCATTCAACTAATTCCTAAACAACAAAAATGGACACAACACCTAGACTATGAAAACATTGCATTCAGATGCAGAATATACAGAAACACCGGTCATTTGAAAAACACATGCCCAGAAGCAAAAAGAGATAATAGAAAAAATAAGTAGACAGGGAAAGTAACTAAAGGATGGAAATTTCCTTTAGGTGGACCAGAACAGGAGACAAAATAAGAAGAGGATGTCCCCATCCCAAAGGAGAGTAACTAGAAAGCAACCAATCCAAAGATATAAGAACAAGCGATACAAGATCCTTTTGACCTTACCACCACGATTTAGCCGGAAAGGACCCTGGGGCACTGGGAAATGGGGGAATCAAAAGACAACACCACTCAGATACCTCATATTCAGATAAGAACAATGGATCAATCACAGAAGAAAACTAGCTCACCCTTATCTCCACCACGCCAACATAAGGTGCTTGGCAAAAGATTGAAAAGTAGAAAGGGAGAGAATCTTAATTTCTCCCCACGTATTGTAGGTTCTTACTTGTAATTTGATAGCCTGTCTTGATTGACAATTAATAGCACATGCAACATGTATTTTTTCTTTAATTAATAAAATTACGACTTTTTCCTTGGAAAAAAACTTCATTGTAAGGTAAAAGAAATCTGGCACCCACAAGATTTTCTTCTAGCACAAACAAAATCACATAGCCAATAATAACATTGTATGGTAAAAGAAATATAACCCACGTTATATTTCATTCTATCATAATTAAAAGCACATAACAACATTTCAAGGTGAAATAAATGTAGCATATGTTAGATTTACTTCTATCACAAACACAAGCATATTTTCAACATTGCAAGAAAAAAAAATCTAGTGTGTGCTAAATTTCCTTCTAGAATAGACATAAACACATTTTCAAATAAAAACAATGCAAAGTGTTAGATTTCCTTCTAGCATAAATAAATATATTGTCAAAAATAATATGGCATTGTGAAGAAAATATAACACGTACTAGATTTCCTTCTAGTACAAATTCACAAATATATTGCCAATAACAACATTGTTGGGCAAAACAAATCTAACACAGGTTAAATTTCTTTGTATCGGAAATAGAAGCACATTGCAAATAATAATATTGCAAGGTGAATGAAATCTAATGCATACTAGATTTCCTTCTAATGGAAACATTATCACATAACAACATTGTAGGGTGAGAAAAATTTAGCTTGTGTTATATTTACTTCTAACACAAACATATAAATATTTATAACAACAACAATGCAAGACAAAAAAAATCTAACACATGTCAGATTTCCTCTTAGCCTAAACACAAATATGTTACTAATAACAAGATTGCAAGGTAAAAGAAATATAACATGTGCTAGATTTTCTTTTAGCGCAAACATGAGCACATAGCAGCATTGTAGAGTGAAAGAAATTTAGAAAGTGCTAGATTTATGTCTACCACAAATACAAGCATGTTTCCAACAACAACATTGTAGAATATAAGAAATCCAGCATGTGATCAATTTTCTTCCAACACAAACACGTTTCAAATTGAAATAAATCTAACACGTGCTATATTTCCTTCTAGCACATAACAACATTGTAGGACTAAAGAAATCTAGTGCATGCTATAGATTTATTTCTATCACAAACACAGGCACATTCCAAGGTGAGGGAAACATAACGTGTGCTAGATTTCCTTCTAGCCCAAATATAATGGCATTGCCAATAACAAAATTATAAGGTGAAAGAAATCTAATGTGTGTAATATTTCCCTCTAGCATAAACACAAGCAGACAAACACATTATAAGATGAAATAATTCTAGTGCATGCTAGATTTACTTCTAGCACAAAAACAAGCATGTTGACAACAACAACATTATAGGGCAAAGGACATCTAACGTGTGCTAGATTTCCTTACAACACAACACAAGCATATTATAGGATGAAACAAATCTAGCACGTGCTAGATTTCCTTCTAACACACACATAATAACATAACAACATTGCAGTGTTAAATAAATCTAACACATGCTAAATTTACTTCTAGTACAAGCTAAAGAATATTTCCAATACCGACATTGCAAGAAAAGAAATCTAACATGTGCTAAATTTCCTTCTAACATGGTCACATGCATATTTCCAATAACAACATTGCAAGGTCAAGGAATCTAGAATATTTCCTTTTAGCACAAACAACCAGATTGCCAACCACAACATGGCATTGTGAAACAAATCTAGCGCATGATAAATTTTCTTCTAGCTCAAACACAAACACATTGTCGATAAAAATGTTGCAAGTTGAATTCCAACGCGTGCTAAATTTCCTTCTAGCACAAACACAAGCACATAACAAACATTGTAAGGTGAAAAAAATCTAGCATGTGATATATTTACATTTGGCAAAAACTCAAGCCTATTTCCAACAACAACATTATCAAGAAAAATAAATCTAACATGTGCTAGATTTCATTCTATCATAAATGAAAGTGCATTTCTAATAACAACATTGTAAGATGAAAAAAATATAATGAGTGATATATTTCCTTCTAGCATAAATAAGCACACATTGTCGATAACACCATTGCAAGGTGAAGGAAATCTAACCCATGCTAAATTTTCCTATATCAAAAACATAAGCACATAACAACATGGTAGGGTTAAAGAAATCTAGCTCGTGCTAGATTTACTTTTAGCACAAACACAAGTATATTGCCAAAACCAATATTGCAGGGCAAAAAGAAATATATTTTGTGCTAGATTTTATTCTATCATAGATACAAGGCATTCTCAATAGCAACATTGAAAGGTGAAAGAAATCGAACATGTGCTAGATTTACTTTTAGTAGAAAGACAAGAATATTATGAGCAACAAAGGTGCATGCCAAAATAAAACTAGGACTTGTTAAATTTTCTTCTAGGAAAAACACAAACACAATGGAAATAATAAAATTACAAGGGGAATGAAATCTAACATGTGCTACATTTCCTTTTAGCACAAACAACCACATTGTCAACAAAAAGCTTTTGGGTTTTTCTCCATGAAGCTGCATAGAAAACTTTCCAGGGTTTGTGGGTTTTTCTCCATGAAGTTTCATAGAAAATGCAATAACAACGATTTTGAACAAGAAACCAATCATGCCAATTTACTCGTATGTAACTCTGGGTTGGGTTCTAGTGGCTTAGTAGAGCACTAACTCTTTAACACAGAGGTTTGGCTAGATAATGTTGGACCGCTTTCGTGGATCTCAAAATATGATCTTGAGAGGACACTGCAAATATTCTACATTTAGTAAATATTTTTAACCAACATAATATAAATTTGGAGAAGATGTTTGTATATTTAACATTGGTTTTGTTGGTTAGCGGTGTAGTGCAGATAAGCCCTTGTTAATATGGCTTGTTTGAGTATGCAGAGCTATTGCTTCTCCATTTTGGCTCTGCACATCTCAAATTCTAGAGAGGTAAATATGCTTCAGCTATGGGAAGGGGTGGATGCAGAGGAAGAATGGAAAACATGTCAGTATACTTCTCTTACATTATTGTTGCTTACAATGGTACTTTGATACCTATAATACTAATAGCCCGAATAATATTTTAGCTACTTCAAATAATTAGTAACTATTGGGTGGCATCCAACCCCTACAAACAAAAATGAGAGTTACCCTGTTAGAAACTCCCTTCTCATTCTCATTTATGTTGCTCTGAATTAAGCAGCTCTTTGTGTGTTCTTGTGAGCTTTATGCTTCTTTCACTGGTTGGACTTAAAACTAGCAATCAACTTTTCAGCAATTTGTACAAGTGTATATTTCATGCACCAATGTCCTTTGATGCAACTCCATTTGGGTGAATACTGAATTAGGCATTAACTGATTAGAGTGCAGTGGACACATTGATTCCAACACAACCAGGAGCTTTGGCTTTTGAATTGATACAACTTTTGGGGATCATTGCAGTCATGTCTCAGATTTCTTGGCAGGTATTCATTGTGTTTATACCAGGGGTTCAACTTGTATATGGTATCATTAATATTACATACCATCAACTAGGGAAGTGGCTCAGTTGTCATTAGTTTTTAGAGCTCCAATCATACAAAACTTTAGAGAATCAATCTCTTAAGCATCCACCATTAGAAGATTTGACCAGAACTCTTGGTTCATGGAGAGAAATCTCTAGTTGATTGATATGTATACTAGACCTAGTCTCCACAATGTTGGATCCAATGCAAGGATTATTATTCTGATGGGTTTTCTATCAAATCTTATGTTTGCATTCTTTGTAATATTCGTTATGGAAATTTACAATGATAAGCAAAGCAAGAATAGTAATAAAAAAACAAACACACAAAATTTACAACACATTAAACACCCCAAAATCTTCATAAACTACGTTGAGTTGAGCCATTCTATTAATATAAATGTTGGGTACGAAGGTAAGATAAATAACATGCACCTGGGCTTGCCCAAGGCAAGCTAACAATGCCCAAGTGATGAAATCGACTACTCTAACATGCAATGTGGTTGGCTACAAACAATGGTTGTTAGGGTCTCCTCTGATGCTCAGAAAATTTCAGGAAATTAACCTCGGACTCTCCTCCAATAACCCACAAAGGAATTGGCCAAATGTTGACCTCAGCATTTCGACCCAATTTCCCACTAGCTCCTCTAGTTGTTAGTTGAGTTGGGACCCCTGTTTGACCCCTTGAATCTGCCCAAAAAATTATACCAAATTATTTCTGAGATTATTGTTAAAAACCCATAAAGGGATTGCTCTAGTTTTGACACTCCAAAATTGACCTCAAAATGCTTGGCCCTCCTCCACAAGAAGAAAATGTAACCTGTAGCAAATGGTGGGCTTGTTGCTCCACCAAAATGCTTGAAAATCCCCCACAATTTCCCCCAATATAATTCCAAACAACCCTAACTCCTCTATCCCTTTCACAAACCAATTGTTGGCTTTGCATCATCAACTCCTCTAAGAGCCCTTGTGTACTTTCCCCTTTTACATCATTGCAGTGTCTATAAGCTCACCAATCACTGTGCATGTGAGTCTAACACCTTCATGATCTTGTTAGCTTCCCCACGGCTGGCCAAGATCATGCTTTGATACCATTGTAATATTCTTAATGGAAATTTAAAATGATAAGAAAATCAAGCATAGTAAAAAAAAAAACACATATAATTTACAACACATTAAACACCAAGAAATCTCCATTAATTGTGTTGAGTTGAGCCATTTTATTAATATAAATGTTGGGTACAAAGATAAGATCATAGAGCATGCACTTGGGCTTGCCCAAGGCAACCTAACAATGCTCAAGTGATGAAATCAGCTACTCTAACATGCAATGTGGTTGTCCCAAAAAATCTCTATGCTGACATAGTGAAAAATTACATTGCTGACTGTTAACAATGGTTTTTAGGGCTTCATCTGGTGCCCAGAAAATTTTGGAAAATTAACCTCGGGTTCTCCTCCAATAACCTACAAAAACCCACGAAGGAATTGGCTAAATGTTGACCTCAGAATTTTGGCCCAATTTCCCCCTAGCTTCTCCAACTGCTGGCTGAGTTGGCACCAAAATGATAGAAAATCCACCACAATTTCCTTTCCTACTCATTTCCTGCATCCCAGCTAAACCAGAAATGTGTGGCATCCTCCCAGCTACCAAATATGAGTATAATTTTCCTCTGTAGGGTGGCACTCGTGGTCCACCAAAGAAGAGGGTAACTTGGCCCCACGAAAGACTGCATAGTTCCTTGGCAAGATGACATGGGCCCCTACTCTAGAAATTCATACTGTTGTGGAAATACCTCCTGCTCTTCTCCCACAAATAAGGAATTCTCTTACACCAATTTGGTGTCTGGCTTAGTCGCGACCTTAAAATTGGATAATAATAATAATAATAATAATAATTTGCATGCTTCAAATCATTGATTCATCCAATAAAATTTTCAAAATTTTTTTATCTACTGAACACATGAAAAAACTAATCCACTCTTACATAAATCTGTTAGAAGCACCCCCTCTTCCAAAAACAAAATATGTTATCCATCCATCTATAAAATTCAAATCCACAGGTTTTAATCCATTGCAATTGAAATATCTCAGCAAGAGGTTACAACCTTGGACGTTCTTAACAACATGATATGTTTTTCCATCCCCACAAAAACTTTTATAAACTCTGTGACAGCATAAATTTCTTCTCCGACAAACTCTAGAAATTCTCCTCTGTGGCTTACTTAGAGGGCACAATATTGTTTCAAATGTTGTTGCAATTACATTTTTGAAAACTATATGGATTTTTTTGTGGTATGGGAAGCAAGCGATGCTTAATCCATAGTTCAATAAATGACATGTATTCATCCTCAAATCCTGCAAGGAATATTCTCATCCTTCTTGCAAAATGGTGTTATATTGCCGTATATGGTAGTGCTTTAATTGCTGGGGACAAAATTATTTATAAAAATGAACCTTTAAAGCTTTTATATGCTAATATACACCCAATTTTGATGTTGGAAGAATTGATTTCATACCTTATTCACCACATTATATACCTATGACTTCATCCTTTTTACAAACTCATATTCCAAACTCTTTCTACTAGCAATTTGTAGGACGAGACCAAATTCTTGTGGCCATGCATAATAGGCACATTGGTGAACATTTATAGCCCAGCTTCAGATAAAGTTTTCTTTGACTTCTGAATCCATGTGATATCCAAAATAAATCCATCATGTCATTGCTAATAACTCTTCATTCGATTCTTCCTAATATGCATGTGATCTCCAACATACTAAATATGGGGAAAGGCCTATAACTAAAGCCTCCCAAGATCTATCTGCAAATCTGAAACACTTTCACCAACCTCCTTCAATACCTTCAGTGTGTTTTGATCAACCTAGAGATGTAATTATTTGATAGATTTATTGCAAAAATGGCAACGCCATAAAGGCTACCTTGAATTAATTTCCTCTAGGTGCTATAATTCTGCTTTTGACACATTAAATTCACTGCCATTGTTGTTGAGAAAGGAATTGCCTCTATAGTTATTTCATGTCTTCCTTAGCAAACTTATAGCAATACCCATATTTATGCACCTTATCAAACAATGGAAATATGTGATGATGTTGGATGGGAAACTTGTCCATCTTTTCTCAACACCCAGAAAACATTTTTAGTTTGCAATTCTTCTAAAGGATGCACATTGTTAAATAGCATGCAACAACTTGTGAGGCAACTCTCATTTGTGCATGCATAAGAAAGCATTATAAAGTATATAGGAGGATAGGCTGAGATGAATTGATATATTACCCATGAATATCAAAGGGTAACATTTGATTGGATATTCTCTTCCAGGTTTCCATCTTCTAGTTGACATCAAACAAATTGGTTTATGATCATACACAGGTCAACCTACCCTTAACTTATTTACTTCTGAGAATCTTTCTTTTATACTAACATTATACTTGAATGAAATGAAAAATTCCCTCCCCTCTTAGGAGAGTCAATGCCAATAGCAACTTGTCTTTCAAACCCTTTTTCGTTTCCCAACTCATTGTTAGAAAAAGAAGTCAATGCATCTTTAATTGTCTTTGTGCTCTTTACAAGGCTTATTCCCATAACATGGACCTTCAGGTTGTCCAACAATATTAAAGATTCTATGATGCCAGCAACTTTTGGTTCATGTCTTGTTTTAGGTGCTAAATGAGCATTGGCATGGTTATCAGACCCACTGCACATAAATATTTTTGGGCTTTTGAGTTGCTTTGATCTGAGAGAGATTGATCAAATACACTAATATCACACATGAAGTTTTCAACAACAGAGTGAATATATTTCTCTTCCAGCAAGCACCAAAAGCGCTTGTATTTGTGATACCATTTGGTATAAAATATAACAATTTCCCTCCTTCCCAGTGCTAATGGTGCTTCTCATTACTCATAATTAAAACAAGAGAGCGAGGGATATTTTTTTTTTTTGGAATGTCGTAATGCCCTCTCTAGAGAATGACCAATAAATTCCTCTTTTTTTATTATTTTTAATCAAATATATTTTACTTGGTATCCAATTCCTTCCCCATCTCGTTCTTGGACATCTGTGGTATCCAATTCCTTCCCCTTCCCATTCCTGGACATCAGTATTCGTTTAGCATCAAAGGTATGGTCTATTCATATAAAATATCAAGTGCCAAAGTTATAGTGGTTGAGATTTTGAATCCACTTTGCATATGTAATGAAATCGGTTCAGGGATTGAATCCAGTCAAGTAGTAGATGCGCCTCCATAGGAGGTGTTCTTGCCACCCAGAGCGTTGGTTCTCTACTTTTTGAAAAAGAGGAAAAATAAAATGACATTTGCTTGAAAGGTTTCATATATCAACAAAAGCGTATGACAAAAAAGTAATCTACAGAGGGTTTTAGGGGGTTTTACTCCTGGCATATGATTTCGAGGAGTTCCAGGCAAGAT
Organism: Pinus albicaulis; assembly: GCA_034641835.2. NCBI lineage: Eukaryota > Viridiplantae > Streptophyta > Pinopsida > Pinales > Pinaceae > Pinus > Pinus albicaulis. The sequence goes on from CM076569.1 coordinate 533,386,110, forward strand.
TGAAAGGGAGGATGGGACATTGTGTGTGTCGGGGGATATCGAAGGTATGGAAAGAAAAACAACGTTGATGTACTCATGCAGAGTTCTACAGAGAGGTTTTAGCGTTGTTGCTGCTAAGCCCGCTGTAGGGGAAGGCATAGTGGTCAAGAAAAATAGGAAGATTAAGAAGACAATGTTGGATGCTACCAAGCCCCTCCCCAATTGGGGAATTGGCTCCAAATTGGCTAAAATCTATTGGCAACATAAGAATTTCAACAAAATCACAAGCATCAAGCTCAAAAGAGATTGTTTTCATGGAAAGGCATGGGGGGTTTTCCTCAAAAATGGTGAACCAACAACAAAGACCCCTGTAAGGATTAATGGTGCAAACAAATGTGTATAGAAATTGATTAATGATGTCCCTAAGAAGACTTCTGAGACTACACTGAAATGTAGATTAGTGATCTAAACATGTGAATTCAATGCTAAAGTAAATGTTCATTTGTTCCATTGGTTTTTATCAAACTCAATTTGCAGGCTTGGGAGACAAGATTTATTTGGAAGCTAGAAATTTTGAGGAAAGAATAATGTATTTGGCTAAAAAGATATGTTTATGCATCAGCTATCACAACATTTGTTTTCTATGATGCACCCACATTTGTCTCTGTTTCTACTTTTGGTACATGTATGCTTATAGGAGTGCCTTTGATAGCCGGGAGAATTCTTTTTGCACTTGCAACCTTTGATGATACTTGAGTTGACTGATATGTATGTGAGATATAGTTAGATATGTATACTTCAGAAAGCTACAAAAATAAATATACTCCCAAAAGCTACAGAAAGGATTCTCCCTGCTGAATTGACTGATGCGTATACTAGGTCTACTCTCCACAATGTTGGTGCCTATGAGTGGCCTGGTATTTGAGTGGATTTTCTATCAAATATTCTGCTTGCATTCTTGTTGGTGTTCCTCATTCACTCTCCCAAATTAATTAGACCAAGCATTGCAGGGTTGGAAATAAAATGATACTTACATGCAGATTTCATTACACTACAACACATTCCTTGCTGAAAAATTATCCTTTAAATAGAATGCAGATCTATCTTATTTCCCATTATTTCCACCACCTTCTTATACACTATCAACAGTTGACAGAACAACAAGGAGACCAATACTTCTCATTTCCAGAGAAATACCACCTATCACATTATCAATAGTTTCAAAAGGGAATCGGTTTCTTTATACCATAGATGCCAAAGTTCCTCTAAGGGGTACTCTTTTGCGGAACATATTATTAGACTTTATGGATGTTCCATATATGGGAAACACAAAATTCACTATATCAACCTTGCAATCTATGCCTCCTCCTTGTAGAGTTATATAAAGTGTTGTAGAACCTTTCTCATAATTCAACCTAGCTAATTGTCTGCCACTGCATTTTTACCTCAAAATATCACTTCTTTGGAAATGGCTCTAAGGTGTGCATAAAATTATGAACCCATATTTAAATAGGAACCTCCTATATATCCTAATGAATTTGCAGTAATACATGTGGCCCATTGGATTGGAAGTACCACCGAATTGTAGGGTCTGGTTGACAGAACTGCATTCCAAAATGCCATTAGCTAGTGGAGCTCCAATTTCTGGTAGGACTTTATCATTTAGTGTCTATCATATCATGCCATGAATGCAACGTGTTTGAAGTGCTTACCCACCATTGCATAAGGGTCTTTTCCAAATGCATATACAGTTTTGTAACCCTTTTCTCAGCCACCATCTACTCCACCACTTGTTCCAAAGCTTCTTCCATGGTTTCATTTGTGCCTTTAAACTCAATATTTTCTTATGCTCTGCGCTAATCCACCTAACTATTTTCAACATCATGCAATGCCAATCATTTTTTGCAATCTATTCAAGAGTGCTTAAAATTCACTACCTGGTTTTATTTAATAAATCAGTTAATACATTATCAATAAAAGTCAGCTTTGTTTCAATTTCCAATCGAATCGCCCTTTTCAAATTAATAATGAACACAACACTAGATAATTTGAAAGAAAAAATTATACATATAAGATAAAATTTCCGATTTCTATTTCTCCATTCCATGGATCCATACTTGGATATATTTCCCTTAGCACAATAAATCAGTTGCATTAATCATAGAATTAAAACATTTAAGAATAAAAATATTTAACGATATTTGAAAGCAGAAAGAAATTAAAATTATGGATAAACTCTTCCTATAATAATAAAACATGAATGCATGAAGATACAGAAAACGCTCCATGGGGAAATGATGCTCAGAATAGAAAAACGTTTTCCTATCAAATAGTTATAGCCCTGTGAGCTTAAACTTTGAAATATGCACATGCATTGATATGTGTGCAATTAAGGTGAACACAGAACATCCTATACTCCTTTCAATACTAGGCTAGTGACCATAGCCCATAAATTGCAATGACTACCATGCTGAATTAGTTATAGGAAAAGATATGTGTTTTTCCAATTACACCTAGGCACAAATGGAGTCATGGGATATTATCCTTTGGCCACCTTAGTAGATTTTATGTTAAGTGATTGGAAGTATTAAGACTCCTCCATTCATTAGTAAAATCATGGAAATGATACTAGTAGACCTGAGTGAGATTCTGGGTGAGATTTTGTAAATTAGACCTGCATATCCAGTTGACTATGCTATTATTTATTCTCGAGCACCTGAGGTTCAGTGTTCAAAATTGAACACGTTAGAGCCCATCGAGAGGCCTCTGGAATGTCAAGAAAGTACTTAGAAAATTTACGAGTCAAAAAATTTTAAAATTTGATTTTTACAGGTTTAAAAAAAAATGAATAATATTATAAAATGCTCTAGGAAGGGTTGTCAGTCCACCGAGCATTTCTCGAAATTTTGGCTTTATCTATAATCTATTACCAATTTTCCTAGCCCTGGTTACATCTTGTAGACTGTGGAGTCCAAACTACACTGTGAATTTCAAGTTGCCTTGTTCTGTAACTGAAGTCTGAAGTGTCGCATTACACTTATAGACTCTAAATTCTAGGCCTAGGGTAGGCCAGGTTGTTGAAGCATTTACCTAAGTCTAGGTTGTTGCAACTTGCAACATTAACCTGAGTCTAGGTTGTTACAACTTGCAGCATTAACTAGAGTCTAGGTTGTTTTTAGAGTCTAGGATGTTGCAGAATTAAAGAAGGTTAATGGTAAGGGAGTCAGAAGTTGTTGCATTGCAATTTGCCACTGCCAAGCCAACAATCATAATGGTAGATCAACACTGATATTCTTCCCTACCAGTTCTAGGATTTATTCTGCCAAAGAGCCATTTTGCAATGAACGAGCCATTCCTTTGTTTCACATCAATTCTCATCGTCTTCTTCATTTGAACATCGAAAAAAACAACTCAGTATGTTGCAACTACCAATCATCCTCGTATCTTCGAATCATATAAACACTGGTTGTAGATATTAAACATGTTTACCTCTTTTTGTGGATGGATAGAGAGACACTTTGGCTTCATGTGTTGTACCAGGATAAAACTCACACTAAATTCCCCTTTCCTGCTAGCGTGCGTAATAAAATAGAGAGTAAGAGTTTGAAATTAATTGAGAAATATTGTCAATTGATTCTTGTGAGGGTGAATCCACTATAGTCTGTAACTCTCTATTGTATCTATTTTTAGGTTAGCACTTTGAGCAATTCAAGAATATGTATTTTTAGGTTAGCGATTTGAGAAATTTGAGAACCATTATCGTGTTACACCAAGCTACCTCCTATTCTTATATTCTTGAATCCTGGTAAAAAAATGAGTAAGCTCAGCCAACTTATGAGACTGACCCGTGTTGGGAAAAATACTAAGAGGGGGGGTGAATCATTATTTAGAGCTTATAACTTGACTTTAACTTTTTATTTTTGTAGAATTGCATACGCTGCTTTTATGAACTGAACTCGCGTATACACGCAGATATGCTGAAAGAAACTCACGTATACTGATATAAATTTCTAGTTTATAAAGTATCTCAGAAACAGACTTTAAAACATATTTACCAATTATGCATCAGGGTAGATAAATAGAAATATGTGCAGTAACAGCAGCATAAAACATCACACAAGTGGAACACACATGAACACCAATATTTAACGTGGAAACCCAATTCAGGAGAAAACCACCGTTGTTGTCGTCTCTGTCTTCAATATTTATTATAGGGAAAACTGTTTACAACATTGTACTTATGCATCCTCATATCAGTACGCAGGATTCTACCTCCAGAAAGCTACAACCTTCACTCGTTTACCAGCTACTACTGGAAGGGAGGTCTAACCCCTTGATCTCGATTACCAGCCACTCCTGGAAGGGAGCTTCAACCCCCTAACCCTAACACTAGCTTCTACTGGTAGGAAGCTTCTACTTCCAAACTGAAGGCTTCAACCCTCAGACCCACTGCAGACCACATTTCATCAATTTTCATACTGGATCAAACGGCTTCAACACAACCCTTCACTTAACATCAACAAACATACTTTGCCCAATACTTCAAACGGAACAGTGAGACCACTATAACCAGAATATCAAAAATAACCCAGACTTCAGAATAGATATGCAAATACAAACTCAACCCTGAACAGTCATTAATCCACGTACATATGTGCTTTCTTGCACACCAATCCAAGTATACTTCTGTGTATTTTTTAGAAAACCCTAACTGCCATACACGCTTTTAATGAAGCGAACCCACATATATATGCACTTTTACTGAAATAAACTAGCGTATAGATCTGTAATTTTATATTTTGCAGAACAGGCCAGATCTATAAAACTTACCCATATTTATTCATTTTCTTCAATAGACTTGCGCCAGTTCTTCATCATTTATTCCATAGATCAAACTAGAGATTCATCATCTTCAGATCTACAGATCTTGAACCATCAATATATCCATGGGTTCATCATAGATTTAGATCTATCAATCAAAAACAGAGTTCATTCATGCAGATCTCTCTTGGAGATATTTATTCATTAACAACCCTTACACATGCACACCTTGCACTATGATCTTCTTCTCCTTATATATAATTATCCTTTATCAATACCATGAGACAAACCGCACAAATTCCGATGGTATTCTTGTATGGAATCAAATAGACAATACAATGCTCAATATTGTGGGCTAATACCATGGTATTGCACCTTGGTATCATAATTTTAGAGTGCAAAAGGCATATGCGACTTGGAGCGTTCGTTTCCGCATGTATACGCAACTTCGCCTCATAGAAACTACGTATATGCTAACCCTAAATGTATACACGGGTTGCCTTTACAAAAGTATCATATACATTGCATCCATACGCGGGTTTCCTTCACAAAAGTAGCGTATACATTGTGACATATTATATTTATCATTTCTCTTGCACTTACTGGAATTCTTTTCTCTGTCACATCTGAAATGATCTGTAGATACATCATTCTTAAAATCTTTAACACATAGGTTTCTTATCATTGGCAACTCATCAATTAGGTTTCCATCAAGGACAACTTCATCAAGTAGGTTGCCATCAAGGACAACATATTACATCATATTGCCAACAATCTACCCCTTTGGACTTGATGGCAGCCACGATGGTGTTTGATCACCACAACAGATAGATACATTAATCATAACCATTATTCAAACACCATGATACTCTCCCCCTTTGACATCAAGGGTAAAGGGCGGACCAAAACAAGGTTTCTCTTCCCTTTTAGAAAGATGAGCTCTGTAGATATAATGTGCGTTGAATTTACCATGCTCCCTTGAGTTCATGCTAAATCTTCAAATAGATTTTTTAATGAAGTACATGACTCTATAACTCAACCAAGTATGACCTTTCCTATCACCAAGGACTCATACTTACATCAATGAACCAACCAAGTGGAATTATATATTTGATTGAACTACCCAACCAAGTGGGTTTACAAATTTGACCAAGTCGTTACATGACTGAATATAAAAATTTTACATCATAGGTCTCAACATGACCTTTTCATAAAATGAATTTTTATAAACAAGACCAATGAATCTCAATAATGAGATCAGACCATATCAAATATTTAGAATGCCAACAATGTATCCTTTCTCACAGAACAAGTGCTCCCCCTTAGCTTGTGCACCCTAAACACTTTCAACAGAAAATCATCAAGGTATCTTCATAAAAAATATTAGAGAATGAAACAGAAATGTGAGAACTGAAACATCACCAGAAATACCCAACAACACCACAAGTGTTCTGAAAATGACGACCTAGAAAATTATGCCATCAAAAACACATACGCAGTTTTCTGTATATAAACTTGCGTATATACGCGACTGTCCTTTATGAAATCTGCATATTCAATTTAATCTTCTGAATTTAAGCAGATATGATCTTCTGAGCTGCAGAGACAACTCCCAGCTTTTGTCTGAGATATTCAAATGCTTTTCTGGGAAGAGGTTTAGTAAATATATCAACAACTTGTTCTTTGGAGGGAACATACTCCAATTTCACCTTTTGTGCAAGAACTTGTTCACGTAAGAAGTGATACTTGATAGGAATGTGCTTGGTCTTGGAATGCATAACAGGATTCTTTGAGATATTGATGGCACTTGTATTATCACACATAATGGATATGGGAGGTGAACATTTGATTTGAATGTCTTGTAAATTCTGCATCATCCAAAGAAGTTGTGTGCAACATGATGCAGCAGCCGCATATTCAACTTCTGATGTAGATAAGGCAATAGAGCTCTTCTTCTTGCTGAACCAAGATACTATTCGGGACCCCATATAGAATGCACCACCACTAGTGTTCTTCCAATCATCAACATTTCCAGCCCAATCTGCATCTGTGTAAGCATGAAGAGTGAGATCGGCATTCTTTGGATACCATAGTCCAAAGTCTTGAGTTCCTTGTAGATATTTGAATATTATTTTGACAGCCTGAAGGTGAGACTCTTTTGTATTAGCTTGGAATCGTCCAACAATCCCAACTACATGCATAATGTATGGTCTTGTCCCGGTTAGATAAAGTATACTTCATATCATTGAACTGTATTCTGGTTGATTCACCATGGGAGAATCATCATGAGAACTGAGTTTACACCCGGGTATCATTGGTGTACTTACAGGTTTGCAATCTTCCATCCCATACTTATTCAAAATTTTCTTAAGATATTTTTCCTGTGATAAGAATATGCCATATGTTGTTTGTCACACTTGTAAGCCAAGAAAGAATGTTAGTTCCCCAAGTAAAGACATTTCAAATTCTTGCTGCATAACTGAAGAAAATTTCTAACTCATGGACTCTTCATTACTTCCAAAAATGATGTCATCAACATATACAACTACAATCAATAATTTATAATTTTCGGTTTTTGTGTATAAGTTGCTATCAGTAGAACCCTTTGAAAATCCTTTTTGATGAAGATATTTGTCAAGATGATAATACCATGCCCTTGGAGCTTGTTTGAGACCATATAAGCCTTTTTAAGTCTACAAATAAGTTTTTCATCATTTCCCAAAATGAATCCTTCTGGTTGTTCTATATAAACTTCTTCTTCTAGATCACCTTTGAGAAAAGAAGATTTAACTTCCATTTTATAAACTTTGATTTGCTGAAATCTTGAAAAAGCAATAAACATTCTTATGGCTTCCAGTCTAGCTACAGGAGAAAAAGTTTCTTCAAATTCTATACCTTCTTGTTGAGCATACCCTTTACAAACAAGTCTAGCTTTATTTCTTATGACATCTCCATTTTCATTTAACTTGTTCTTGAATATCCATTTTGTTCCAATAACATTTTTATCATGAGATCTTGGAACTAGTTCCCAAGTATGATTCTTTTCAATTTGATCAAGTTCTTCATTCATGGCTTGAATCCAAAATTCATCTTTGCTAGCTTGATTGACATTATGTGGCTCAATAGTGGATAAAAATGCTAGATAGCTAGTAGACCCTACAAGTGTTCTTCTTGTTTGGACACCTAATCCCTTTTCTCCCAAAATTTTAGATTTTGGATGATTCTTTTGAACATGCCTGGATGGAGCCTTTTCAGATAGATCTTCTTCTACTGCTTCATTTGGTTCACCTTCTATATTGTCTCTATTAGATGCAGGAACATATACATCATCATCATCTTCATTTGTTGTTTGAATTTCACCTTTTGGAGCTGAGAGGGATTCATCAATTACAATGTCAATGCATTCAACAATCATCTGAAGTCTTTTATTGTAACACTTATATGCTTTAATTCTGGAAGAGTAGCCAAGAAATATTCCTTCATCTGCTCTAGGTTCAAAATTTCCAAGCTTTTCATCATTATTCTTGATAAAACATTTGCTTCCAAAAACTTTAAAATGCTTTACAGTGGGAATATTACCATACCAGAGATCATATGGAGTTTTATCACTATTTACATGAACATGTGCTTTGTTAAGAATATTTACTGCAGTATGTGCTACTTCTCCCCAAAAACTGTCCGGTGTTCGTGAATCATCAAGCATAGCCCGAGCCATCTCTTGAACTGTTCTAGTCATTCTTTCTGCTACTCCATTTTGTTGTGGGGTACCAACTACAGAAAACTATCTTTTATGCCATGTTGTTCACAAATATCAAAGAATTCATCTGATATATATTCACCTCCTCGATCATATCTCAGACACTTAATTTTTAGATCTAATTCATTTTCAACCAGTTCTTTGAAGATCTATAATTTTTCGAATGCTTCATCTTTGTGTTTTAGCAACCCAATCCAACACATTCTAGAGAAATCATTAATGAACAGAGTATAGTATTGTTCTCCACGTGGTGACCTTTTTCTCATAGGTCCACATATATCAGTATGAATGAATTCAAGAGGCTTACTTGTTGATCCTTCTTTGGCATTAAATTGCACTCTGGTTTGCTTACCAAATTGGCAGGATTTGCATATGGTACTCTTAGGAGAGTAATATTGGGAAGATCACGAACAACTTTGAGTCTTCTAGATTTGTTGATTTGAGAAAAGCTCAAATGCCCTAATCTTCTATGCCATAACCAATTTTCTGAATTTTTACCCAAGTAACATTGTTCTATTTCCTTTTATAATTGTTTTTCCTGTATCAAGATCACGTACCACACATTCTTTTGAGCTAAAGAAAACTTCAGTTCCTTGATCACACATTTGAATTACACTTAACAGGTTATGCTTTAATCCATCCACATACATAACATTGTTATCTTTCACATTTTCTTTCAGAAAAAAAAAAAGAACCTTTTCCCTTAATGACAGCAGGAGTATCATTTCCAAAGGTAACATTATTTTCTCTTTCTAGAGCATTGTATGCAAGAAGTTTATTTTTGTCACCTGTAATGTGTTTTGAACATCCACTATCAATGTGCCATTGATTTTCTTCTCCTTCTGCAAATAAATCTATGCCACATTTCTCAACCTGTAATTCCTTCTTTCTCCATACTTTGGAAGTTGAGGGTATATGTTCTTTTGGTTGAAGTTTGCTCCTACATTTCGATTCTTCATGACCAAATTTATTGCAATAAGCACATTCAATTTCATATTTTAGAGGAGAATTTTTTTTATATGTATTCTTCTTTATTCCAGTCTCAATTCTTTTATTTCTTGCTTCTCTAGTCATGATGGTTTTGTATGCAACACATTGAACAGCTTTATGACCAAAATTATGACATGAGAAACATTGTCCATTGAAGAAGAAATTTCTGTGATCATGGAAACTTCTATTTGTGTTTACCTGCTGGTTGGTATTTCTCTGAAAGGTATTCCTGCTAGTGTTCTTTGTATTAAGGTGGTTATGCTTTACCTGTAAAGTTTCTTTGTTTCCTTGCTGAGTAGCAGAATGATGTAGGCTGGCTGTAGCTGCTTTTAGATAGTTTGGTGCTGAAGACTGAGAAGATTCTCTGACATATCCAAGACCTGTCTTTATAAGAGGAGAATGTTGTACCTTGATAATTTCATCTAAGGTTTCAGATCCTTTAGAAAATCTAAGATTCAAAGTCTTTACTTTCTCAATTTCTTTTCTTAGACTTATTACTTCACATTCTAATTTCTCATTGTGTTTCTCCTTTTCTTCAAGCTTATTTTTGAGAGTTTCTATGGATATTTTGTTATTTTCCAAACATATTTTGAGCTAATTGATTTCTTCAAGAAAATCATTATCTTCTAGAGCATCCATAAATGTATCCTTTTCTTTCGTAGACTCTTTTTCAAATGCCATGAGAAGTCTAAGATCTTGATCAGATTCTTCCTCATTGTCTGATAACCCATCACTATCTTCATGAGTATAATAACTTTTTCTAGTGCTAAGCCGATTCTTATTTCTTCTTGCTACTTCCTTTCCTTTTTCATGTGTTTCTTTATGAGGACACTTAGCAGCATAATGACCAACTCTTCCACATGCAAAACATTTGAAAGGAAGCTTACCTCTGAACCTTCCAGTGCCAAGTTGGAGCTTCTTTACAAAATTTACCTCATATTCTTCTAAAACATACCCTGATCCTTCTATTTATTGTACTTCTTTTCCTTTTTTGGAAGCTCTAAAGACAGCTTCTTTGACTTTAGATGATCCTCCTTTTCTCATTTCACATGCAGTTAGAATGCCATGAAGTTGAACAATAGTAAGATTTTGAAGATCCTGCTTTTCTTCAATAGCAGACACTTTTGACTCAAATTTTGAAGTTAGAGACCTTAAAACTTTTTCAACCAGAGTAGTGTCAGTTATGGTTTCACCCAAATTTCTCATACGATTTACAATATCTTCTAGACGTAAAAAGAAACTGGCAATTCTCTCCTCATTATGCATCCTTAGATTTTCATATTGAATTCTGAGAGTTTGGAGTTTAGCACTTTTTACCTTTGTATCACCTTCATAGCTTAGAATGATTTTGTCCCAAATTTCCTTTTTTGTATTCAACAGCATGACCTTAACAAATTCTAATTCAGTCAGACTCCCCTATAGTGCATTGGCCGCCTTTGCATTTGTTTCATAGTTCATTCTTGTCGTTGCATCTATTGGAACTGAGGCTAGATATTGATAACCTCCTTCAACAATAGCCCATACATCTACTCCAAGAGACTAAAGATATGATCTTGTCTGTGTTTTCCAGAAGATTAAATTGTTTTCGTTGGAGTGGAGGCCTGATAGATGTTGTTCCATCTTGATTTCTCATCTTGGCTGATCTTCCTTCTAGCGGCTAAGCTTATTCAGAAGGACCTGCTATGATTCCAATTGTTGGGAAAAATACTGAGAGGGGGGGTGAATCAGTATTTAGAGCTTATAACTTGACTTTAACTTTTTCTTTTTTTAGAATTGCATACGTGGATTTTATGAACTGAACTCGCATATACACACGGATATGCTGAAAGAAACTCACATATACTGATATGAATTTCTATTTTATAAAGTATCTCATAAACAAACTTTAAAACATATTTACCAGTTATGCATCAAGGTAGATAAACAAAAATATGTGCAGTAACAGCAGTATAAAACATCACACAAGTGGAACACACTTGAGCACCAGTATTTAAGGTGGAAATCCAATTTGGGAGAAAACCACCGATGTTGTCGTCTCTGTCTTCAATATTTATTATATGGAAAACTATTTACAACATTGTACTGATGCAGACTCATATCAATATGCAGTATTCTACCTGCAGAAAGCTAAAACCTTCACTTGTTTACCAGCTACTACTGGAAGGGAGCTCCAACCCCCTGATCTTGTTTACTAGCCACTCCTGGAAGGGAGCTTCAACCCCCTGAACCTAACATCAGCTTCTACTTCCATGAAGCTTCTACTTCCAAACTGAAGGCTTCAACCCTCAGACCCACTACAGACCACGTTTCATAAATTTTCATACTGGATCAAATATCTTCAACACAACCCTTCACTTAACATCAAAAAACATACTTTGCCCAATACTTCAAACAGAAAAGTGAGACCATTGTAACCAGAATATCAGAAATAACCCAGACGTCAGAATAGATATGCAGATACAAAATCAACCCTGAACAGTCATTAATTCAAATAGCATATGCTACTTTTCTTCACTGAAGCCGCGTACATACGCGCTTTCTTGCACACCAATCTGCGTATACTTCTGTGTATTTTTTAGAAAACCCTAACTACCATATGTGGTTTTAACAAAGTGAACCCGCGTATATACGCGCTTTTACTGAAATAAACTAGCGTATAGATCTATAAATTTATATTTTACAGAACAGGCAAGATCTATAAAACTTATCCATATTTATTCATTTTATTCAGCAAACTTGCACCAGTTCTTCATCATTTCTTCTGTAGATCAAACTAGAGATTCATCATCTTCAAATCTAGAGATCTTGAACCATCAATATATCCATGGGTGCATCATAGATTTAGATCTATCAATTAAAAATAGAGTTCATTCATGCAGATCTCCCTTAGAGAGATTTATTCATTAACAACCCTTACACATGCACACCTTGCACTATGATCTTCTTCTCCTTATATAGAATTATCCTTTATCAATACCATGAGCCAAACCACACAACTTCTGATGGTATTCTTGGATGGAATCAAATATACAATACAATGCTCAATACTGTGTGCTAATACCATGGTATTGCCCCTTGGTATCATAATTTTAGAGCGCAAAAGGCATACGTGACTTGGAGCATTCTTTTCTGCGTGTATATGCAACTTCGCCTCATAGAAACTGTGTATATGCTAACCCTGAATGTATACGCAGGTTTCCTTTACAAAATTATCATATACATTGCATCCATATGCGGGTTGCCTTCACAAAAGTATCGTATACATTGTGACATATTATATTTATCATTTCTCTGGCACTTACTGGAATTATTTTCTCTATCACATCTGAACTGATCTGTAGATACATCATTCTTACATCTTTAACACATAGGTTGCTTATCATAGGAAACTCATCAAGTAGGTTTCCATCAAGGACAACTTCATCAAGTAGGTTGCCATCAAGGACAACATATTACATCATATTGCCAACAACCCGAAACCAAAGTTGTTGTGGATGGATTTTGAGACAAAACAATCTCATACCCATCTCCATATGAGCTCATTCCTTCTTCCATGAGATTCTAGAACATGGCTCCCCTACGAGCTGATCTCAATCTAAAAAGATGCATATACATGCTTATAAACACACCAAGTAAATTGTCTCTCTCACCCATGTGAAATCCTGGGTTTTTGTAAGATTTCCCAAACTCTACAAACAAAAATCGTTTTCTTGATATCCTTCTTCCATCTTCCAGATGGCTCTTTATCCAACTCTGCAAAAATGAAAATTGGGTCTCCTCATCTACTCCACCAAGCCTTTAATTTTCAAATCACAATTCAATATGTCAATGCAAAATCAACATTATCATTAAGAAATGAACACCTGTTACTATAATAATGGACTTCCTGCCTATAAGATCATTTTTCCTTCTTTGTTGCAGTGGTTAAGATGATGGAGAGGAAGGAGGCCTTTGATTTGGCCAAAAGTGTTGTCATGGGAAGATGGTTTTTAGCATTTGTGTCATTTATAATCATGTCATTTGCTGGTGGAAATTATGTGTTTGGGTCCTACACAAAAGCAATAAAATATTCTCTAGAATGTGATCAGAGCACGTTGAATACCTTGCCATTTTTCAAGGATCTGGGTACTGATGTCGGGACTTAGGAATCAAGACCATTTCTCTTAAAAAGCCAGTTTAGGTATAATAGAAGGTTTCAACTATTCTTACAACCTAATGAGCCAAGTCTGAAAGACCTTATCTAAGGTCATCTATACAACGCTTCTAAGAGGTAAGTACTAACTCTTTTAGCGCATGTTCAAGTCTGCAAAGGTCTTATGCTCTCACCTGACCTTGAAGGGTTGATTATCCTAACCCTGTAATACCTCTGTGGAACCAGTGAACATCAGAATGCCATTTAATTTTTGGTTTTGAGCTACTCTAAGCCAGGCCTCAAAGGCCAACTCACTTTTTAATTGGCCACATTCTCTCTGTGGCTTGGTAGGTCTTAGTGGGTCATTGTCCTAGTAACATGGAATTATTCAATTAGCCTCCTTGCTATCAGGACCCCCTATGCTAATCAACTGAAAGTCCATCCATCACATAACAAAAGGTTGAGAATATTTTGTTTTCCAAATATGAAAACAATGTAATGAGAACATATTCAAAGACCATTCTGCAACTTCCCAAGCCAACATGGGTAATTAATAAAAGTGGACTAGGTTTGAACCCTTGTCTTTCTCAACTTAAAATGTGAAATAAAGTCCAAAAAACTATCAAATCCTTGTTGCCTAATTTTGGGAGGCCGTATCTATGAAAGTAAGGACTCCAAAGGAACAATAAAGAGAAGCATTCTGAAAACTTCTAATATGAATAACTCTCTTGGACATAGTTATTTCTTCACTTTGGGCTTAGATTCACTTTTCTCAGACCTTAAAATGACAATTTATATTCCAGAGAGTCCAAGTACCTTCTCATCATTGCCGAGGTTGTTGATATAATCTAGCGGTGGCTCTGCATAGTGTGCAATTATTGTGCAATTGAATTAACTTGAACTATAGAGGCTACCCTGTTTATCCCACTGGAAGTGATATCCAAGGTAGCCACTTTGTAACCCCTCTGCTTAAGCATAGTTACAACCTTATACCAACACCATGATCCATGGCCAAGTCCATGAATCAACACAAAATGATGTTGTCTTCCATATCCCTCCTTATTCATTTCAATAAAGACAAACCTCAAATCAACTCATCCTGGTTGGAAACCAAAATAAAATAGATAGAAGAGGTTGTTGAAGTATTAGGATCTGATTACCTTCACATGAATAGAAATAAGGAGTAGTATGACACCAAGGCACCAAAACTTCCTACTTCATTGCAACACCATCATAATAGTGGAGCATAATAGAGACTCTAGTTTCTAACTTGTTCAGAGGCAAACATCAGAGAATTTGACTGACGTTCTCTACAAGGAAGCATTAGATCCCTTCATATATCTGGTCAAGGAGATGAGGGTCAAGATTTCTTTTCCCTAAGTATATAAAAATATTAGTCACATGGATGATGGATGTGAGTATTGCAGAAAATCATTGAAGTATGAGATCGACGTCTTTAAGGCCTGCCCACCTATTTCAATTCCTCAAATGTTCATTATTGGGGAGAAGAGATTCTTTTGAGATTTTTTTGCAAAATAATTTTCAAAATTCGCCATGTTTCTTATGGGGCTTCTTCAATGGTTTTTTATTCACCAACAACATGATTGATTCTTTTTGGGATCACGTCTTCAAATTTTCATATTGATAATGAAGATATAACGGAATCTCAGAGGAGATTGTCAACATATGCATATGCATGCATCATCTAGTGAAGGACGATGGATATAATAAAGACCAAACACAGGGTTATTCATTTCACTAACATAGGGTTTCTTAAATATGGGGACAGTATTTATATTGTCCATCAATAATTTCCAGCAATAAATTATGAATAACGCGGCCAAATTCAATATTAAAATAAATTTAATATTGAAATAAATTTAATAGAAAATAATGCTTGATAAACTACATAGAAATTTGCAGGCATCTCCAAATACTAACATGACTGAACTAAAACATTTGAAATAATATGGCTAATCTTAAGCTAAGTAAAACAACATAGCTAGTCCTAAAACCGATAGTATCTTTTACTTGAACAAAATCTACCAAGATATAATTTACGTGAAGAACTTTGAGAATGTGATACAGTCGGCGTGGTCTTAGTCTACCATAACTCAAATTAACTCTAAGCTGAAAAGTTATATGATTAATAAACATTAAAAATTTTCATAGATTGATTTCAACCATGTCTACTTTGAGGGTCAAGTGAGTGTCCCCACCAGGTTCGATTACATTACAGATGACTCTCTAGCCATAGATATAAATTTTGATACCTATGAGAATATACCCAATCAATGACATGTACAAGGCACTTGGTATGGCACTAAAAATATTTAGGAAAGTAGTTTGTCGCTCATAAATCCCTTAGAGAACCTCACCTGTGTTGAAGCTCTCCTCAGTGAAAGCAGTCTTTCTTTAAATCTCATGTACTCCAGCATTTCAATAAGTGGGTATATTGGTCGGATTTTAAGGGTAGGACTACTCTGAACATGTCAAAATTTCCACCAATCAACGAATTTCAGGTGAAATTGTTAGGGAAAATTTTCATATTGTAGGTGAAATTGTTAGGGAAAATGTTCTTATCTTTAGTTTCAATGAAGTGTACATGGGCCTCCTACATGTTGCTTTTCTTGCAAAGCCCATTGATGAAAGCCAGGTAGACAACGACATCCAGAAAATGTATTTTTCTTCCATTTCAGCCCATAGCTTGAAAGTTGGTCGTATATATCCTTTCTTAAAATTCCCATCAATTAGTTCAGGAGGCATGTATGTATTCGGTTTCTTGGAAATACTTTTCATTAATATATTCCAAATACGAGTATTTGGAGTAAGACCTTCATTCCTCAATGCTTCAAGAATCATTGTAGCTTCTGCAATGTTTTCTTGCTTACAAAGATGATATATTAATGTAGTATAAATAATTATGTATGGGTTGCAAAAAAAATTCTCAACAATTTATCAATGAACTCAAGTCTCCATGGTCTCCTCCCTCTGCAAATCGGAAGTTCCTAGCAAATTTGAGGCAAGGACATAAGTCGGAAATGAAGTGAGGAGGCTTAAGGGCAAGTCTAGGACAGAATTTGGTGCATATTTCTTGTAGTGTTAGGATGTTGGTGCAAAGGTAAGTAAGGAAGTTTTTGTGAATATTTTGATATGGTTTGGATCTCTGTTCAATACCACGGAAAAAGCTACAACCACTCAGATTGTTAGCACATGTAAACAAGGGTGTTTTTTAGTGTTGATGTGGACAGAATGTTGATGGTATGGTCTGAGAGTGTCCAAGGCCTACAAAAAGAATATCTTTGTCTCCCAGGAAACATCAGATAGAAGAAAGTACAGTTCTAGAGTTTATGTAATCTCAATAGTGAAATTAGAAGTCATCTAGTGGAGATTACTCAAATCTCAGAGGTCTTCATCTTTGAAAGAAGAAGTTGCAGTCATAAAATAACTTATATTCAGCACCTGGTCAATCATTTAAGAAGCCAACCATGTAAGAGCTAGTCTGAGCATATATATTCTCCAAGTCTAGTCAGTACGACTAAAATTTCTAGTCTTCACCTGTGTAAGGATATTTTGAACGTAAGACTGTACATGATCTTAAAGCCTGAAAGGTGAAGTCAAGTTTACTCTTCAAATTTCCAATCGATCAAGTAAAGGCTAGAAAATAAGAAGACCAGTCCTTCCACAGTTCTGAGCACAATTACTTAATTCAAACCCCTTTCTCAAAGGAAGAGAAATCAGGACTCCTATCTCATTTCTATGCTCAACTCATATATACTCATAGCCTAAAATTCAGCTGAGTTGACCTATAGATAGTGGTTGAAGCATTAAGGATCAAAATTATGGTATGGATTAGCCCTTGATTAATTCAATATTCCCAAGCATTCCATATTTTAAATGAGTAAGCGCCATTGTGAATATGTGGGCTCCTTATCACAGCAGGGCTTGAATACTTTATTGGAGAAATACACACTATTTTATCTACAAATATTGGTCCATAATATCAACCTAACTTATCTCCACTAATTTCATTGTTTTTCTACATTAATTTTGCAACTATTTCTCCAGCTGAAACATTGTAACTGTACAATAAATTTACAAACTCTAATAAAATCTAAAACTACCAGAAGGCTTTCTTTAGTGAAACCTTCAATTTATATATATGGATTTCAATGTTGAATTTGCAATGTGTCACAGAAAACAATGTATATATAGGTGCTTCTTGTCTCCATCACAATTAAATTGTTGGCTTTATACAAGTTTTTTGGTCAACTTTATAATTTTCAACAAACTTCACAATTTATCTTCAGCAACAAATACGATTTTAAGATTTCAAACCATCACTTATAACAACACTATCTTTTTTCATCAAAATTTCCATAAGTAGTTGAGCTAATAACTATGCATTCTTGGTTGAATGTTTGTCCATCAAATAAGGTTGTCGTGATAGAATTTTATTCAATGGCACTATCAGCTATTTTCATGAACAACAATTATCCATGGAGCATAATTTCAATGTCCATATTGGTTTTCTATTTGATATAATGGCATTGAATATTACTAAAGTCAAAACTCCATAAACAATTTACACAATTTGGACTCATTTCATACACATTACCAAAATTTACTTTGGAATAAAATCCTTCATGTTTCAAATATTCATGTTTGCTATAAAACCACCATTTATCTCTATCATCAGTTTTTATAGAAATTCAATCATATGATTATTCTCAAATAAGAAAAACATTCTAGTTCAATACCTTATTTGCACTTTCTTCATCCAACTGCCATTGCTTCATTACTCACTCTCATCTACTTGTATAACAAACAATGTTTTCTGGCTTGGAATTCAAACCATCATCCACATAGGCATCCAATAAAGGTGATGTAGTCTACCACTGGCATTTCAATCCCTTTTTATAGAAACTATCTTACCTGAGATGACTAGTACTCCCAAAATCGTTCATATACTAACCAAAGGCTCAAATTTCAACTATCAAAGATCACAAGAGTTGAATAAGGCATCAATTTGTCTCTACAACCCCTTAGGTAAGGTGCTAAGAGGATCATGTTGTTGAAAAATAAAAGCAAGGAGATCAAGACATTGGGTAGAAGACAATCAACACCATCCTATATGTGCTCCTAATAAAGGAGTCCATCTCATCAATATAGAACCAAAAAGAGTTAGTGAGAGAAGGAATCATTAGAGGTCATTTTTGCACTAAATGACCAAGCACTAGATCATATATTTGGTGCTTAGTTTTCTCTATGCATAAATGACCAAGCACTATTAGAGATTTTTCTGCTTAGTGATTCCTAAGTGTTTTAAAAAAATTTCTTAGTTTTCTACCCAAAAATTTGTTGTTTGTTGCTGAAATGTTCCCAGAATTTGTAAAACATTTCAAGATGGAATAGAAATCTTGGGAATTTCAGGAAATTGATAAAACATTTTAGAAATCCAAAATGTCACCAAAACACTTTTTCAATATTTCAAACTTGTTACACACTGGAATCTGTTTCTAATTTAGAGGGTCCTTCTGGGGTGTTTTAAGTCACTTAGCATGTATGAAATCAACAAACAAAAAATGTGCTATAACTAGAAATAGATGTATGAATTGAGCATGACTCCATATTCTGGGCATAGTTGGGACTAATAATTGGATTGCTCTATGAAGTTTGTTTGTTTGGGGCATCCATTATTAAAAGCATCACAAAGTCTTGCTGGCTATATAAGTTTGTAGACTATCATTGGCACATATTTTTCAATCACAACCACCATTTATCTCTATCATTAGTTTTTATAGCAAGTCAATCATATGATTATTCTCAAATAAGAAAAACATTCTAGTCCAATACCTTAGTTTCCTTTTTTCCATCCATCTGAAATTTCTTCTATTACTCACTCTCATATACCTGTATAACAAACAATGTTTGTTTCCTTGGAATTTAAACCAATGTCCACATAGGCACCCAATAAAGGTGTTGTAGTCTACCACTGGAATTGCAATCCCTTGTTACAGAAACTGTCTTATCTGACATGGCTAGTACTCCCCAATTTGTTCATATATCAACCAATGGCTCAAATTTCAACTATCAAAGATCACAAGAGTTGAATAAGGAAACAATTTGTCTCTAAAACCCCTTAGGTGAGGTGCCAAGAGGATCATATTGTTGAAAACTAAAAGGAAGGAGATCAACAAATCGAGTAGAAGACAATCAACACCATCCTATATGTGCTCCTAAGAAAGGAGTCCATCTCATCGATATAGAATCCAAAGAGAGTTAGTGAGAGAAGGAATCATTAGAGGTCATTTCCACACTAAATGACCAAGAACTGACTCATATAATTGGTACTTATTTTTCTCTAAGAAGAAATGACCAAGCACTATTAGAGAGTTTTCTTGTTAGTGATTCCTAAGTGTTTTAAAAAAATTTCTTAGTTTTCTACCCAAAAAGTTGTTGTTTGTTGCTTAAATGTTTCCAGATTTTGTAAAATATTTCAGGATGGAACCGAAATCTTATGTATTTCAAGAAATTGATAAAACATTTCAGAAAGCCAAAATTTCACCAACACACTTTGTCAACATTTCAAAATCGTGACACGCCGAAATCTGTTTCTGATTTGGCAAACACCATTTTCGGGGTCCTCTTCGGGTGTTTTTAGTAACTTAGCTTATATGCCATCAATGAAGACAAAATTTTCTATAACTAGAAATAGATGTATGAATTGAGCATGACTCCATATTCTGGGCATAGTCAGGACTAATAATTGAATTACTATATGAATTTTGTTGGTTTGGGGCATCCTTTATTGGAAGCATCACAAAGTCTTGTTGACTATATATATTTTTTGATTATTATTGGCATATATTTTTCAATCACAACCACCATTTATCTCTGTCACCAATTTTTATAGCAAGTTAATCATATGATTATTCTCAAATAATAAAAACATTCTAGTCCAATACCTTAGTTGCCTTTTCTTCATCCAACTGCCATTGCTTCTATTACTCACTCTCATCTACTTGTATAACAAACAATGTTTGTTGGCTTGGAATTTAAACCATCATCCACATAGGCATCCAATAAAGGTGTTGTAGTCTACCACTAGCATTTCAATCCCTTGTTACAGAAATTGTCTTACCTGAGATGACTTGTACTCACCAATTCCTTCGTATACTAACCAAAGGCTCAAATTTCAACTATCAAAGATCACAAGAGTTGAATAAGGCATAAATTTGTCTCTACAAACCCTTAGGTGAGGTGCCAAGAGGATCATGTTGTTGAAAACTAAAATCAAGGAGATCAAGACATCCAGTAGAAGGCAATCAGCACCATCCTATATGTGCCCCTAATAAAGGAGTACATATCATCGATATAGAACCCAAAGAGAGTTGGTGAGAGAAGGAATCATTAGGGAGACATTTCTGCACTAAGTGACCAAGCACTATTACATAGTATTTTTCTTAGTGATTCCTAAGTGTTTTAAATTTTTTGTTACTTTTCTACCCAAAAAGTTGTTGTTTGTTGTTGAAATGTTTCCAGAATTTGTAAAACATTTCAGGATGGAACAAAAATCTTGTGCATTTCAAGAAACTAATAAAACATTTTACAAAGCCAAAATGTCACCAAAACATCTTTTCAACATTTCAAAGTAGTGACATACCAGAATCTGTTTCTGATTTGGCAAACAAAATTTCAGGGATCCTCCTAGGGTGTTTTTAGTAACTTAGCTTGTATGCCATCAACAAAGACAAATTGTGCTATAACCAGAAAAATATGTATGAATTGAGCATGACTCCATATTCTAGGCATAGTTGGGACTAATAATTGGATTAATATATGAATTTTTTTGGTTTAGGGCATCCTTAATTGAAAGCATCACAAAGTCTTGTTGGCTATATAATTTTGTCGACTATTATTGGCATAGTTTTTCAATTACAGGCACCATTTATCTTTGTCATCATTTTTTATATCAATTCAATCATATGATTATTCTCAAATAATAAAAACATTCTAGTCTAATACCTTAGTTTCCTTTTCTTCATCAAAATTCCATTTCTTCTATTACTCACTCTCATCTACTTGTATAACAAGCAATGTTCGTTGGATTGGAATTCAAACCAGCGTCCACATAAGCATTCAATAAAGGTGTTGAAGTCTACCACTGGAATTTCAATCCCCTGTTACATAAACTATTACTTGAGATGACTAGTACTCCCCAATTCGTTTTTATACTAACCAAAGACTCAATGACAGAGAAGTATAGAACTTCTTAGTGGAGGTGACTGGTCTCTCATTTCCATAAATATCTTCCACCTCAGGGTTTTAGGCTTGGGCCAAGGGCCAAATTTGCATAAAATATAAGAGCTTCTATCTCATCCAGTATTGCATGTTTATCACCAAATTTGTGTCATCCAGCTGAACTCAAAGTTGCTAGTTTTATTGTTGCAATTCAATTATCCCACTCCACTTTAGGCAGATGGTATCTGATCTCATCACCTATGACTTGGAAGGTTCAAAGAAAAACATATGATGGTACTCCATTAACATCTATGGAAGTGAATGCCAAATTTTCATAAACTATTAGAGCTTCTATCTCATCCAATATAATATTTTTATCACCAATGTGGCATCCCACTAAACTCAAAGCTGCTAGTTTCATTGTTGCAATTCAGTTGCCCCACTCCACTTTGATTAGATGGTGTCCGATCTCACCACCTATGACTTGGAAGGTTCATTGAAAATCATATGATGGTACTCCATTAATATCTATGGAAGTGAATGCTTGCTAATGCAAAGGCACTGTAGGGATCATCCAATCAAGAGGGTGGGCAGTGTGAGCAAAGTATTCAGAGCAACCTAGGAATCACTTATTTTTCTGCAGAAATGACCAAGCTATTCATACGACACTATATGATTCAGTGCTTGGTCATTTCTGATATATTCAGTGCTTAGTTTTCTCTAAGAAGAAATTTATCTAAGCACTATTAGAGAGTTGGTCATTTTTGCACTAGTCTCAACATTTCTTCTATATGATGGGCAGTCTTAGCTGGTGATCCGATGCAAGGTTTTGAGGCCTATTTGGCATAAGATTTTTTCTATTATAGAACAAAAAAATGAATCCATTTTCATCAGTTATTATATCCCCTTTTCCAATGTGATGCCAATCAAATTAACAAAGATTTAAGTGTAGATTTGAAAAGAAACAACGAGCATGTAGCATATTATTCCTTGTGTTCACCTTCATCTGATTTGTTTGTACAAGGAGGGATTTATTCTAGAGAAGAATTTTATGGCCTAAAAAATGTTGGGCCTCATTGTGTAGGGTGCAACTCCTTGCCATGGTCAAGAGGTATGTTTTAAAGGGGATTCCACTTGGCACACAATCCTAGGTTGCTTCATTTCCTAACAAATGTAATTGTTTTTTTTTGTGGTTGATGAATTTATTGGGGTAGGTAGTTATAGTAACCTAAGTTTATTTATTACACCCTAAACCATGGTTTCCTATTCTTGGAGAGATAGTTGGTTCATTGGAGAAAGTGCCTTAGCTACCTTTGCTATTATGAACGTGTAATTGGTTTGGATTTAGGATGAGCGATGAATCACCTAAATCGAAGGAGTGCTCCCCTAGTTGGCATCTTGGCGCATTATTTAAGGTCACTCCATTTTCTAGAGTTTGTTGTAACTTACAATCGCCAAGTTGACCATCCTGTACACATTTTTAGGGTGAATTATTAAGGGGTGAATTGGCTACTTCCTTGGAGAGTATGCGCTAGCTCACCCTGATGTATTGGGGGTATGTTAACTCACTAATAGTGATATGTGTGAGACTATGGAGAGATAGTTGAGTCATTGGAGAAAAATCCTTAGCGGCCTTTGATATTTTGAGCTTGTAATTCAAAATTGGTTTGCATTTATGATGAGTGATGAATCACCTAGGTCAAAGGAGTGCTCCCCTAGTTGGCACCTTACCACATTATTTAAGGTCACTCCATTTTTTAGAGCTTGTTGTAACTTACAATGGACAAGTTTACCATCCTACACACACTTTTAGGGTGTATTCTTAAGGGATGATTTGGCTACTTCCTTGGCTACTTCTAGTCTCAATATCTTGTATGTCTCTGTTACATTATGCATTTTATCCTTTGTTGTAGTAAGTAACCTACAGCAATCTATTATCTCTTTAATTGTAATTTATTTGTCTTTCTACTCTACTCTCATTCATTATTATATTGATATTTGTGTTTAAATTTATTAACTAAGAAACCCTATTGTTAAATCTCGATTCACTTATCATACATGATTAAACATACAAGTTATTAATCTGAATATTTAGAATTAAAATCGAACTAAATATAATTATAGCCTACAAATGCATATCATTTACTGAATAGCACGCTCATATGACAAAGTGACACACAAATGTTTTGGACAAATGTCCCCAGAAAAACCCAATGCAGGAAAATCGGTGCAGCAGATATGAGGGTTTATTATTATTAAGCAGTAGTTTCTGAGTACATATAGGGTGCCATAAACTCGGTTGAATCAATGATATACAAATGCATATCATTTACTGAATAGCACGCTCATATGACAAAGTGACACACAAATTTTTTGGACAAATGTCCCCAGAAAAACCCAATGCAGGAAAATCGGTGCAGCAGATATGAGGGTTTATTATTATTAAGCAGTAGTTTCTGAGTACATATAGGGTGCCATAAACTCGGTTGAATCAATAGAGAAAACCTCAGCAATCAGAGAAAATGTGAGATATACCTCATTCTCGCAAGTCTTGGCCGATCTGGTTGAGAAATTGGTGAAACCCCAACTGGCTCTGTGCAGCTTTTGCACAACAACTACGTAAGCCTGTGTAGCCTGGGCTGAGGGACTGCGTCACCCTAGCTCAGCATAGATCTAGTTCTCTCGGATATTGATTTTAGCCCTACTGGCTCAGAAACCCTTGCTTCCAGCAGAATTTTAGACTTCTGCTTGGAGACACTGCGATGCCTCTGTGTGAGCCCTACGTCACCCTCCTGAGGGACTGCATCACACCCTCTAATGGTTACGTTGCCTACATTGTGTCTCTACTACCCTTGCTCTACATTGTACTCTTCACCCTCCTAACCAATCACTGCAACTCTGAGTCACTCAAATCTGATCTTCATCCAAGCACTGCTCCAAGAAAAGAATTCAATCTCTTAGACTCTGTGTGTGTGTCTCTAACTGACCCCAAGCCTTTCTCTTATAATTTTTTATTGACACATCAACAGATGTGATTTAATCTCTTATCGATGACTTAGATTAAAAGACTGCTTGATTCGCTTCACTTAGAACATTTCATCACATGTTTTTAATTAATTAACTTTAATCTTTCTAATTCCCTAAGTTAGACTAGGGTCCTCATTAAAAAGGAATTAATTATTTTAATATCTCACACACCATATGAAATTTATCCAAATGATTTCTAGATTTTGGAGGTCTTGTGTGTCTTATCCCCTCCTTAAAATTTCAAGGCTAGAGCACGCCCGATGCTACCTCAAAATATCAACACTCCCTCTTAGCACAAAGTGTGCTCTAGCAATACATCCACACCATGTAGCACAAGATCTCAGCATCGGTCTCTGCGTTGTTGATGCGTGGCCTACTGACCTCCATCCACTATGCTGCTACTTTTTTTATTGTTTCCCATGTCACTGCCACTGACACTGCTACATCTGTACTATAACTCCCTCTCAATTTGCTGCATCATGCTGCCTAGAGCACTACCACTGCTAAGTGTTGCACTACAACTCAGTTGCTAAGAAGTAATCAACTGAAGGACCCCTGCCCAATAATTGATAGACATGTCAGGCTACATCTCATCACTGAAGCTCCCTTGGTTACTGCTTTGCGTTTTCTTCCCTGAAGTCACTGGATTGTGTCCCTTTGGCTGGCCTCTGTGTGAGAAAATTGGCTCAGTGCAACCTCTGCGCAACGCAAGCTTCTCCTGCGTCCTTCTGGAAGGCACCGTGCTATCTCTACGTCAACCCTTGTGTAGCCTCTGCTGGGACTGTTTCCTCCTCATGCTGCACTTCCCTCTCCAGATCTTTGTTGCTCTCTGCAAAAATTTCTTCAGCCAATTTTACTGGAGATTCAGCTTGATCTGTAATGATCTGATACCATGTGAAAATTTATTAACTAAGAAATTGTACTGTTAAATCTTGATTTACTTCTCCTACTTGATTAAACATACACATTATTAATCTGAATATTCAAAATTTACATCTAAGTAAATACAATTAACAGCCTACACATAAAGATCATTTACTAAATAGCATGCTCATATGACAAAGTGACGCACAATTTTTTCAGACGAATTTCCCTGGAAAAACCCAATGCAGGAAAACTAGTGCAGCAAATATGAGGGTTTATTATTATTAAGTAGTAGTTTCTGAGTACATCTAGGGTGCCATAAACTTGCCTGAACAAATAGAGAAAACCTCGGCAATCAGAGAAAATGTGAGATATACCCCACTCTTGCAAGTCACGGCTGATCCGGATGAGCAACTGGTGAAACCCTAGATGGCTCTGCACAGCAACTGCATAAGCTTGTTTAGCCTAGCTTCAGGATTTCTTCACCCTTGCTTAGCATGGATTTTCTTCTCCCGGATCTCGATTTTAGCCCTGCTGACTTAAAAACCCTTTCTTTCAGCAGAATTTCAGACTTCTTCTTGGAGACACTGCATTGCATCTGCATGAGCCCTGCATGGGCCTACCTCACCCTCCCGATGGACTGTGTCACACCCTCTGATGGCTACGTTGCCTCCACTACGTCTCTATTTCCCTTTCTCTACACTGTACTCTTGTTCCTCCTGACCAATCACTGCATCTGCCCCTCACTACAAATCTGAGTCACTCAAAGCTTATCTTCGCGTGAGCACTGCTCTGTCAGAAGAATTCGAACTCTTAGACTCTCTGTGTGTGTCTCCAACTGACCCCAATCCTTTCTCTTATACTCTTTCATTGACACATCAACGGTTGTGATTTAATCTCTTATTGACGACTTAGATTAAAATACTACTTGATCTGCACCACTTAGAACATTTCATCACATGTGTTTAATTAATTCACTTTAATTTTTCTAATTCCCTAAGTTAGACTTAGGGTCCTCATTAAAAGAAAAAAATTATTTTAATATCTCACACACCAGATCAAGTTTATCCAAACACTTTCTAGGTTTTTTTGATCTTGTGTGTCTTAGCCCCTCCAAAAAATTTCAGGGCTAAAGCACACACGATGCTACCTCAAAATCTCAAAAAATTTTATAGTAAAGAATTTACTCCTAATGGTGCAGTGAAGTTTTTTTCAAAGAATTCATCACCATACAATGTAATAGAAATGGGAAGCCAGGACTGTAGCATCGCTATGTGGACCACAACCAGTCCACGCCCTATTTTTATCTTTGATAAGTTTTATATCCATTAGATGAACATGATAATTGGTTTGATGCCCTGATCCAACTCTAAATTTAAGGATATGAGATTCATTATATAAAACACTTCTCCCTAATCCATAGATTTAAGGGTCATCATCAAAGTATGCCCATGCACCATCCTTACCCACTGTAGAAATTTTAATACAATTATGTATTACCTAGATTCTCTTGATCTAAAAATTGTATGCCACTATTAAATACAAAATCATTCTACTTAATTCTTTGTGGAAATTTAATCGCCAATTGCAAACACATGAAGAAAGATCAATCACACATAACACAAATGTTTTTACCGGGAAACCGTAAAGCTAAAAACCCTACTATCATATATTATGTATATATAATGGATCATGAAATAATCTCATACAAAACTCTAATCCAAGAGCTCTAAGTACAATATACAATCGTCTCACACTATCATACAAAAATTGGTGAATACATGCACCAATTTACTACATCCTGACAGCCTGCCTCCACTGCGCAATCCCTGCTGATCACAATCCCTGAATGAATTAAATCTTGCCTTTCCTTGACTGTGCAATCCTCATTGGCATCTCCAATGTGTGTTTGGTTGCAAGTGTGCACCCACTAGTGTCACAACTGATAGTCAAACTATCCCTTTTACCTATCTCTCAACTGGGTCTCCACAAGATCTGACATGCATATAGTTAACAGTAGTAAATCTTTAGTTGCATGTGAGATCACTCCATGTGAATTAATTTAATATTTAATTCATTGATCTCTCACTAGTGTATCTTTAGTTACAACTAGTTACAACTAGCACAACTGAGTTTAACTCAGTTAACTGAGTTAAACTACTTTACAACTCACATTACTACACATCCAACTATGTTACAACTTTGTATCACTCAGTTAAAATGAATTTCACTTGCATGTCCCACAAACCAACCTTAGAACTCGTAATTCCTTTAGTCAACTTGTTTTCCACATCAGTTAACAGAAATCAAGTGCTTCAAGAGAATAGATTACTATTTATTTTCTAATTATTATTAAGAGATAATAAGAATCGACATGCATTCTATTTTTAGACATGCAATCTATAAGTAGACTTCGCTCATGCATCTAAAAATAGAAACTCATCTATAAATAGAATTTTCTCAACCATATATAAATATATTGTCGCTATAAAAATAATTTTCTCACCATTCTAAAAATAGACATACACCTAAAAATAACCTGTGGGCCCCACCTAGTGTAGGTGCTTAATTTTCACTAGGATCATAATCTTTTTGAATCTCAAAAGTCCCTCTCAACAAGAAATGAATTATCCTTCACTGCGATCCTATCTCTATGGTATTCAAATTTGCTCCTAGTGAGTGCCTTCATCAAAATATCTGCATCTTGATCCTCCATAGGAATTTACTGAAGAAACATGATCTTCTACTGCACACAATCTCTGATATGATGATACCAGATATCTATATTCTTAGATCTATCATGAAACACAACACTAATCGAGAGTTTAATGAAACTCTGATTATCATAATGAGTCATTGTAGGATCTAAATGAGAACCAAACAAACCAACCAGGATCTTCCTCATCCAGATAGCCTCACATGCAGCTTAACTTGCTGCCATGTATTCTGTTTCCACTGAACTAAGTTCCACCGATATCTGTTTCCTATTGTACCAAGAAACAATTATATATCTGATACTAAAATCCCCTCTTGATGTTCTCTTTATGTCTGTTGGGCTACCATCCCAATCTAAATCTATGAAGCCATGCAACTTCACCTCATCTGTTTGTCTGTACCATAATTCATACTCAGGTGTGCCCCTGAGATATCTCACGACATGCTTGCTTGCCTTCCAAAAGAGCTTGGTAGGCTTAACCATCGCTTGACTAAGCTGGTTCATCACATAGCATATGTTCAGTCTTGTATTTACTAAATACATGAGCAAACCCACTAATTTTTTATAGACAGTAGCATCCAGTACCTCTCCAGATGTAGCGTCCTCTTTCCTCCAATTTCCTGGAAGAGGAGTATCCATGGGTTTGCAGCCCTCCATGTGAAACTTACCCAGTATCTCCCTTGCATTCCTGCCTTGAGACACAAAAATTTCACCTTCTCGCTGCCATATTTCTAATCTAAGGTAATAGTGAAGGAGGCCCATATCCTTCATCTTGAACTCCTTTGCAAGGTCCTCCTTGCATGAGTGTATCAGCTTCTCATCACCAGTCATTATTAAATCATCAAAATAAAGAACAATGATAAAAAGCTTACCCTCCACCACAATCTGGTATAGGTTTGCATCTGTCTCACTCTTGGTGAAGCCAAGTCCGGTGAAATAGATGTCGATCCGAGGGTACCAAGCACAGGGTGCTTGCTTCAACCCATACAACACTCTTTTGAGTCTGCACACATGCGACTCACTGCTGAAGATCTCAAATCCTTCAGGCTGCTCAATGTACACTTCTTCCTCAATGATCTCATTAAGGAACATAGTCTTCACATCCATCTGATGAATGTTCCAACCCATCTACGCTGAGAGAGTAAGGATGGTCCTTATGGAAGAATACCATGCGACAGGTGCAAAGTTTTCTTCATAATCTATCCCCTCAATCTGTGAGAAACCCCAGGCCACAAATATGGCCTCGTATTTCTAAACACTCCCATTAGTAGCTTTCTTTACCTTGTAGATCCATATTGAACCTACCACGATTTATAAACCAGCCTTGGAAAAATTTCCCAAGCACTGTATCTTACAATGGATTCATACTCCACCATTGCATCTACCCATGTGGGCTCCTACATTTCTTCCTGAAAGGAAGATGGCTCAATCAAAATAATTTTTCTCATTAGAGCCATGTATCTGGTGAATCAGTCAAGAGACTGTCTCTGTCTGCGCTATGAAGTAGGGACTCCTACATTCTATGACGCATCAAGCTTCAGCCTCTTAGCTTCTATGGTATGCCCTCTGTCAGTTCTGATGTTTGGCTCTGTGTGAGTGGACTCCTCCACTCCATGAACCTCCTCCTATGGTTGATCCACATCTAGAGACTTATCTTTGGGAACCAAAATTTCCTCCTTCGCATGTAATTCTAGCTCCCTCTCAAGCGACAACTTCATGGGTTTCTCCTCATTGAATTTATATCCCCTCGCACCACAGTCATTCGACTATTTGGAAAATATGCACGATAATTATGGGGTGTTTATGTGTTCCCCACAAATATCCCAACTTCAGCAGTCAGCTCCAGCTTCTTCCTGGAATTCTTGGTCACATGCACATAAGCAAATGAGCCAAAAATCTTAAAGTGAGAAACATCTAGTTTCTTACTAGTAAAAGCTTCTTCAGGTGTACTCATGCCAAGTACTCTATCAGGACAAAGGTTTTTCACATAAACCGTAGTGTTGCATGCTTCTGCCCACAAATGCATTCATAGGCCCTGATCATGCAGCATCGATTGTGCAACACCCATGATCATTCTATTCTTCCTCTCCACGACCCCATTTTGCTATGGGTTATGAGGCACTATGAGTTCTCTTCAAATTCCTTCTTTGCTACAGAAGTCTTTGAATTCATTCAAGATGTATTCTTCACCATTATTGCTCCACAAAGCCTTCACTTTATTCCCCGACTCTTTCTCAACCAATGCCTTAAACTCACAGAACTTGTAGAATGTTTGATCCTTCTTTTGCATGAATAATATCCAATATCTATGAGAAAATTCATCAAAAAAAATAAAATAATACCTGTGTTTTGTTGTTGAAGAAACCAAGAATGGTCCACACATGTATGTGTGAACTCTCTCCAAGATCACCGATGCACGGTTCTTCTTTTCATGAAAGGTGGACTTTAAAAACTTTCCCATAGTACATCCCTTGCATTGATCTAACTGCACAAGTGTACCCATGGGAAGTCCAAGAGAAATCTACTGCAAAATTTGCAGGGCGCCATGATGAAGATGGCCCAATCTCCTGTGCCATAATTCACCCTTATCCCCACTCACCACTTCTTCTTCTTTGCCCACCATTGCAGCGCAACCATATACCTCTAGCTTTTAGAGATTCTTAACTCAAATCCCTATCCTCTTGGCTTGACCCATTTTTTAATGTCACAGGAAATCTTTTCGATCATTGAAAAAAACATCATAGCCTCTGTCCTCCAACATCGAAACTGGGACCAAGTTTTTCTTCAGACCTGGAACATGCATAACATCTTTAAATTCAAATGGTTTACCTAAATCCCTCTCAAAGGTAATAGTGACAATTCCAGTGACATTGTATCATCCATCGCCACCCATATCTATATGCATTTGGAGATCTTTCTCCTCCAAGTCACTGAAAAGCTCCATATCTCTCGTCATGTGGAAGGCAGCACCACTATCAAGATACCACAACGATCCTATTGCACTTGAAACCAGCCATGTGATCAAAGAGAAATCAAGTTCAAATTGCAAGGTAAGGGCCTCACCAGCTGCAGCTCAAGCAGCCTTCTTATTCTTCTTTTTCTGTGGGCAGTTAGTGGTGAGATGCCCATGTTCGTGACAGTGAAAACACTTCACCTTCGACAAATCCAGCTTCTTTCCTTTAGACTCGGATTTTTAATGGGATTTCCTCCCCTTCCCTTTCCTTACCTTGGCATCCAAAGCACAATCCTCTTCATCATCATGCTTTGATGAAGAGCAATCTCTGGTGTTCCACCTGAACTCCTCATGCACTGACCACAGTCATTCCTAATCCGGTAGTTTTTGTCGTCCGTTGACAGAGTCTTGATAACTATGCAAACTCTTAGGAAGTGCCAAGAGAGCCAAACTAGCCAAATCATCATCAGCAACTGTGATTCCCACACTCCCCAGTTCATCCTGACATTGGACAAACTTTGTGAGATACTTAGGAATATCGTCACCCTTCTCCATCTTGATCTTTCTGAGTTTATCCTTCAATGCCAATTTCCTATGGTCGTTGCTACTTTGGAAAAGATCTGTCAAAGCCTTCCACATCCCAAATGGAGTGGCCTTCCCATGAAGGCTTGAGAAAATATGTTCTTGTACACCTTCCAATATAATCCTTCTCATCTTTGCTACTTTCTTTTTCCAGGTGTCTAGTAATGAAACATCTGTCGAAGTGGGCTTAGGAACATCACTGTCAATGAATTCCTTCAAGCCATTATCTTCAATCACCATCTCCATCCTATCCTTCCATGCAATGTATTTCGAGTTTCCCTCGAGTGCATACTCTAACCGCAAACCATTGAAAGCCATTTTGATGTTTACTCAACTGTCGCACAATGAAATTCTTGCAACAAATTCGAATTGTTTCACAACAAACTCAGCTACTTCTTCAATATTGCAATCTTCTTTGCTCTGATACAATGTATAAATTTTAATACAATTATTTATTGCCTGGATTCTCCTGATCTAACAATTATATGCCACTATTAAATACAAAATCCTTCTACTTAATTCTTTGCATAAATTTAATCTCCAATTGCAAACACATGAAGAAAGATCAATCACACATAACACATATGTTTTTACTAGGAAAGCATAAAGCTAAAAACCCAACTATCATATATTATGTATATATCAAATATCATGAAACAATCTCATACAAAACACTAATCCAAGAGCTCTCAGTACAATATACAATCGTCTCATACTGTCATACAAAAATTGGCAAATACATGCGCCAATTTAATGCCTCCTGATAGCCTACCTCCACTTCACAATCCCTACTGATCACAATCCCTAAGTGAATTCTATCTTTCCTTGACTTGACTATGCAATCCTCATTGGCATATCCAATGTTTTTTTGGTTTCAAGTGTGCACCCAATAATGTCACAACTGATACTCAAACTGTCCCTTTCACCTATCTCTCAATTGGGTCTCCACTGGATCTGACATGCATGTAGTAAATAGTAGTAAATCTTCAGTTTCATGTGAGATCACTCCATGTGAATTAATTTAATATTTAATTCATTGATCTCTCACTCTTTAGTTACAACTAGTTACAACTAGCACAACTGAGTTTAACTCACTTAACTGAGTTAAACTATTTTACAACTCACATAACTACATGTCCAACTATGTTACAACTTTGTATCACTTAGTTACTATGAAGTCCACTTGCGTGCCCCACCAACCAACCTTAGAACTCGTAATTCCTTATGTCAACTTTTTTCCACATCAGTTAACAAAAATCAAGTGCTTCAAGAGAATAGATTATTATTGATTGTCTATTTATTATTAAGAGATAATAATAATCGACATGAATTCTATTTTAGACTTGTGATCTATAAATAGACTTCGCACATGCATCTAAAAATATAAAATCATCTATAAATATAATTTTCTCAACCATTTATAAATAGACTCCCACTATAAATAGAATTTTCTCACCATTCTAAAAGTAGACATACACCTAAAAATAGCCTGCGAGCCCCACCTAGTGTAGGTGCTTAATTTTCACTAGGATCATCATCTTGTTAAATCTCAACACCCACTTCTTCAACAATCTGCCTAGGAGGATTAGGTACTGTGATCTGAGGAAAAATATTTTGCAAAATTGAGACCACATCAAATAGGAAAAGCACATTGAATAGGAAGAATTTAGGGTGAATTCTTAAGGGGTGAATTGGATACATCCTTGGAGAGCATGCACTAGCTCACCCTAATCTATTGGGGGTATGTTAACTTACTAATAGTGATATGTGTGAGAGTATTGAGAGATAGTTGATTCATTGGAGAAAGAGCCTTAACTGCCTTTGGTATTTTGAGCTTGTAATTGGTTTGAATTTATCATGAGTGATGAATCACCTATATCGAAGGAGTGCTCCCCTAGTTTTCACCTTACCACATTATTTAAGGTCACTCCATTTGCTAGAGCTTGTTGTAACTTACAATGGAAAATTTTACCATCATGCACACACTTTTAGGGTGTATTCTTAAGTGATGAATTGGCTACTTCTAGTCTCAATATCCTGTATGTCTTTGTTACATTATGCATTTTATCCTTTTCCTTTGTAATTAACCTGAAACAATATGTTATCTCTTTCATTTTAATTTATTTGTCTTTCTACTCTGCTCCCATTTGTTATATTGATATTTGTATAGTAAATAATTTACTCCTAATGGCGCAGTGAATTTGTTTTCAAAGGATTAATCACCATACAATGTAATAACAATGGGAAGCCAGAATTGTAGCATCACTGTGTGGACCACAACCAGTCCACACCCTATTTTTATTTTTGATAAGTTTTAGAACCATTAGCTAAACATGATAATTGGTTTGATGCCCCAATCCAACTCTAAATTTAATTCAATGAGAGTCACTATATAAAACACTTCTCCCTAATCCATAGAAATAGGGGTCATCATCAAAGTATGCCCATGCACCATCCTTACCCACTTCTACAAAAATATTCCTAGGAGGCTTAGGTACTATCATCTGAGGAAAAATATTTTATAAAATTGATACCACATGAAATAGGAAATGCACATTGAATAGGAAGAATTCGCCAATCTTTAAATAAGTTTACATTCCTAGCTTGCTAAATACCCAAGCTAGGATTCAAGAAAGTTCTTTGTAATCCTTCACTAAAGAGTTATGGCACCAACCTCTTACACCATTTTCAACTATGCCACCAATTCATACTTTTTTCAACCTAGTCAAATTTTTAATCTCCCTCTAAACTTGCATAGTGTAGTTAGAGTCCATGACAAGATGTTTATTGGTATTTTCACATACCTTGCATAAACTGCACCTATCGATTCTTTCACTATTCCTTCTCAAAATATTATACCAAGTCAAGTATTTTTTTTAGTGCAAACCATATAAAATTCAAGCGTTTGAGGGATATTTAAATATCCAAACTCTCCTCCTCCACCAAATATGATTCCTCTTCTCCCCATATAAACTAATAGCAATATATTTATCTTTTTGGATATAAACCTTAGAGGGGTTCTTTGACCATATGATATTTTCTATATTATTATTCAATCTGACATGGCTAGACATGAGTCTTGCTATACAAATGCTCTAGGAATGAGCATCGTCACCTCTAAAATCTAATGAAAGCCACCTTTGACCTCCAAATATAAATAATATTAGGAACTGCAATCATATAAAGATTAAAGTATCATGTCCCTCAACAAAGGACTCATATGGAGTCATGGGTAAACATGGGCAATTAATCCATAACGGGAATCAATTTTCTAAAATTTCCGTCTTCCAACCTTGAGATCAATTTTCTTGGAGAGGGATAAAGTTAATAAAATTTCTCATGAAAAGGGGCATTGAAGAAGAAAAAGTGGCACCTGATAGGTTGGAAATAAATAATTATGCCTAAATTGGAATGAGAAGTAGGGATAAGAAGATTGGTAAACAAAGCTACATGTTTAAGAGTATATTGGTGCTTTATCTCTAACAAAAAAAGGTCTTTCTATCAAAATTATAAGGGAAAAATATACATGGGGAATAGGAAACCTGTCCACCTTGTGGAATTCATGACATGATGATGTCCCTAAACTATAAAGCATAAGGAATAATATGATCAAAAAAATTTTAACAGATAGTTGGATTTCTCAGGATGTCCAACATGGAGAAAAGGCGAAATTTTGGGAGTATACAAGGGTTGGACACTAGCCTCTTGGAAGCATCCAAGCTCTAGATAGAATCAAAAAGGTTATGATCAATTTGGGGTGAACCAAAACAAAGTATTATTGGAATTTAGATCAAATGGAAATATCCTTTAAGATGGACAACAAATGTCTCAACTCTCAATTGATGAGGCAAAGGAAATCAAGGAGGCTTGTAAATTTTTGTAGATGTTCTATTCTTGATGAAACTTTACTTTTATCCCCAATATCAAACAAAAATCACATAAACATGAAAGTAAAATGTTGATAGAACATACCAGTAGATCGATAGAAGACAAACCAAAAATATATATGTGTGAAGGTGCATTACGGTAGTCAACAAGACGCTTCAACCACCAAAGTCTTAATATGGTCAGCCAACCAAAAGTGTCACAAAACCCTCTTGGACAGTAAACCCAAAGTCAATGAAATTCAACACTGTCACAATCAATGGTTAATGTAAAACAACAACAGAAAAATGTCAATGTATCCTAGTCAAAGTCAACGGTCAACCTTGATTTCTGCGCCAATAAATGTAGACTTTAAAAATCAGAATTTTGAGAGAAATTAGGGTCTGTTTGAAAATGCGT
This sequence comes from Pinus albicaulis, assembly GCA_034641835.2. Lineage (NCBI taxonomy): Eukaryota > Viridiplantae > Streptophyta > Pinopsida > Pinales > Pinaceae > Pinus > Pinus albicaulis. The sequence continues at coordinate 533,422,459 of CM076569.1, forward strand.
TGACCAAAGTCAACACTGGTCAAATCTGCATTGAAACCCTAGGTCAAAACTTAAATTTTGCTTCGCTGAAATTTCCCACGCGTGAGAGAAGAAGAGCCTCCAAGGTGATCAAACCAATAAGATGATGAGAGAGAATGTGTGATGATGGATGAGTGAAATGACCTTCAAGGTTGACCTATATAAATCCATCAGTGAGGGTGTGTGACACATCTTTTGGGGCTTCAAGCCTACATTTCAATTCAGGCTGACTTGCACATATTTTGAATAAATTCAAAATAAACGTTCTTCTCATCGGATCAAGATGATCTTTAGATTGATCTTGCACCTCTCCGAAAGAGGAATCCAATAAAAATATTGGCATCTTCATCTGCAAATCACAACATGAAGTTTGGACCTAGTTTTCCAAAATTAACACTCCCTCTCAACTAGGGAGAACTCCATTCACTTGTGCCATATTCCAAACATCGTGTGTCATCCCACCATAACTTACTTTGCTGGCTTATTTATTTCAAAAAAAAAGTGGGTCGATCACAAAGACATCATTCCTGACTGAAAAATTCATCCCAGAGGTCCGAAACCTCTATAAGACTCAAACGAGTCACATACCAACTCGAAGTTGGTTTACCTGACCCGAAGCCAGTTGGAGGTCTGAAACCTCACTAGACTTGATCCCAGATCAAGTGGTTGGACACGTGCCATCCTATACATAGAGAGTATGGAAATATTTGATGCGTTCATCGGTCTTTTCTACTGGTCTCTAGCTTTTCCCACCTCACTAGCCAAATGAGAGGTACTTCCCATTTGTCTGGGACTCAATGGGTAGGGTGCATACAGGGCACGGATCATGAGAGGTGAACCAACTCAACATCATAACAGTGGGGAAAAAGCATCACAAGTTTCGGCAAGCCTAGCTCTGTGAGTGCTTATAGCTCTGAGAAGCTATCCCCAAAGCACCCCAGAGCTCCAAGAGCTCATCGTCCAATAGGACCCTCAACATAGGGTTCTTCCATGATTCCAAGATTCTCACGGAAGGTTAGGAACTTGACAGGGGCTTTGTGAGAATATCCGCGACCTACTCATAAGTTCCTATATGATCGACCCTTACGGTGCCTCACTGTATCATATCCTGGATAAAGTGGTAGTTGATATCAGTATGCTTGGATCGATCTTGGAACACAAGTTTCTCAGACATCTGAATCCCACTCTAGTTATCACAAAGTATCACGGTGGTATCTATCACATGCCCGAACAACTCATTGAAGATCTTTCACAACCAAACTGCTTCACAACAGGCCATACTCACTGTAGTGTATTCGACCTCAGTGGTGCTCAAAGTCACCAACTTATGCTTACTTCTCATCCATGATATCGAAGTAGATCCAAGAGTGAAGTAGCATCTTGATGTGCTCTTTTGATCCACCGCACTGCCAGCCCAATCGACATCAATATATCCATGGAGTGTCACGCTCCTGACAGTTTATCTCAACCCATGGTTTATCGTGCCCCGAAGATATCTAACAGATTCTTGGCACCAACCTAGTGAGTGTGATGAGGTTCAACCATATCTTGAATCAAAGTGTTCACTTCAAAACATACACCCGAATGGGTGTTCACTAAGAACATCAGGGTCCCTACAAGTTGGAGATACTCAATAGGATTTACTAGCATGGGCCCAACAACGCTGCCACTCAACTGCTTAAAGTTGAGCTCCATCAATATCGACATGGACTTACAATCCACCATTCCAAATCTTTCCAGAAGCTTCACAATATATTTTCCTTAAGAAAGAAAAATCTTGTCGAGTCTCTGCCAGACCTCCAAGCCTAGGAAGTAATGCATCAGTCCTAGGTCCTTCATCTCGAACTCAGTAGTGAGCTCCTTCTTACACTAATGAATGAGAGGGTCATCACCTGTCAGGAAGATTTTGTCCACATACAACACCAGAATGAGAGGCTTTTCTCTATCAACCTTGAAGTAAAGGTTTGGATCAGCATTACTACAAGTGAAGCCTAGTTTTATCAAGTAGCTATCTATCCTCTTGTACCAAGCCATGGGAGCTTGCTTCAACCCATAGAGGGCTTTCTTCAACCTGCAAACATGGGTGTCCTGATCCCGAACTTTAAACCCCAGAGTTTGCTCCACATACACCTTTTCCTTTATCGAACCATGTAGAAGTGCGGTCTTCACATCCATCTGATGAATATTCCCTCCTTACTATCTGCTCAACTTAGTGTTCCTAAATTGATGTCATAAATTGTCAACCAGGGCTAGTAAACTGTTGAAGTGAAGTGCACTATATGTGCCTAGGTATTTGTTTCTCACTACATTGTGTTTAGTGTTTTTCCAATGTTTTTGGTTTTGTGTTTTTATTCTAAGAGGAAAAGAACTAAGTGTTGGTAAAGAGAAGTTGTTGGTCACACTAAAACAAAGAAAAACCTATTCTAAACTATGTATGGCACTTGAGAACAGAAAATGAAAAATTTTAACAAGAAAACTAACTCATAACATGAATTAAATAACTCATAACATGAACTCAGTCCAATTCATTCATTAGAAATATGTTGGAATAACTTGAGAAAAGGATAAGTTTAATGCAATGAGGTTCTTCTAAGTAAACAACAATCTACAATATCACAGAGAAAATCTCATCCATGGCTAGAAATTTGTTGGAACACATTTGGAAAAGATAGTCTGCAACATAGTGAGTGAATCTATTCTAAATTATCCTATGAAACTGAAATTAATCCATTCTGCAACCCAAATTGTCACTACTAAGCCTCATTCGAAAGTTAGAAATCCTTTGAAATAGTTTTGGAAAAAAAGGCTATTTGTAAAATTATAAGAGATTGCAGAACAATCAAGGCCTTGAACTGATATCACTAATTCCTGTCCATATGATGATGTGTTGGAAGAGATTAATAACAAGAGTAGTTTGTAAATAATGAAGGCCTTAAAGTCTAATGGAACAGAACTAGCATACAACTAACTAATGAAACTTGAAATACATTAAACAGAACTGAACAAGAATGCAATCAATCAAACTTGAAATACAGTGAACAGAATTGAACTAGAGTGCCATTAACCTCCAGATTTTTACAACTAAATTAAAATGCAACTAATCACTGAAATACTACAGCTCTATCTCATTCGGTGTTAGTGATATTTTGGAACAATTCATAAGAGCAAGACTGGCTGTAACAATTGATGTCAGAGAGCATAGAAATATGAAGTTCAGAAAAAATGCAACTAGACTCTAAAACACCACAGCTATGTCTCATTCAATGTTAGTGATATTTTGGAACAATTCGTAAGAACAAGGCTAGCTGTAACATTTGATGCGAATGAGCATAAAAACATAAAGTTTAGAAAACTACTTGAATTAGGAATGAAACAAGGCTAAAGTTACTTATCTAAACAATATGCACAGAGCTTCTCGGGCAGTAGGGGCCCTCTACCACCAGATTAGCATACAAATATCCTCAAGATTGCCTTAGATCATGCAATGAAGTTGAATGTCTTTCATTAAAGGGAAAATTCTTTAGAAACAGAGTATTATGGACTTTCGAGATCTAACAACAAAACATCAATCTAGCTAACTGTCTCTCGGTCTTTCGAGTCATTATTATAAAAGAAATACATAACTACCCTTGAGAGGAAATAGGGATAAGTATCTTTCCCAATTAAAATCAAATTATAACTCTGGTGGAAGCCTCGTACTCTTGCTGGAGACATCTATAGAGTCCCTATCCTGGTAGGAATCTTCTTCTTAGTTTTGATCTGTTCCACGTGCATAACCACCTATAGATTCTTGCTCAGACTTCGTAGAGAGCAAGAAATGATGGGGGAGTGTTGTGGAATTCAACCATATGCATTTTTCTTTGAAGAGACACCTGTAACCTGTGAGAACATGAAGATAGCTGCGAAATAGGCGACTAGCTACAGAATGGCTGCATTTTGTAGCTGAGTCTGGTAAAAAATTACTATAACAACAAAACCACGAAAATATGGCAAGTCGGTCATTTTATACATTCCTAAAGTGACTTTAATTAATCCTATTGATCATTTAAGTCTGTAATTGATAAGGTACAAAGGAAATGAAGTGAAATTGGGTGAAAGAAAAGGACATCTTTGGGGCTCAACGTACCCCCACTACAAAGTTTTTGCATGTCCTCATGCAATCAATTCATGTATTCTGAGACTTTTTCTAGGAAATATAAGCTCCTTCTTCTGCTTTGCCTGATATTCAATTGCCTCCTAGGCTTCCTTATGACCAACTTGAATCTCAAATTTATAAGTGCCCTGCTCAACTTTTTGTTTTTCTTCTTCAATTTCTCACTAGCCTTGTACAAATTTTCCATTTGTAGAGAGAGAGTTGTATTCATATCACTTTTCAGCTTAACCTGCTCCCTCAAAATTTCATTTTCATTCTTTATGTGCCTATTGAGTACTTCTAACTCATATTTGTCTCTTCTTAGTACATCAATTGCAGATCCTGGTGGGCTAGGAGTTCTTCCTCTACTTTCTGAGGCTCTCTTTTCCAATGACTCAACATAATTATAGATTTGTTGTTGTGTTGGGTCTATTTCTGGAATTTCTTCATCAAGATCCTCTTCGTACTGGTACTCAGGTGATCTAGCAGTTGGTCTCTCTTCATCCTCAATGTTTATGATTCCCGTTTGTCTAACCCCTATTTTCTTCAATATACCTCTAAGCCTGTGGCTTTGTCTTGGTTGAGATGGTCCTTCACCTCTCTCCTTGGCATACCTTCTTATCATCTTCTCCTTTTTAAGTTGTTTCTTAATTTCAGCCAATTTCTCAGAAATTATCTCCTCATTGTCCCCTTGTATGGACTTACCAGTTTTATTTTCAACAGATTTGGAAATTTTCCTTCTCCTGCTTCTTCTTGTAAGTTTGCCTTCAGATGGAGATTCCTTGGGTTCTTCAAAGTGATTCCCCACTAGAAACTCATCCCAATTGTCTCCCACATTTCTCAAATGATGTTCAATTAGGATTTTAACTAGGCCATGGTGGTACAAAGTGGTTTCCAGGAATTGAACCCTCTTTTGAACATTAGAGGCCATTCTCTTTAGACTATGAAGTAGGAAAAAAGGTAAATTGATTTCTTCATCTAAGAAATGCATCATTAACCGAATATGATAAACATAGAGGGTACCAAACCTTCCCTCACAAGTTATAAACTTTTGCAAAATGAGCAACATATTCCACCATTTATTCTTCAGTGCTGAGCTAGGAATGCCCTTCTTAAAAATGGAAATATCCATACCTGGTGTTTTGAGCATTTTCCTCCATGCCTCATTATGAAATTCCCTATTTTTGAACCATCGTTCGCCTTACCTGGGTAATTTCGCTGCTTCTGCAATGAAAGATTCTGTAATAGTGAATTTAACATCTCCTATTTCAACTTCTGCTCCATTGAAGGACCGTGCAAATGTCTTAGTTACCTCTTTATGAAAACCATTAATTTTTTCCAAAAAATGTAACCACCCAGCCTGCTGTAGCATTTATCTAATCTGTGGGTAACCCTCTAAGTATTTGGTTCCGACTGATTCAGACCTTACTATGAGACCCATGGCTTCTCTTCTCAACCTTCAATTGACTGCTCTTCTATCCACAGTGAAAATGGTTGTTAAAGAGTTGTTTTTACCCCAAAGGTGCCTTCTCTATTTATGCAGTAGGAATTAGCTACGGAAGGATGACATGAAGAGGTTATAGAATGAGTGAAATATGGTGAGGGTGATTCACATGAATTAATGATTTTGAGAGCCATCATGGAGGAAAATACCGTGGAAACATCTCGTGAGAAATTCAAAATCATCACTAAATACTTCGAGCTAGTGACGTGACCGAATAGGTCACTTCAGTACTTAACCGTTAAGTTTTAAATGATGATTTGATATGGCGGAATGGAAGGGATTTTGTCCAAAGTTTTTATGATAGGTTTACTAGGCATGATCAACACAAATAATAAAAACAACTTTTTGAATCATACATGACTTAACTATACTATAACTTTCATATTCTGTCATCATAATAATTTCACAACTTTACCTTTTCCTTTCCTTTATTTTTTGTGGTTTTGATACGCTTTGTCCTCCTTTGAAAGTCATTGATTCTTCAGAATTCATAATCCCTTTGATTTTTCTTGTTGACATAGGTGTGCAGGGTCAATTTGTTGCTGAGCAAGTGGTTGCTGGATAATTGCCTTCAGGATGTCTGGCTGCAGAATGTCTAGCTAGCTGCAGAATGTCTGGCTAGCTGCAGAACGTCTGACTACAGAATATACCTGTAGAAGCTTTGAAACATGAAATGATTTGAAACATGAATGGAATTTTGTATGAAGTGAATTAGAATGGATTATGAAATATGGTGAAGTGGAGCATGAGTGAGGTGAAATGTAATGGAATTAAATGAATCATAAATGAAAAGTGGCTTGCAACTTATGATTTGTATTATTCAATTGCAGAAAGAGATCAAATTTAGAAATCTGAGATGAAAATGAGATGAACCATGGAATGGAATGAATGAAGTATGGATGAATAGAGTGAATGAAATATGAATGGAATGAATGAGTTATGAATGAAATGAGACATGATGGAGTGAAATGGATCATAAGTGGAAAATAGGTCTGCACTTATGATTTTATGATAGCTGCTTGCAGAAAAAGAACAAATTTGAAAAGCTACACTGTCAGAAGGATTCTAATTTTCACTTTATCTTTTCTGTATAAACATGCTAATCAGTGATTAGTTTTCATGTTTATACTTTATTTTTATTTATTTTTTTATTTTTATTTTTTTTATTTTTTATTTTTTTATGCATTTGAATTCAAAAAATTCAACTAAGTTGATGAAGAAGAAAAATTCTTCTTCATTAACTTCACATCACTATTTTTCTGGAATCTCTTGACAAATTGTTCTCTTGAAAGTGGCTTATGATACAACTTCAATATATGACCATTTACAAGAAAAGTGACCTTCTCTTCATCTATTGTCCTGATTTTTATTGCTCCATTGTCAAAAATTCTCATAATTTCATATGGCCCAAGCCAATGTGTTTGGAATTTACCTTGAAAATATTTGAACTTTGAATCAAACAAGAGAGCCCAGTCACCTTCTTTGAACTTCTTTTCTTTGATGTACTTATCATGCCATCTAGTCCTTTGATGTTGGACTATACTTGTTTTCTGAACTGCATCTTGTCTGATCTCATCCAATTCATTAATCTGCTCCAATCTGTGCTTTTGTGCCTCTGTTAGATCAAGTCCTAGCTAAACTGCCATTTTAAAAGTTTGAATCTGAAACTCTATGGGAAACAAAACTTGTTTTCCATAAACAAGTTCATAGGGAGTATGACCTGTTGTGCTTCTCCATGTAGTTCTATAGGCCCACAAGGCTTCAGGAAGCCTGTCTGCCCAGTCTCTTCTATGTAAATGAACAGTCTTTGTTAGGATCCCTTCAATGAATTTATTGGTAGATTCCACTTGACCATTTTCTTGTGGATGATAGGGAGTAGATTTTCTGTGTCTGACTTTGTACCTCTCCATCATTTGTTCCACTAGCCTTGATGTGAATTGAGCTCCTTGATCTGTAACAATTTCCCTTGGGACACCAAAACGAGTAAAAATATCCTCAAAAAGAAAATTAACTACAGATGCTTCATTAGAAAAAAGTAATGGCTTGGCCTCTACCCATTTGGTAACATAATCAATGAAAACTAATATATATCTCTTTTGTCTTGATGGAGGACTAATAGGTCCTACAAAATCCAAAGCCCATTTTTCAAAAGGTTCAATATGTACCTGAGGTTGTAATGGCATCTCACCTGAAGGAGAAGGTTTCTCTACCCTTTGGCAACTGTCACACCTTTTGACATACTCTTTAGCATATTTAAAAAGGGATGGCCAATAGTATCCTAAATGAAGGACCTTATAAGCTGTCCTTTTATCAGCAAAGTGTCCGCCACAAGGTTCATCATGACATGCCTTGAGGATCTCAGGCATCTCATCTTCCCTAACACATCTCCTAATGATAAAATCTGGACCTATTTTGTATAACTCATTAGCAACCCATGAATATTTTGCACTGTCATAAATGATCTTTCTTTTGTCTCTTGCATTCATTATTGAAGGAAATTTCCCTGAAACTAAATAATTAGCAATGTCAGCAAACCAAGGAGCTTGAGTAGAAAATGCAAAAAGATATTCATCAGGGAATTGATCTTCAACTGGGGTGTTGTCTTTGATGATTTGGAGTCTAGATAGGAAATCAGATACTATGTTTTGTTTTCCAGACCTATCTAGAATGGTAATGTTGAATTCCTGTAAAAGCAATAACCATCTTATAACTCTGCCATTAGTAATTGATTTGTTCATTAGATATATAATTGCAGAGTGATCTGTGTGAACAAAAGTTTCATAGCCTATTATATAGTGTCTGAATTTGTTTATGGCATGAACAACAGCTAAAAAATCTTTTTCAGTTATAGTATAATTTAACTCTGAAGGAGTCAAATTTTTACTTGTATAGTAGATGGCATAAGGAATTAGGTTTTTTTATCCCAATACTGCTCCTAAAGCTGTATCTGAGGCATCTGTTGAAATATGAAAAGGTAACTTCCAGTTAGGTCCCCTTAAAATATGTGCTTCGGAGATTTTTGTTTTCAGGGTCTCAAAGGCTAACTGGAAATCAAGATTCTACTGGAATTCACAATCCTTGGTAAGTAATTTGAAAAGTGGAGATGCTATCTTGGTGAAGTTTTCTATAAACCTTCGATAATATCCTGTAAATCCTAGAAAACTCCTATCATCTTTTTGACAACTTGGAATAGATAAGTTAGAGATGACTTCAACTTTTGACTCATCAACTCTAATCCCATCCCCTGAAATGTGATGTCCTAAAAAAATTCCTTCAGAAAACATCATAAAACACTTCTCATGACTTAGTGAAAGATTTTCTTCTTTACATCTCTTTAAAAAAATTTCCAAGTTTGCTAAGGCTTCTTCAAATGTGTTTCCATAAACTATGAAATCATCCATGTATACCTCTACACAATCATGTATTAGATCTGAAAAAATTCCTACTACTGCCCTTTGAAATGTTACAGGTGCATTTCATAATCCAAATGGCAATACTCGGTAAGCATAGGTACCCCAAGGACAAGTAAATGTGGTTTTGTCTTGATCTTCAAGTGCTACTTGAATTCGGTTATAACCACTGAACCCATCTAAAAATGAGAAGTACTTTTTTCCAGCTAATGTATCTAACACCTGATCTATGAAAGGTAGGGGAAAATGATCTTTAAGAGTATCTTTGTTTAATTCCCGGTAGTCAATACATACCCTCCATTTACCATTTTTCTTTTGCACAATTACCAAAGGAGAGACCCACTGACTATCTGAAATGGGATAGATAAAGTTGACATTTAACAATTTCTGCAATTCTTCTTTAACAATTTCCCTAAGATTTGGATTCATCCGTCTTTGAGGTTGTCTGATTGGTTTACAATTTTCCTCTATGTAGATGTGATGAGTGCAAGTATTGGGGCTTATCCCTTTCATATCAGTGTACTCCCATGCATATGCAAAAGAATGTCTCTGTAATATCTTGACTAGCTCTACTTGTTGAGATTTCTCTAGGTTCTTGTTTATGTTTAAAGTTTTTCCTGGAAATATCTCAATTGTAGAGCTGCCAAATTTATCCATGGAATAGAGAGACATATGTCTTGATGATAAAAACTCAATGTTGGATTCTTCTTTAAATTGTTCATGTTTGTATTCCAAAGAGGATTCAAAGTTTTCTAAGGTATTCAAAATCTGGCTATCTTCACTAATTTCTGAAATTGTGAAGAGAGGTTGTAAGTCTTCTTCATCCTCTATCCATTGAGTATCATCTAATTCTGTAATTGTTTTTGCTGGAGGATACAAGGTAAATTTCTTGGTTGAACTACCATCAAAGATGTACATATCACCGGATCTACAACTAATGAAAGCATCAGCTGTAGCTAACCAAGGTCTTCCTAATATAATAGGATGCCCTCCTAGATTATTCTTAGGGGTTAAGATCATAAAATCCACAGGATACTCCCAAGAATATAGGGACACTGGAATGTCTTCTATTACCCCATCAGGTTTGATCACAGATCTGTCTGCTAATTGTAATAATGTGGGTGTAAAAAGAAGATTAGGAAGTTTCATTTTATCCATGATTTGTCTACTCATGATATTGATTGCTGCTCCTAAATCAATAAGTGTGTTTTGGATCTCAGCTCCATTGATGTGTATTTTAACAACTGGATTTCCTGGGTCTAGATACTTTGGAATAGAAATCTTACCCATCATGATATCTGCTGTTTTTCCTGCCAGTTGAATTTTCTTTGTCTCTCTTATTCTTTTTCCTGTTTTCTTCATGCTCAACTCCTTTTATTTTCTTTGCTAAGATTGGAATTTCATTGATAGCTTGCAATAATGGGATATTAATAAAAACATTTCTCAGCTCCTCTAGGAAATCATAATTAGGCACCATAATTTGTTTTTCTACACCCCTATCAATTTGTAATCTTTATGGAAAGGGAAGTGTAGAAGTGGATGTTAATGGCTGCTCTAATATAGGAGTTGAAATTATTGGTTCTTTTTGTTTTGATTTTTCAATGTTTGGGTCTTGGAAAGGTGTGTTCTCTTCAAGACTTTTATTCACCAGTAGAGAATCTTCCTCAGAGTTTTTTTGCTCTTGTATGATTACAAAAGGTTTCTTCTTTTCAAGTATTCTTCCATACCTAAGTTGAACATCACTAAGGTCTAAAGGAGTAATCAAATAAGTTGGAAACTGTTGGCCTTCTATCATGTATGTGTTCAGAGGATTTTTAATGTTGGGGTTTGGTATGGGTTAGGCAGGTAACTGATTTATTTTCTGAGGAAATGGTAATGGAAGTGGTGGATTTTGATGTTGTGGATTTTGAGGATTTTGTTGAGGATTTTGTTGAAAATTCTGTTAAGGAGGGAAATGTGGATATGGTGGATATTGATAGTACTGAGAGTATCTTCCATAGGGATTTTGTGCTCCTTGTGCCCAAGTTTGAGATTGATTTTGGAATTGGGGCCAAGGTTGCTGCCAAGAATTCCAATTTGGTGGGGGTTGATTATACAGCTGATCATGGAATCCTTGTGTTTGAGGTCCTTGCCAAGGCCTTCTAGAGACAAAATTGAGAGATTATGTGGAATTTGTAGAGGTTTCTTCTTAAAAGACAGCTTTAAGACCAAGAATTGAAGAACAACTCTTGGTCTCATGTTTTTCTGAACAAATTATACAGGTCTCTACTACTTTTGCATCCAAAGGACATTCTCTCAAGGCATGCTTCTTTCTACATTTGGGACAAAAGATTGCTAAGGCATCAGATTCAGTTTTCTGCTTGTTTTGTAACTTAAGGGTGTCTATTTTTTCACTAAGACTCCCTAAAATATCAGATTTTAATTCATCAAGCATATGTCCTATTTCTGCCCTACTTACTGTCCCAGAAGCAGACTTACTTGCCCTTGCAAGAGCAGGGTCTTTTGGTCCTTTCACAGTTTTAGATTTCCCTCTTGAAATGTTGATACATAATTCAACTATTTCAGGTAATGTAAGCTGAGATATATCCCCTTCTCCCATCATGTTAAGGATATCTAACCATTCATCTCTAATTGTCTTCAATAAGAGAGCTTTCAAAGTGTCTTGGTCCAAGTTTTCCATTTTTGCCCTCTTGATGTTATAGTTAAACCTCTCCAACAAATCTTCCAAATTTTCATCCTCTTTTTGTAAAATTTTAAACACTTCCTCCTTATGGTTGACTGGCATACAGTAATCCAAATACCTCTATAAAAATGCTTGTTTCATGACTTGCCATGTCCTAATAGAACTATTGATCAAACTCATAAATCATTTTAATGTTGCTCCTTTAAATGTTGAAGGAAATAGTTTAATTTTTTGAGCATCTTGTAAGTAGTCATAGGTTCTACATAGGACTTCAAATTCAAATAGGAAGGTTTCAGGATCTTCAGTTTTAAGTCCATAAAAGTTTGGAAGGACAGAGGGTGAAATTTTTTTCATAGTTGCATTGGTTTCTTCATCTACTATAGGAAACCCAAAAGAGCTTCCCATTTCTCTTCTACCTCTTCCTCTGCCTCCTTCTCCTTCTACACCTCTACCTATACCCCCTCCAAATAGTGTGTTTTCTCCATTAAAAACTCCTCCTCCCCCTTCCTCTGCCATAGTTGATTCTTCTGTGGAAGTTGAAAATTTTATGTCCCTAGCAGGGGTCCCTGAATCTTCTTCTAAGACAGGTTCAGTGGGTAAAGTGAAAGGTCTTTCTAATGGAATATCTGATCTTAAGTTCTCAGGAAGTCTAGGATCAGTAAAGGATGGAATGTGGGTTTGAGTTGGAGGTATGCTGGCTCTTGGTCTTGGTGAAACAAGTGGTGTTCTAGGAATCAAGCTTCTGCTTCTTATGAATCTACCCCTTGAGTCTCTTTCTCTACACATGTCATTGTTTTTGGGAGGTAAGAAACAAGGCTACCTAGTTACACTTCCCCGGAAATGGCGCCAAAATGTCTACTCAACTTAGTGTTCCTAAATTGATGTCATAAATGGTCAACCAGGGCTAGTAAACCGTTGAAGTGAAGTGCACTATATGTGCCTAGGTATCTGTTTTTCACTACGTTGTGTTTAGTGTTTTTCCAATGTTTTTGGTTTTGTGTTTTTATTCTAAGAGGAAAATAACTAAGTGTTGGTAAAGAGAAGTTGTTGGTCACACTAAAACAGAGCAAAACCTATTCTAAACTATGTATGGCACTTGAGAACAGAAAATGCAAAACTTTAACAAGAAAAATAACTTATAACATGAATTCAATAACTCATAACATGAACTCATTCCAATTCATTCATTAGAAATATGTTGGAATAACTTGAGAAAAGGATAAGTTTAATGCAATGAGGTTCTTCTAAGTAAACAACAATCTACAATATCACAGAGAAAATATCATCCATGGCTAGAAATTTGTTGGAACACATTTGGAAAAGATAGTCTACAACATAGTGAGTGACTCTATTCTAAATTATCCTATGACACTGAAATTAATCCATTCTGCAACTCAAATTGTCACTACTAAGCCTCATTCAAAAGTTAGAAATATTTTGGAATAGTTTTGGAAAAAAGGCTATTTGAAAAATTATAAGAGATTGCAGAACAGTCAAGGCCTTGAACTGATATCATTAATTCATGTCCATATGATGATGTGTTGGAAGAGATTAATAACAAGAGTAGTTTGTAAATAATGAAGGCCTTGAAGTCTAATGGAAAAAAACTAGCATACAACTAACTAATGAAACTAGAAATAGATTAAACAGAACTGAACAAGAGTGCAACCAATCAAACTTGAAATACAGTGAACAAAATTGAACTAAAGTGCCATTAACCTCTAGAGTTTTACAACTAAACTAAAGTGCAACTAATCACTAAAATACTGCAGCTCTATCTCATTCGTTGTTAGTGATATTTTGGAACAATTCATAAGAGCAAGACTCGGTCAATAATCGATGTCGAGAGCATAGAACATGTAGTTCGTGAAAATGCAACTAGATCTTCTAAAACACCATGCCTATGTCTCATTCAAAGTTAAGTTAGTGATATTTTGGAACAATTCATAAGAGCAAGACTGGTTGTAACAATTGATGTTAGTGAGCATAAAAATATGAAGTTCAGAAAACTACTTGAACTAGGAATGAAACAAGGCTAAAGTTACTTATCTAAACAATATGCACAGAGCTTCTCGGGCAATAGGGGAACTCTACCACCAGATTAGCATACAAATATCCTCAATATTTCCTTAGATCATGCAATGAAGTTGAATGTCTTTCATTAAAGAGAAAATTCTTCAGAAACAGAGCATTACGGACTTTTGAGATCTAAAAACAAAACATCAATCTAGCTAGTTGTCTCTCGGTCTCCCGAGTCATTCTTATAAAAGGAATACATAACTACCCTTGAGAGGAAATAGGGATAAGTGTCTTTCCCAATTAAAATAAAATTATAAATCTTGTGGAAACCTCGTACCCTTGCTGGAGACATCTGTAGAGTCCTTGTCCTAGTAGGAATCTGCTTCTTAGTTTTGATCTCTTCCACGTGCATAACCACCTATAGATTCTTGCTCAGACTTCGTAGAGAGCAAGAAATGATGGGGGAGTGCTGTGGAATTAAACCATATGCATTTTTCTTTGAAGTGACACCTGTAACCTATGAGAACATGAAGATAGCTGCGGAATAGGCAACTAGCTACAGAATGGCTGCATTCTGTCGCTGAGTCTAGTCAAAAATTACTACAACAACAAAACCACGAAAATATAGCAAGTCAGTCATTGTATACATTCCTAAAGTGACTTTAATTAATCTTATTGATCATTTAAGCCTGTAATTGATAAGGGAAGAAGGAAATGAAGTGAAATTGGGTGAAAGAAAAGGAAATCTTTGGGGCTCAACACTTGCGTAGCAGCAAGGGCTATGATAGATCAGATGGTGGTATATTGAGCCACAAGTGCAAATATATCATCATAGTCTACGCCTTCCTTTCGAGAGAATCTAGGAAATGATTCTTGCCTCGAAATTTTCAACACTACCATCAGATCCATGCTTGATATTATTGATTGTAATATCCCAAAATAGGGAAAATTAGCAACAATGGGAATATCTAAAGATATTATAAAGTTGGAGCTTCAGAAAACCAAGCACATAGTGGTGTAAACCAGCTCATAATATTTAAAGGAACATCTACCCATCATATGAATGATCAGGAGCAAGAATATGACTTATACACTCCTTCCAAAGTGGGGAAATGCAACAATATAGGGCATAAAACGACTGTCTTCATAAAATAAAGCTATATCTATGAGAAATGGGACTTGTATCCCTTATAATATATAATATATATCTCACATCCAGAATTGGAGCAAAAAAAAATGCTTCTAGCCAAGTTAAACAAGTCTCCCCAAACCAATGCAGCTCAAATAAGCCCAAACCCCATCACTTTTATTAATAGAAATTACTGAAGCATACAACAACATTATTTTAATGAGAGTTTATGTGGAAAATAATGAGAAACAACATATCTAGAGTATACAGTCATCCAATGGCTGAGAAAAGTGGAGATCTCTTCCTTTTTATACAAAATAAGGATAACCCGGCAAGGGATTCATGAAAATACAATGTATAAAGAGCATATTTGTAGATATAGATTTGGAAAAAGTAGTATGCTACAACTCTGTATATATGTATCTGGAAATGTACAAGAAAGAGAAGGAAGATGATGTACAAAGCTTTCCGGGCGAAGGGTTGGCCCTACCTTCAAGGAATAAACTCACAAGCAAGGGTTCAAACCCTACTACTGCAACACAGAGGTAAATAATAGAGTTCCTGCAAAGGAATTCACATTAAATGATGGAGAATTATTTGGCCACATTCCAATATGTACAATATTCTCAGAAACCTTCTTTACAAATCTTGCAAATAAAGGGAAGCTCCCTCCTCTGAAAGATAAGCTCAGAAAGTGGTGTTGGGGACTTTCCACTACAACACCCTGCAACACAGCACTATACTCTACAGAAATAAGGCTATGGCTAAAGGAGCATGCTTGGCCTCAAGCCTGAATGTGGAAAACTAAAGTACAATACTCCTTCAAGAGGCTTCTCAAGAAAGGAGAAGGATTCCTAAACAGGAGATCCTTGTGCTAAACAGCACTGCAGCTCTGCTAAATAGCAAGAGGATGCCAAACAGTCTAAGCAGAAAAAAAAAATATATATATCCAAGCTAACCCCAATTGGCTTCCATCCTTTTCCTTATAAACTTTTTGAGCCTCCTCACCTTGGGTCCCACCCATTAGGGTTTCCAACTCCACATGAGCAATCTCCCTCCAAAATTACGTTGTACCTTCATCAAGGCCACTCCTCCATACTGCGTTGTTTGATTTGGTCAAGCTTGACCTCTTCAATCTACCTCATCCCTTTTCACACTCAAGTGCCTTCAATCCAGCTCACAAATGTTTGTCTATGTTGTTCCTTATTCACACTGAACTGGTTACATTGATGATCTCCTCTTCTTCATGCATGCATGTTGACTTAGTCAAAATTGACTTTGTCCACAAGAAAAAGTCCCTTTTCACACATGAGGGTGTGAAATACAGCTACCATAATGATCCCCTTTCACACCAACGGTTTTTTAATGATGATTCTTAGTTAAGTATGGGTCTCCTCCCCCATTTATTCATCTACTAGGTGCAAAAATCAAAAATTAATATTCCCCTTAGCTGCTTGCTAAAGTAGGAATATTACAGTCCTCCCCTCCCAAATGTTGCTTGTCCTCAAGAAACTGCAAGGATAGAACTGAAAAAATTCCTCCCAAGGCATGGAGTTTGAAATATGTGTGGGAATCAACATTCCCATGTAAAACCTCCACCCCCAATCTATCATCAATACAAGTTGAGTCACCTCCCAACATGGCAACGCCATAAAATTTTCTTCCACCTTGAAATCATGCAATGTAGGTGGGATGAAAAAATGAACATGGTAGACATAGGTGCCTACCCCACGCTATCCTCTTCTCCACTTAATATAAGTGTGGAGTGTTCGCTGTTCTTGGGCTACAATAATGTTGCCTTCAAGAGGCAAGATGAAGACTAGATCTCTAAAGATCTCCTCTCCAACATTGTGAATCAAGCTCACCCAAACCATTCCATATGTGATGGATGGGAAATCATCACCACATGGCATCTCATAAAACTCATGGCCCACCTCATAAAGAAACAAGTGTTTGGTTGTGGTGGCCATATCTCCTCTCATGTTCCCATTAGAACATGCAATGCAGAAAATGTGGGAATCCTCTTCCCAAAATAACACATCTAACCAATGTGTTTTCTCTCCAATCATGCTCCTCACAAAATCAAGATCAACATCAGCAATTGGAACCATGATTATCATCAAGAAGAAGGAAATAATGAAGGCTTCATATGGTGTAGGAAGGTACCAACAATCTCCCATGAAGTTACAGCGCAGTTTTTCCAACTGCAGCTTCAGAAAATTACAAGGCAAGTGGTTGCTGGATACATGGTGGTCTATGTATATTATTTCATTTACTAATGAATAGTAGATGGTTGTATACAAGAAATTAACATACATGAAGTAATACAACACTTGCCTATGGCGATATAAGAGATGGTTGTCTCCATCATACATTCTGGCCCATTGTTGATCATGGAGCTCAATGAAAAGCTTGCCCTCTTGTGGAGCAATGCACTGCATAGAAATGGTAAGAGTATGCAAATCACTATCTGCAACAACAAGATCTTCACCATGCACTAAAAGCAAGATCATGATAGGATCTGTTGTAACTCCTAGAGACAGCCTAGAGTTGTGATAGACCAGTGCCTAGGACATCTTAGCATAGCAAGGAGCATATAATATAATGGATGAAGTTGTCAACTTCAGCTCACATGATATCTCCTGTAAACAAGGAAATGAAATAGAATGGGACCAAACTCTCAGAAACTGACACAAGAAAAGGGATACTACAGAGGCAAGATGCAAAACTCTAATGCAAAAGCAATAGACAATTTAGAGACAGTTTGCTGCAAAGCGGGCCGATTCAGAAATACTTCACAGACATAAATTATCAGAAGGTGAATGTAGTGAAAGAAATATTGAGAAGATATTAGTTAACATTGAGCTGATACCCAGATATACAATACCACCATGCATGGGCTTACCAATCTAAGAATCCATACATAATAATAGCATTTTAAAAGCACCCTCCCAAAGAAATTAATATAGCAGAAGTATGGTTAGCTGAATAATGGAACATCGTATCATGCATGAGCCATATTTAAAGCACTTGACTGATCCAAGCATGGGCATCAAATAGGATGAATCCTTACCAGAAATAAATGAGCCACTCGCATTCCAAAACATGATACAGGAAAGATGGATGAGATGAAATGGTGTATTAAATAACATATAAAAGAGAGTTACAGACTGTGAAATACCAAAGACCAGAATCCTCTTTAACAGATTGAACTCCTCCTCACTGAGCCCTATGGGCTCTGAGCCTTCATACAAGAGTTCTACAAAATGTATACAAATATCCTTTCCCTGCATAATTTTCTGATAAATTATGGAACCCCTACAATGCATTTTTTCATGGTTTTTATAGGGGAAACCAGAAACCTAGTAAAAGAGGTAGGTGATGAGCATTTAATTTTCATAATTAAGTCAAAATGGCGGAAACATTTGCGCCCATACTGCTGAATGAATGTGTTGTGTTGCTTGTACTATGTGGCTTGCTAACTGAAGTAAATTTTGTGGGTGAAAGTCTCTTCGGGAACACTAGAAAGAATTAATATCACATAAACATCATGTCCTTTCCTGAAGGAAAATTTGGCTGAAAGAGGACCTGGAGGGTATTGTTTTTTGTGCATCGTACCCTTTGCAGGCTAGACCCTGAATTAAGATTGAAAATATTCAATATTGGACACTGAATTCCTGGATCATCCACTGATACTCTTTGCCACAACAGTAATGTCTTCATCTGCAAAAATATGCGTTATGAATAACTCCGGAGGGTTTGATAGCTTTTAACCCTGCTTCTTTTAATGAAATCTGTGTTGTAACAGCTTCCCAAATCCTTTTTCCATAAATTTTGCCTCTGAAAAATTGTCCTTTGACGTGGCCTCGGCTCCTGTAATGGAGGCTATGAGTAATGACATATTACCTCCATTCGCACCCTGTAAAATCCACAAACATGTTAGGAAAACCAATGCGCGGGAATGCAGGCACAGTAGGGGTAATGGTGTGACGGTCTTAGGGCGGTTGACTGGTGGATAAATGTGGGACGATGGTAAGAAATGCAGCATAATAGTTTGGAGTGGTCGTGGAGAAAAATGTGAACATATTCGTGAAAACATGTAATAAACGGAGAAATGAACCAAATGTAGATCTGGGGTGGCGGAATGCACGTGGAGAAAAACTAGGAGACAGGTGGCACGATATCGGGACAGTGGGAAATGGATGACGTGGAGTGTTGACTGAGGGAACCGGTCAAAGACGAAGATAATCAAATCCCAACCGTCCGATCTCAGGAGGAGATCGACGGTTGGAAGAGCGTCGGAGGCAATAGAAAGTGGGCCAGGGGCGCTATTGGCTTGGGTTAATGTTCCTGCAGCTTCGGGGTATGACGATCGTCAGATGGAGACCTTCAGATCAGACGGCTGACAGCGATATCCCTGCACGTCCTAGGTCGAACAATAATGCACGATGGAGAACGGTTTCGAGGCCGTACGCTGGGACGTGTGGCGAGCACTGAGTGGAATCGCTGGCCAAACGGGAATTACTGCCTACCGCTGAAAGGCGGTGTGATGAATACCGGGCAGTTTTGAAACAATGGATGCGGGGCGAGGGCCACAAGGCAGGAGAGATGTGGTACGTTGATCTACGATTTGATCGGACGGCCCAAAATGCGCCCGATATGCATTCGGTAAGCCCCTTTCGACCTGGCGCATGGTTACAGCCTTTGGTCACGCAGAGTAACAAAATAGAGGGGCCAGGGCCGATAGGGCTAAACCTTAAATATTTCAAATATGAAATTTTCAGCCATTTATAATGGATTTTAAAGGCGGGAAATGGCAGCAATAGATATAAAATGATTTTCCAAGTCTGAAATGGGGAATTTGAGAACTCTATGCCAGATTGCCTATGAAATTCTATGGGAAACGGATTATGATCAACATCGGCTCCATCTGGGGATGGCATGTTCATCCTTGGACGTGTCGAGAACTCGCAGACCCTCTTATCATCATGTATGCAGACTCTGCTCTCCAGCACCTCCGTTTTTCACTTTATAGTTCATCACAACACCAACATTATTCAAACGAAAACAAAAAGGAAACTATCATACAATATAATACATCAGGCTGCCTCGGCCTGAGTCAGAACTGGAAATAGGGTTTAAGGAATTGACCATTTACAGGGGCATCCAGCAAGTCGCCCTGTAAATTCTCCAACCTGAAATTATTATTGCCCCCCTGTTCCACAATTTTAAAAGGACCAAACCAGAGGGGGTCAAATTTACCATGTTTTCCCTTCTCAGCTCTCCGGAATCCCATCTGAGCACTAAATCACCAATCTGAAGCTTCATGTCTTTTGCATGCTAATCAAAGATGTGTTTCATTTTCTCTTGATATTCCATTAACCTCTGATTCACCTGGCCCCGTGTTTCTTCTAATTCCAGCAATTGACTGATTCTCCTGATCATATCATCAGGTTCCTCCTGGGTTTCTTGCATGAAGCGGGCCACTGGTAAAGCCAGTTTTACCGGAAAAACCGTTGCTCGTCCATATACCAATTCATAGGGAGATTTTCCAGTTGCTCTCTTGCTAGTGATTCTATTAGCCCATAGAGAAAATTTCAATTGGGAATCCAAATTCTTCTGATTTTAATTGATAGTCTTCTTCAAGGCTCTCACTAGATTTTTATTTGAAGACTCTGCCAAGCCATTTCCTTGTGGATAGTATGTTGTAGAGCGACTCAGTGTGATACTGTATTGTTGGCAGAAATTCACAAACTTTGTGGACTTGAAGGCCTGTGCATTATCAGTCACTATCCTAGCAGGACAGCCAAACCTGGATGATGTTTTCTTCCATGAAATTTATGATCACAGTATCTGTAGCATTCCTTGCAACTATGGCTTCCACCCATTTGGTGAAATAATATGTGGCTGTTAAGATCCACTTATGTTGTCCACTCGATGGAGGATGTATTTCACCTATAAAATCAATACCCAATTTTTTGAATGGTTCATCCACATGCACTGGAATCAAGGGAAATGGTGCATATTTTCTATCTCTCAGCAAATTTCTGACACTTATCACATGCTCTTACCCTGGCAAAAACATCTCCAAAAAGCTTTGGCCAATAGAAGCCAGCTTTCAGAATTTTATGAGCTGCGGCCCTCCAGCTGTAATGACCTCCACAGATCCCTTCATGAAATTCTGCAATAATGCCCTCTACTTCATTTTCTGTGAGACACAGGAGTAGGATACCTGAGGGATCTCACCAGTATAGTCGGCCATTGGTGACTATGTCTTTCTGTGACTTCAATCTCAGCACTATGTATTTAGTTTTGTCACAACTTGGAGGGCGGCTAAGTGTGAGGAGATATTCTACTACCTCTTTGTACCACGGACTGGTGAGGTACTTTAGATGTGTTTCTGGAGTAGCTACTCTAATCCCATGTCGTTCTTCTTTTTCCTTAGATTCTTCACCTACTATAATGGACAAATTTATGCCCAGGGCTTGATAGTTTGATTCAGATAACATTTTGGCAAGCCCCTGTCCCTTAATTAGCTTAGTAGGGCAGATGTCCAGGTCATACTCCTATATTTTGGCAATCCACCTTCCTCTTTTTCCTTCACTATCCCCCTGAATAAGGATATCCTTTACAGCAGTTGCAGGTACAAATGCAGTAATGTGGGACTGTAAGATATATATGCGGAAAGCTTTGAGGGATTTCACTAGAGCGTATGCTTGTTTTTCCAATATGTTGTATTTTAATTCTGCATCACGGAGCACCTGACTGAAAAAGGCAATAGGCTGCTCATAACCCTCCTCATTTTTCTGCAATAAAAATCCTGCTATTGTATGAGGTGATGCAAAAGAAAAAATCATGAAAGGTTTATCATAATCTGGTCCAGCCAGGATAGGGGCTTCTGCAAAAGCATTCTTTATCCTGGTAAATGACTTCCGTGATTCTTGTGACCACTTTACCTCATTATTCTTCTTCAGCATATCTGTTATATGCCTAACTATCTCAGCATAGTTAGGGATAAACCTTCTCAAGAAATTTATGCGCCCAAGGAATACTTGTATTTCTTTCTTATTTCTAGGAAAAGCAATACCATTTATAACCTCTACCCTCTTGGGATCTATCTTCACCCCATCTTTAGTCACGATATGGCCCAAAATCTTTCCCTCTTCTAATGCAAATAAAGACTTTTTAGGATTCAGAGAAAGACCATACCTTCTGCATTTCTCAAAAGTTTTTTGCAGATGTTCAATGTGCTTAGCATCATTCTTGGAAAATACAGTGATATCATCAAGGTAGACCACCAAGAATTTTTCCTTCTCCTCGACAAACGCAATGCCCATTTCCCTCTGAAAAGTGGCCCCTGCATTAATCAATCCAAAAGGCATCCTGGCATACATAAATGTACCCCATGGTGTGGTGAAAGCAATCTTATTTTGATCTTATGGAAGTACAACCACCTGGTTATAACCAGAGAATCCATCCATCATTGACATTCTGGTAGCTCCAACTACTTTCTGCAGGATGTGATCCATTTTAGGTAGTGGGTAATTATCCTTTAAGGATGCTCTGTTTAAATTTCTAAAATCCACACACATCCTTATCTCTCCATTCTTCTTGTGTACAGGGACAAGGTTTGCCACCCACTCAGAGTACCTCAAAGGTACAATTTTTTGTGCTGGCGATTTCTTAATTTCTTTCTCGATAGAGAAGCGGCCCGGTAGGGGATTTATTTGCTGAGCTTTGCTTATGGGGCTTTGCATCTGCCTTGAGTGGAATTTTGTGTTGCATAATATTGATATCAAAGATTTTAAGTCACGATGAGACCATGAAAACATCTTTGTAAAGGCGGAGATAGCTTAAGTATAATGTTTATATTATCTAGGATCTTCTTAGACAGTTTAGCGATTTTGGGAGTCGGCCTCTGATCATCTCGTCGGGTGCTTCTTGATTTTCCTCTACCATGACCATTGCAATGAGACATCATTCTTGTCAAATAATATTTCTAGAGGCACCAACCCTCTAGGTATTATGTTTTCCTTTAACTGCAACACTTTGTTACCTACCACTTTCTCTTCCCAATTTATTTTTGAAATATCTTCAGATTATACCTCTTCTTCATCATCAATCTCCATATTGGAGAATTATCCCACTGTTTCCAGGAATCTCTTCATCTGTTCTTCATCCTCAAATATCTGCCAGTGCTTGATGTTATCTGGGATTGAAGGCCGATAATGCACCTCTACTTCATATCTTAAAAGAGGGTTCTGAGGTGGTCGAAATGTGCTAGCAGTTATAGCAAGGGAATCAACCATCCTATTCTATTCTCGGGGCATGAACTGGATATTGAATGCCACAAAGAATTTTTCTACCATGTCCCACACTTCATTCCTATAAGCCTTTAGCCTAGGATGCTTGGTCTGCACTGATTCCTGACTTGTCTGACTACTAATTATGAGTCTCCCAGAACCTTTAAACTTTGTATACCCATGCTCCTGGCTGTCCGTAATCCCAACAGAAGTGCTTCATATTCAGCCACATTATTGGTGGCTTCATATTCTAATTTTAAAGACAATGGTACCCATCTTCCTGTAGGAGAAATTAATAATGTTCCTGCTCCATTACCTTCTTTAGAATTGGCCCCATCAAAATGTAGTGTCCATATTTCTGCTTCCATATTCTTTGAGGGTTGTTCACTCTTGATCTGGCAGAAGGATGGTTCATGAGCGTAATCTTGATCTTCTTCCAGCATCAAGCATGAAAAATCACCTTCCTTACTGTAAACTGGTGAATTTACAGAATTTTCAGCCTTAGTCACCATCTTAACAAATCTAGTCTCCCTATATAGTCTCCTCTCTTGGCCACCAAAAACTGGGATAGTGGCATATGTTAAATCCATCTTAATTGATCCACCAATTTTTTTTCCCCAGGACCTTGATAGCAACATACCAAAGCGAGCTGGAATGTCAGCTACCACTATGTCCATTACCACACTCTTTGCCGGGATTTGGGCCAAATTGACCACCAAATCCTTGATCATCCCCAAGCATTTAACTTTTTTGGAATCAAATGAGTAGAGGTCTTTATATGGATGTGTGATTTGTAAACCTAGTTGTTCCATGATTGACAAAGGCATAAGATTATGGGAAGCCCCAGAATCTAGCATATAGTTATGTAATAGCAGGTCATGGACCACTAGAGACACATAGAAGGGATGAGTAGAGGGATCTATCTCCTCTACATGTGGGCCAGAAAATACCATGAGTCTCTCTTCTTGAAGATTGAGACTATCTGGGATGATTGGTACTTCAGGAGGGAGCATGAAAGATGTGACTTGAGATTGATATGCTGGTTGTTTCAACAGTTCAGTCAAGGGGACTAGAATTTTGACTTTTTCGAGTTCCTTTTGCAGACTAAAAGCAGGAGGGGACTTTTCTATCACAACCTCTTTGGGCCCTTTATTTTCAATTAGGGGCTTGATTTCTTTTGACACAGATTCGGTATTAGGATGAATGACTGCCTTTGAAGAAGAGGGAATTTTATCATTAGATTGCAAAGGTTTGTTTAGAGGTTGCTTACCTTTGTCTACAGCTATCTGCATTGTAGACTCCTTCTGAGCAGGTGTTTCCTTCTGGAGTAACTCTTCTTCTTGCTCTTGGGTACGAGTCCTCTTCCTAGAAGATCTAAGATCATATATTCTATTGAAATGTGCTTGCATGAAATCATCAAACTGTTTACAATAATGATCAAATTCTGCTTCTTCTGTGTCTTTGGTCTTTTCTTTTTCTTGTAATGAACTTCCAGCTTCATAATTTCCTTGTAAAGGGCATTCTTCCCCATCACTATTTGAAAAGTCAAGATTTGCATCCTCCAGTCGATAGGCAATGTCCTCAGTGGAGTCATCTACTGGACCTTCCAGGTACAATGGGTGTGGTACTTGATCTTGTTTCTCCTTTGCTTCCCTTAGCAATATTTGCAAGGGTGGTTTCCCATATTGAGGATTGTAACCTCTGTTTGGAGCATTCTAGAAATTCCTGAAGGCTGAATTCTTGGCTTCCAACTCAAGCTTGACCATTTTCTTAATCAATTTGCTCATTTCTTCCATTTTGTCTGAGTCTCTATCCTGATTAGAAGTGGATACCTCCTCTTTTCCCCTTCTTCTGGTATCCCGCTCAGCTCTTCCTTTTGATTTTCCAGTGGAGGCAAAGTTTGCTTCCAACTCTAGTGCATCTGCCTGAGCATCATCCAGGGTAGCAGGCTTTCTTTCTCTGAGAGAGAAACCAAAATCTGAATCAAAGGCTGCCACAAAAACAACCTTAGCAGCAGTCTGATGGGGTTTCATATCAGCAGGGAGAATTAGATACAATTTATTGAATCTCTTGATAAATTCTGATACCCCTTCATTATGTCTTTTCTTTAGTGTATTGAACTCAATGAGGCAATTTCCATGATCTTTCTTCTCTCCCCATTTCCCGAGGAAAGTGTCTTCCATGTTATCCCAAGTGGTAATAGAATGGACAGCCAATGTCTTAAACCATTTTCGAGCTTCACCATCTAAATATTGCACAAACAGTCTTAAGACCACATCTAAATGTTCAACATTAAAGTTCTCTGCAAAGGAGCAGAAAGTCTCAAGGTGTTTCTAAGCATCAATCTCATTTTCTCCATTGAATCTGGGTAAGATTTTCAGGTAATCCTGGGGCATATCATTCAACACTTGGGGTAATTCTAGGGGAGCATATTTATTCATCAAAAAGTACGAAACATTAGCCATTGGAGGAGGTGGAGGTATTGCAATAATTTGATGGGTAAGAGGGGGAAGAGGAGGAGGAAGTGGAGTGTGAATAATAATAGGAATATTCTCAACTACAGCTTGAGGGGTTGAGGGGAACAAAGGTATATTATCAGCAGATACTTCGGTTACTTCCTTGACCTCTTCAACCTCAGGAGTAGGATGAAGACTTATTTTATTTCTGATACCCTCTCGGGGTGGACTATCTGAATAATAATAATCAGTATCTCCCACAGTGGAGTCTGGAGTTTGCAACTGAGAATCTTGAGAGGAAGAGGATGGAAAGTCTTCTGTGGAAACTTCAGGGATTTCAGAACGGGCTGATCTCCTTTCCCTTCAATTTCTTCTACGTATAATCTGGTCAGGGCCAGACACTGAAGGTGTCTTTAAAAAAACCCAGGCTAATACGACCTCGGGTGTGGCTTACGAGGAACGGGACTACCAATGAATGTGTCAAATAACCAATGTGGGTGTAGAAGTGGGGGTTGCAACTCTCAACTCTCTGTTCTCACCTACTTAGAGAGTGAATAAGATTTTTTAATAGAGGCCCGGGGATTAAGATTTTCTTAAATTCGTCCCCACAAATGGCGCCATAATATGTTGTAGCTCCTAGAGACAGCCTAGATTTGTGATAGACCAGTGCCTAGGAAATCTTAGCATAGCAAGGAGCGTATAATGTAATGTGTGAAGTTGTCAGCTTCAGCTCACATGCTATCTCCTATAAATAGGGAAATGAAATAGAATGGGACCAAACTCTCAGAAACTGACACAGGAAAAGAGACACTGCAGAGGCAAGATGCAGAAATTCTAATACAAAAGCGACAGACAATTCAGAGACAGTTTACTGCAAAGCGGGCCGATTCAGAAATACTTCACAGACATAAATTACCAGAAGGTGTATGTAGTGAAAGAAATATTGAGAAGATACTAGTTAACATTGAGCTATGAAATTATTCTGCTTGTGACCCTGCTCTTACCCAGCTTAGTGCGAGCTCACGCCCTAAGGCCATCTTTGCCTACGACCACTGGTCCTCTGACCTGGTCTCTCGGATCTGTTCGGATCTGTTAGACATAGTTAAGGCGGAGAGGGGGTTGAATCAGTTTAACACATACATGGACTTTTAAAACTTTTTTTTTAAATCTTATTTACACCTTCATTTCATGGTCAACGTAATATGTGAGCAACAAGTATTACTATCAAACAGATTTGTTAATGTAATAGCAGATTGAATATGAGAGCAGCAAATATTAAGAAGATGAGATAAATCACATCAACACATAAACATCATGCACAGAGACACCAAATATAAGTGGAAACCCATAAAGGGAGAAAACCACATCTTATTATTGTTGTGATGCAAAGGCAAGCTCCTACTCCCTCTCTGCTTTGTTTTGCAGGGCACCAACCTACGGGAGGCTCTATCCTCAATTACATAGCTACAACTTGCAAGGGAAGCTCCAACTCCCATCAATTTTAGGGCACCAGCCTACAAGAGGCTCCAACCTCGATCAGCTACAAGCGCAGAAATTTTATCAAGCTACAACTTGATGTGGGCTTTTAACTCATCTATTTTAGGCACCAACCTGGGAGGCTCCTACCTCAGTCGACTAAAGCGGCATCTATCAAGCTACAACAGTAGGGGCTCCAACTTCCTTACTCTTTCAAAAGAAAAAAAAAACACTTGTTGATTTACCTTGGATATCAGCTCTGTTTTGTACCTTCTTCTCTGCTGTTCATCAACTCTTATATCAGACCTGCATCATCTCTGCTCAGCCCCTTCTTCTTCTTTGCTCAGCTCCTCCTTATTCACATTCTTCTCGCAGCTTGCTTATTTTCTTCAACTATCTTCAATTCTGCTGCACACTCTCTCCTCTTCTCATTCTCTTTTTCATCAAACTCTCCTCTTGGATATTACACCCTTTTATACAAGATAGCTTCATGACTATTTGTATTCTACTGAGAAGTCGAAATGGACAGTCATGTCTCTTTGCCTTCTGCCTTCTCATCTCTTTTCAGCTTACTCAGAAAAATGTAACTGTAGGTGCTTATTTTAATATTACAGTGGGATATTTTCTTTCTTCCGGAGACTTTTCAATGCATCACAAACAATAAAAACAATTAAAACATTTACATTCGAATTACAATTTGAACTCCAGCTCACTCATTTTGTCTCTTGGCTTGCTGCGCATTTGTCTTTTCTCTAACTGTCTCTTTGTCCCTTTCTCTTCTCTGTATGCCTTTCTGTTTATGGCTACTGTGTAACTCCTGAATTTATGAACTGCATTTTTATTTTATTTTTATACCAGTTCTTTATATATAAATGAATCTGCTGACTGTAATTCAACCCTTTACACGCAACAAGTGTCTTGTTGATGTGGCGAGTTCCGCAGGCCAGAACATACATATATTACAATTGTATTACATTAATAATCGCCCTCCGGTTAAGCTGAGGCCCGTGGGTCTACAGACCACACGGCATGTTTTAATACAACTGCAACCATGTTTTATATATCTTACAGCAATTATTTTATATAAACAATCGCCCTCCACCTTAAGCCCTTGGTCTTATATTACAATCCAATAAATCAAATCACGACCTCTAATATATGAGAGGTCACCCCACATCTCCGTGGGCGGATCGGTGGTGTCGAGCAAAACTTGCGATTGCGATTGATCAAATGGACGCTATGACCACATAAAACATGGCTCATAGCGCAATCGGGTCCGAACTTTGAACAAATGCAATCGGGGCACACAATATAAAAGTTTCGATTGTGATCATAACACGGATGCGATTTGCACATATTAACTCCCACATGTAACAGGATCGAGTCCACCACTTCAATCGCAACATATTACACAAGTCGTGCGATCAATCGGAAAGTTCCGATTGCGATTAAGATCCCGGATGCGATTGAACCTATTAAATCCATCGTATAATGCCATCGGGTCCGCCACTTCATTCGCAACATATTACACAAGTCGTGCGATCAATCGGAAAGTTCTGATTGCGATTAAGATACCAGATGCGATTGAACCTATTAAATCCATCGTATAATGCCATAGGGTCAGCCACTTCAATCGCAACATATTACACAAGTCGTGCGATCAATCGGAAAGTTCCGATTGCGATTAAGACCCCGGATGCGATTGAAACCTATTAAATCCATTGTATAATGCCATCGGGTCCGCCACTTCAATCGCAATCGCAAGTCTTTTAATATGTGTTGTGATTGGGCACTGTTCATTGTATTTTGCCGATGCGATTAGGAAAGGACTTCAAACAAGTTTGAATTACAATTCATACCTCCATCGGGTCCGGACTTCTAATCGCAATTGCAACTCATATGTTCTCCGATGTGATTGACCAATGCCGATGCGATTTGACCATAACTCAAATATGTATTATCCCCGTTTATACACCCATCGGGTCCGGGCTTCAATCGCAATCGCAACTCTCAGTTGGTTGCATGTTCTGCTGCCCTTGCAATCTCCGATTGCGATTGGGGAGGGGTCCCACCTTATCAAACTTTGTTTTATGCGCTCCATAATATAAATGCCTTGGACCTTTGTTTATGTGATGCATTGCACATATATGTTTATATATATTTTTGCCACTGGAGTGAAGCGATTCCCGGAATAAGTTTGTGTTATATTATATGTATAACGCCGGTTGGATGTGCGATTCCCGGAATATGGTTTTATTGTATTATATGCATTATATTGTGCTTGGAGTTAAGCGATTCCCGGAATAAGTTTGTGTTATATTATATATAACGCCGGTTGGAGTGTGCGATTCCCATAATTATGCATATGAATGTATCTGCCCAGAAGCTTGGCGGATCTCGAATTTTATAACGCTCTGCCTCGCTGCTCTTCCTCCTGTCGCTTGCTCTTCCTCTGCTTCTTTGCTGCCTCCATTGTAGTCGCTGCTTCCTTTGTCTGTCCTGCTGCTCCTGTCGCTCTACCTCTGTATTCGACTGTTACACTCTAGCAGTGTTCTTTCGCCTGTTTCCTTTGCTTGTTTCAGCTTCAATGCTGCTCGACCTCTGCCTCTACTGCACGTCCGTTTCATCTCTTCCTCTGTATTTGCTACCTCTGCCTCTGCTGCTCGACAACTGCTCTGCCTCTGCCTGTCTCTTTTATATTTTCTTCCACTGCCTCTGCCTGTCTCCTTTGTTGTCTCCTTTGCCTGTCTCTGCTATCTTTTTGTTTCTATCTCTTCTTCTTGTCTAATGTTGCTCCTTGCTTCTTCAAATGGTCCTGTCTCTGCTTCTCTTTACCTAACTGCCTGTTCTTGACTGTGCCTCTTGCCTATTTACGCTTCAACACTGCCTCCTTTGCTGCCTTTGTTACTTCTTTGTCTCTTCCTTTCTGCTATATCAGTTGTCTTAGTTTCTTTGTGCTCCTTTCTCTATTGCGTATATAGAATCCACTCCACCTGTTATACTTGTAGCACATCCTATGAGGCTCTGATCTTCTATGCCTTCAATTCAACAGTTCTTTTCCTCAACTTCGAACTCCGCTATGTTACCAGAGTTCTGTTCCTCATCTTGATTTAATTTTGCAGAATGAATTGATGTATTCTCCCCAACAGTGCTTCACAATCTTCCCACTAGAATAATTGTTCCTCATCACTATGTCTCATTCCTCAGCTACTTGTCTTATGCTCTCTTTGTTTCATCTGCTCCTTGACTAATGCTACTCCTTAATTCTCCTTTTGCTACCTCAGGTGTTCTTCCTTTACCATCTCCCTTTGCCATCAATGACAACATTCTATCAGTACCCCTTTGGCATTGATGGCAACACCTCCTCCAATAATCCAATGCTTCCTCTGCCTCTCTCTTGCTTTTCCTCCCCCTTTGACATCAATGGCAAAGGGTTGCACATTTATCAGTGTTGATTCTGTCTTTGCATTTCCTCTCTCTGAGTTATGTTTAGGCCCTCTTCTGCTGACTTTGTACCATGCTGCTCCAGCTTGATGTACAAGACTTGTTGAGAGAACACTTTGAGGATTATTGCACTTGAATATACACTTAAAGATTGTGAATGCCCCATGTGACATATCAAGATTGCTTCAACTATACTTCAGTCTATATTATAATCTTCATCTGCGATGCATATCTATTGAAGAAGGTTGTAGTTGGAGTCTGTCTTCTTCTGCAATAATCATCTGCAGTACAACATCTGTTCAATTGTGATGATGCCAATATGTCTTTTATAATTGTGATTCACTTTTCTTGCTTGTTGGTGATGATATGAGCTAGGAAGCTGATGATGATATTACACTTAATAGCTACAGGTCTTTGTTACTGATGTGATCAATGAATTAACTATAATTTGATCTAAGAGATCAAATGCCTTTACTGCTTGCATAATGAACTTTCAAAACAAAACCTTGAGGTAGGATGCATTCAATGTATTGGTCAATCTCACTTATCAACCATGCACTTTTCTTTATGACATAAGGGGGTATGTATGTCAATCTCTCTTTAAAGGTGGATTACCAGCAAATCCTTTGTGCTGAGCTTCAGATGGTAATCACAGCTAGTCCTTTATTCTTCAGATACTTTGACTGTTCTATCATAATGAACTTCCACTTTTCATCTTTGAATCTTGAGATAATCTGTCATAAATATTACATTGAGGTTCTTTTGCCATAATCCTTTGATCACGAGGACCCTGATATCTTTGCTACTCATGAGAACACTTGATATTACATTTTGATAGGCATGTTTCTTGTACCAAGTACCAATTGATATTACTTTGATAAGATATGCGAGAGATTTCACTTGATTTGCACATAAACCCATAGTTAAGATCACCTTCATAATTCCATACTATTGAACTTTTGGCTGTTCAACAGTAATAGTCATTATTTAACATTCTTCTTTTTCTGTCATTTGGTTCCAAGGAAAGCCATTGCATGTACCTTTCTAGAACTGTTCCAGAATCATTGCTACTTTATATTCAATTCAATTGTTCTAACATACAAATCTTCAGGAAGACATCTTCAATTTCTTTTCTATGAATCTTCACAGGCTGATTACTCAAATATTTATTACTCACTTAACTGCATTCCTACAAGGTGACCTTTTGAAATATGTGTTGAACTAATGATAGTTACTCATCCTTATTAATGTGATTCATTGTTAATTCTAGCAGTATGAGATACAGTGTGATCATCACTTTAATGTGCTGAAGTCTTCTTAGCTTACATGTTCATTGCTAAGGTTTCCTCTATTCCCAAGGCTTCTTGCTACTTTCTCTCCTTCCATCAACCTGTTTGGCTATTGTGTGCTTTAGGTGTTCTTCTTCCTCTATAGTTCTCTGTTGGAGAAAATTGTCCTGTGCATTCTTGATCTTATAGTTGTCCCTATTCCAATGAGCTCTTCTTATACTGCTTTTTGTGGGGACTACATATGAACTGATCTCCCCCTAAGATGCTGCTTCATATCTATCACTGGTTGGATATTTGCTTTGTTTCCTAGAGCAGCTCCCCATGAGACTATGCTAGATTTATTATGTTATTGAGATGATAGGCTCCCCTTTTCTCTTTTCTTTCCATACTCTATTGGGGTTCATCATAATTTCTGTAATGTTGCTTCATATTTTTCACTGGATGGATTTTTGCTTTGCCTCCTAGAGCAGCTCCCCCTGAGACTATGGCGGATTTATTATGTTATTGAGATGATAGGCTCCCCTTTTCTCTTTTCTTTCCATACTCTATTGGGGTTCATCATAATGTCTACACTCCTTTCTGATTCATAGTTTTGTTTGATTGGATTGGATTCCATCATCTGTCTGGAGTTCTTTAATATATATGGCAGTTTACAGTCTTTAGCTTTGTGACCACGCTTGAGGCATACATAACATCTTATTTGACCAAGGTGCATTTGAGCTGATGTATAATATTTCATTCCCCTTTTTGAACATAATTTACAGTCAACATATTTATGTCCAAATTCATTGCATGCATAACAGTAGCCATGGAAATGATTTGTGTACCTGGTGGAAGATTGTCTTTTCCCTTTGCTTGCTTGAGGGGTTCTTCTCTTTTGCTGCATCTTTTGCTGGTTGGAGTTGATAGACCTTCTCTTACATTGTGCTCCATTATGTCCTGGTTTATGACAAGAGAAACATGTGTTATTTTTCATAGGAGGAAAGAACCTCCTTTGACAACTTCCAAATTTATTCACTTCATCCTTAGGAGCATGTGAGCCTTTAGTAGCTGATTGTTTCATCCCTTCATTCTTTGTCTTCTCATGTTGTTGCTTGGTTATGTTTGTTTCTTTACAAATATTGTTCTTGCTGGCTTCTTCTTCAGTGGGAATCTTCTGAGCTGCTTCATCTTCCTTTGCTGCCTTTACAAAAATGACATTCCTTTTATCTTCAATCTTGGACTTGCTGGTTTCCCCTTCATATCCTATCCCAGCCTTTATGTGAGGTGATCTTTGAGCATTGAGAATTTGGTCCAACTGTCTAGAGCTTTTCATTAGAGGTGTATTCATTAGTAGTTCTCTTTGGGCTTTTCTAAGTTCTTTCTTGGGCTCATCACTTCTTCTTCCAATCTTTCACATTCCTGACTTTTCTTTCTCATTTGTTGCAGCAGAGTGTCTTCTATCTTCCTTGCTTCTTCAAGGTGTGTCTTCTGGCAAAAAATTTATTTCTTATCTTCAAATTCTCTCTCATCACATATTTGCATCACTGTCTTAAGGTATTTGTTTTCATTCTTCAATCTTTCTATTTCAGTCAAAGCAGTGTCAAGTTTGGCCCTTTCTTCAGCTGCAATTTCTTCATGGTTCTTACTACCATTCACACTAGCAGGTACTTCATTTGATTGAGAATCTTATTTTTGACATGAATTTATCTTTTTCTTAATTCTCTTATCCTTCTTGTCAGTGCAGTCCTTAGTGTCTACTCCATGTATGAAGTGCATTCTATCCCAGATTTCTTTTGCAGAGGTTAAATCCATTATCAACTCAAGGTCCTTGTTATGAAGATTGTCATATATCACACATTTTGCCTTAGCATTCCTCTGTTGTTCTTTCACTGTGGGTGAGTCTGTGCAGTAACCATCACAAACAAGCTTCCATACCTCTGGATCATCAGCCATAAATCCTATCTTAACCTTATCTCTCCATTCAGGAAAGTTAGTTGTATTTAGCACAGGTACATTTTGATAGTCCATGACTCAACGAGATCTCCTTCAAGCTATTAAGCTTACACCAAAGGAACTGGCTCTGATACCAATTGTTGAACCCTTAGTTAAACTGAGAGGGGGGGGTGAATCAGTTTAACACATACATGGACTTTTAAAACTTTTCTTTTAAATCTTATTTACACCTTCATTTCATGGTCAACTTAATATGTGAGCAACAAGTATTACTATCAAACAGATTTGTTAATGTAATAGAATATTGAATATGAGAGCAGAAAGTATTAAGCAGATGAGATAAATCGCATCAACACATAAACATCATGCACAGAGACACCAGATATAAGTGGAAACCCATAAAGGGAGAAAACCACATCTTATTATTGTTGTGATGCAAAGGCAAGCTCCAACTCCCTCTCACCACTATTTTCTGCGGGCACCAACCTACAGGAGGCTCTATCCTCAATTCTGCAAGCTACAACTTGCAAGGAAGCTCCAACTCCCATCAATTTTCTGCAGGCACCAACCTACAGGAGGCTCCAACCTCAGTCAGCTACAATTGACATTTTATCAAGCTACAACTTGATGTGGAAGCACCAACTCCCATATATTTTCTGCAGGCACCAACCTACAGGAGGCTCCTACCTCAGTCAGCTACAACTAACATCTATCAAGCTACAACTTGATAGGGAAGCTCCAACTTCCTTATTCTTTCAAAAGAAAAACACTTGTTGATTTACCTTGGATATCAGCTCTGTTCTGTACTTTCTCTTCTGCTGTTCATCAACTCTTATATCAAACCTGCATCATATCTGCTCAGCCCTTCCTTCTTCTCTTCTTTTCTCCTCAATTCTTCATACTCAGCATTCTCTATATTCACACTCTCTGACCTATTGCAGCTTTCTTATTTTCTTCAACTATCTTCATTTCTGTTGCACACTCTCTCCTCTTCTCATTCTGTTTTCATCAATCTCTCCTTTTGGATATTACCCTCTTTTATACAAGATAGCTTCATGACTATTTGTATTCTACTGGGAATTCGAAATGGACAGTCATGTCTCTTTGCCTTCTGCCTTCTCATCTCTTTTCAGCTTACTCAGAAAAATGTAACTGTAGGTGCTTATTTTTAATATTACAGTGGGATATTTGCTCTCTTCCGGAGACTTGCCAATGCATTGCAAACAATAAAAACAATTAAAAAATTTACATTCGAATTACAATGTGAACTCCAGCTCACTCATTTTGTCTCTTGGCTTGCTGCGCATTTGTCTTTTCTCTAACTGTCTCTTTGTCCCTTTCTCTTCTTTGTATGCCTTTCTGTTTATGGCTGCTGCGTAACTTCTGAATTTATGAACTGCATTTTTATTTTATTTTTATACCAGCGCTTTATATATAAATGAATCTTCTGACTGTAATTCAACCCTTTACACGCAGCAAGTGTCTTGTTGATGTGGCGAGTTCCGCAGGCCGGAACATACATATATTACAATTGTATTACATTAATAATTGCCCTCCCGTTAAGTTGAGGCTCGTGGGTCTACAGACCACGCGGCATGTTTTAATACAACCGCAACCATGTTTTATATATCTCACAACAATTATTTTATATAAACAATCGCCCTCCACCTTAAGCCTTTGGTCTTATATTACAATCCAATAAATCAAATCACAACCTCTAATATATGAGAGGGTCCGGTCCCACATCTCCGTCTGCGGATCGGTGGTGTCAAACAAAACTTGCGATTGCGATTGATCAAATGGACGCGATGACCACATAAAACATGGCTCATAGCGCAATCGGGTCCGAACTTTGAACAAATGCAATCGGAGCACACAGTATAAAAGTTCCGATTGCAATCAGAACACGGATGCGATTTGCACATATTAACTCCCGCATATAACAAGATCAGGTCCGCCACTTCAATCGTAACATATTACACAAGTCGTGCGATCAATCGGAAAGTTCCGATTGCGATTAAGATCCCGGATGCGATTGAACCTATTAAATCCATCGTATAATGCCATCGGGTCCGCCACTTCAATTGCAACATATTACACAAGTCGTGTGATCAATCGGAAAGTTCCGATTGCGATTAAGATCCCGGATGCGATTGAACCTATTAAATCCATCGTATAATGCCATCGGGTCCGCCACTTCAATCGCAACATATTACACAAGTCGTGCGATCAATCGGAAAGTTCCGATGCGATTAGCCGGAATTCAATTATATATACACCATCGTTAATACACCCATTGGGTCAGAACTCTTAATCGCAATCGCAAGTCTTTTAATATGTGTTGCGATTGACCACTATTCATTGTATTTTGCCGATGCGATTGGGACAGGAATTCAAACATGTTTGAATTATAATTCATACCTCCATCGGGTCCGGACTTCCAATCGCAATCGCAACTCACATGTTCTCCGATGCGATTGACCAATTCCGATGCGATTGGGAACTCGGATGCGATTAGCAATAAACTGTGGCATATAGCTCAATCGGGTCCGGCCTTTAATTGGAGCACATAACAAAACTCCGCCGATTGAACCTTTTCTCCGATTGCAATTGGGGAGGGGTCCCACCTTATCAAACTTTGTTTTATGCGCTCCATAATATAAATGCCTTGGACCTTTGTTTATGTGATGCACTGCACATATATGTTTATATATATTTTTGCCGCTGGAGTGAAGCGATTCCTGGAATAAGTTTGTGTTATATTATATGTATAACGCCGGTTGGAGTGTGTGATTCCCGGAATATGGTTCTGTATTATATGCATTGTATTGCCGCTGGAGTTAAGCGATTCCCGGAATAAGTTTGTGTTATATTATATGTATAACGCCGGTTGGAGTGTGCGATTCCCAGAATTATGCATATGAATGTATCTGCCGGCTTGGGCGATTCTCGGAATTTTATAATGGCTCTGCCTCTGCCTCTGCTGCTCCTGTCGCTCTGCCTCTGCCTCTACTTCTTTGCTGCCTCCATTGTATTCGCTGCTTCCTTTGTCTGTTTTGCTGCTTCTGTCGCTCTGCCTCTGTATTCGACTGTTACACTCTAGCAGTGTTCTTCTACCTATTTCCTTTGCTTGTTTCAGCTTCAACGCTGCTCGACCTCTGCCTCTACTGCACGTCCGTTTCATCTCTTCCTCTATATTTGCTGCCTCTGCCTCTGCTGCTCGACAACTGCTCTGCCTCTTCCTGTCTCCTTTGTTGTCTCCTTTGCCTGTCTCTGCTAACTTTTTGTTTCTATCTCTTCTTCTGGTCTAATGCTGCTCCTTGCTTCTTCAA
The DNA here is from genome assembly GCA_034641835.2 of Pinus albicaulis. Classification (NCBI taxonomy): domain Eukaryota; kingdom Viridiplantae; phylum Streptophyta; class Pinopsida; order Pinales; family Pinaceae; genus Pinus; species Pinus albicaulis. The sequence goes on from CM076569.1 coordinate 533,459,589, forward strand.
ATGGTCCTATCTCTGCTTCTCTTTGCTGCCCTACCTCTGTTCCTTCTTTGTCTCTTCCTTTCTGCTATATCTGTTGTCTTAATTTCTTTGTGCTCCTTTCTCTATTGCGTATATAGAATCCACTCCACCTGTTATACTTGTAGCACATCCTATGAGGCTCCGATATTCTACGCCTTCAATTCAACAGTTCTTTTCCTCAACTTCGAACTCCGCTACGTTACCAGAGTTCTGTTCCTCATCTTGATTTAATTCTGCAGAATGAATTGATGTATTCTCCCCAACAGTGCTTCACAGTCTTCCCACTAGAATAATTGTTCCTCATCACTCTGTCTCATTCCTCAACTACTTGTCTTATGCTCTCTTTGTTTCATCTGCTCCTTGACTGATGCTACTCCTTAATTCTCCTTTTGCTGCCTTAGGTGGT